>JARHVA010003242.1:1272500-1570000 GCA_037957365.1 Torreya grandis
TTCCCAATGGTGACTTGCTCAAAGAATATGGAAAATTGGAATAGAAAATATTAATGATACAAGCATTACATTTTACACTAATTGAAGGAGAACTATATAAAAAATGAAGAGATGAAATATTTTGGATAGTAACATTACTACACCAAATATATACTATACTAATATAATCTAATGAGGGGTTATCATGAGGGTAAAACTCATGGGAGAGTACTATCAAAAATATTATGCTTGAAAGCCTATGGTGACCAAGACTATTCAATCATACACATAAATATGTTATAAATTATGACTAATGTCAAAGAGTGGTAAAACCAAATGCATGACATGGAATTCTAATCCATATAATGTTATCACTAACCCCATTTTAAAAATGGACCATTAATTTTATTGGTCTTATTAAATCTATGGAAATAAAGATCAATGTTAGATTCATTAATACCAAAATAAAATACTTGAGAAGATGGACATAAGAAATAATTAAAAAATATTGCACAGCTAAGATGAACACAAATTTCATTTATAAGAATATAATCACATAGTTTGGATTCCTATTAATTATAACAAGTGATTAGTGATTTTTTTTTCAAATAACATAATTATATAATTTTAAATACACTTTTTTATCCATCATAACATAATTACCACTTACCACACTCGATAAAATCAAACTATTGAGGAATTTAAAAAGGTATTAGATAAGGTTATAATTAAGGTATATAATATTTAAGTTGGAGATTTGGATACTAATATACTTATAGTAATATGGGATTACTATAATAAAAATAAAATATTAACTAAGTACCACCCCTTTTAATTAATGTATGGTTTAGAAGTGGTAGTACCAATAGTGTATATACTACCAATTTTGAGAATAAAATTGACATCTAGAATTAATGAGAAGGTTTCACTTTAAGAGAGATCGATAGCATCAGAAAAAACTTGTTGAGAAAAAATTTTTAGTTTCATACAATAAAAATTAAGAGATAAAACAACAAAAATCTTGGCATGATAGACATACTAAGGTCAAATAATTTTAGGTCAAAGATAAATTGTTTCTATATGACTATAAATATATAAATTTAGTTAAGTTAAATATAATATGGCTTAGGCCATATATAATTGAGGACATATTGGACTCTAGGACCATAAAATTCAGAATTTTTGGAGGCATATTAAAAAAATGGTTAGTGAATAGAGCCCAACTAAAAATTTATATTGTAGTTAACTATGGTAAAACTCAATGAAAACTGATAATGGGACTTAAGGGGTGAAATTATCTTTCCAGTTGGGTGATTTGAGTGAGGGTACTATGGTACCTTATTCTAGACATCTAAGTATCTAGTTGTTAACCATGTTATTCACACTAAGAAGACATTATCCTTCCATCTAGGCATGTTGAGTGAGGTTACTACAATATCTTATACTAGATGTATACGAACTTATTTATTGATCATGTCAACTTTCATAGTGGGAAAATTAAGAAAAATATTAAATGTTAAAAGTGGTGATAAGAAGGAAACATGGAAAAACATAATTAAAGTAATACTAAAAATTAAAAAATGGTAAAAAATAAAATAATTTGGAAAAATAAAATGGAAAATCATAAAAATAGTCTTGAAAAAAATAGATATGTAGGCAATAAAAATTTGAAAAAATGAAAAAATAGTAATAAAAATTAAAATCCCAAAATAAATAAGAATATATATAATAAGATATGTAAATTTAGATAAGAATATAGGCATTTCATAAATATTTTCAGAACAATGGTAAAGAAACAAATATGGAAATGAAAGAGTGTGGTTAGTTTATTTATGCAAAGTGATATATTATGTGTGTTTGTTTGAAATAAAAAATATGAGATAAATATAAATGGGTGGTTGGAATGAAATATGGAAAATAGTTAAGAAAAAAATCATGATGTCATAAGGATACAAATGAAAATAAATGGAGAAAAGGAGTGACAAGATAGACAATTAAGAACTATAATAAATGAAATGGGTGATATTAACACAATTAATACATTCCAATAAAAAACTCTCAAAATTCCATAATTAATGAACATTTCATAAACATTATAAAAAAGGGTTTAGATAACATAATAATTACACATATTTTACTAAACAAAAATTTGCTAAAATTTTATGTGGATTTACAAGACTCTATTTACATCTATTTTCTTTAAATACATAAAACTTAAAAAATAGAGGTACTCCATGCCATATGTGGAGAGAATATTAAGCATCCTAGGTATAATAATCATTCAATAAAATTTGAAATTATGGATCTACATGGTGAATTATATAGCATTCCATATCTAGTAACACATTCATAAGATATACATAGATCTATTTAGTCACACTTTATGGATATTGACCATAGAGTTATGAAACATGAAATAATGGAAATGATGTATCTAATTATAAAAAAACAATAACTATAATATAATGTGGAATATGGTATTATCCATAAGTTGAAGTTATATTTCTATAGTTAGTTTCCCAACTTATTTATAATGAGTGTCACAAAAATACTTTTAGTCAAGTTCATCAATATGTTATGCATTTAAATCAACCCTACCATATTACACAATGTGTCATCCATGTATTAAATAAGAATAAAAATTTTAACATGTTATCATTTGCCTAATTCATATTTATATAAGTTTAAATCAATGATCCTTTTAAATTTAAAAAATAAAATACCCTAAAGTATGTTTTGACACCACATCAATTGCATGAAAGATGTACTATACAAATAATTAGGATTCAAAAAATACAATAAGTTTCCATATTACATTGGAAATTATTTCCAATGGGATTTAGTGTGACTTAGCCACCATAATATGAGAACAATATCAAGAAAACCTCCACAAGATTTAGAAACATACACATGATTTTTGTTACACTCACTTTTACTAGTTTTAGCCTTGTATTTCACACATAATTTTTCATGCCATTAAGTGATATTTTATTGGAATCCTAATACCTCTGGAAGATCACAAATAAAAATTTAATTAGAATCCATACCTATAGTTGATGAGATATGACACTTTATTGGATGGAAAAGAACAATCAAAGACATGGTAGCTGGCAGATCCCACATATCCAATAAAATAGTTCAAAATAATTAACAAAAGTTAAATTTTTAGTAAACACTGATAATGTTTACATATAACAACTAAATATAAAATATTCACCACTTCATCCTCTTTCTAGTGACGTTAGTGATTAAAATATCGAGGTAGTGATTATTGGAGTTTAAATTCTACCAAAGGATCCTATAATAAAATAATTCATGACTGGAGTAGGAATTAGTAATCAACCCATAGAAAAATAAGAAACCCCTAAATTATATACGTCACTTCCATTATGATTTATATTAATATATAAAATAAATCCTTCCTTGTAAAGATCCTTCCATTTTTAAAGATAAACTCTATGGTTGGAATCATTAGATAAGGAAAAATAAGAGTATAATACCACATTTGTAGTCAATGATTTTAGTAATGATGAGGTGTGAGAAGAAGAATAAATGAAATATAAAGGTACTAAATAATAATTTTTTATATAAACTATATCCAAAACATGGGATGGGAACTCAAAAAATCAAAAAGAAAAATTTAGATGAAAGAAGAATAGGTTCCCCCAAACATCTTTAGTAGTAGAAAAAACATTGTTACAAATGAATGGGGGGAAAGATAAATGGGTTATTCAAAATATCTAAAATATAATGAGAAGAGGAAAAAAGTGGTAAAAAAAAGAGGTAAAAAGGAGATATTATTGACATATTTAGAATTAAAGTCCTCAAAAGAAGGGGACCAATATTAAATACAAATAAGTGACGAAAAGGATAACACAATGGAAGTACCTATTATGAAAACATTGATAGGGATGTGAAAAAATAAAGGAGGGATATATATGGTGGGAAAATGTATAATAATGAAAGTATTGAGGGCTGGCATAAGATAGTTAGATTAATTTTCGACTACATAAAGTTAAATCCACTTGACTTGGATGATACAATAGTATGACTCCCTACATACCTAAAGGAAGTAATAGTACAAAAAAATATAATATCAAATAAACTCATATGATAGTGGGTAAACATCATGAGGAATCACTTATTAAGGTAGTGAAGGAATCACCAATGTCTCTTAAGTATTAGAAAAGGTTGAGCCAACTTCAATGGACTAATCTATAAATTGAATAGAAAACTTATTTGGTAGAGGATACTTTGGTAAAATAAAAACTAAAAATATTTCAAAGAGATGGAATATGTTGAAATCCAAAAAAGGTTAGAGATAAGAAAAGAAATAGTTAAATAATAAGTAAAAATAAATGAGATTTTATATCTAGATACACAATAGGCTATACAACTTATATAAAAAATGAAGGTGAAAAAATAATAAGCTCATAAAATTAAAAAAAAGAAAAATAAATAGAAGAAAAAGGAAGTTGGAAGAATAAAATAGAATAAAAATAGAAGAGGAAAAGTGGAGAAAAGTAGATTAGGAAAATACAAATAAAATAAGATAAGAGGAGGAAGTAAATAGGAAGAGGAAAAGAGGAAGAAAGAGAAATAAATAGGAATAAGAAACAAGGAAAATGAAAATGAAGAGTGGGTAGAGAAGAAAAAGATTGAATAGACTAAAAAACTTGACCATGATGTAAAGGGGAAGGGAAAGGAGGCTACTAACCCTAATACAAGATCTTCAAAAATTTGGGACACAAGTAATATATTTTTGAAAGGTTCTATAGGAGTGATCAGAATAATTTAATGTAGTATAACTACACCTATGGACCCAATGAAACACATCAAATTAGAATTTTCATGGCGTAAAAAGACAACATATACAATTATGGTGTTATCATGCTTCCTTTAGCCTATTTCAAAAGGAAAATTTTCATTAACCCTATAAAATTTAACTCATATTAAAAATTATGATTGTATAAACTCTCATTTAGAGTGGAAGGGCAGAATGAATGATGTCGTGCATGAATTTATAAGAAGGCATAAAAATTACTTAACTACCTTAACTAATGCCATGTTGTAGGTTGATCTAGAAACAACTAGGACCATAGAGAAATAGTTAATGGAAACTAAGAAAAAAATTATCCTACATGTAGGGGATATAGTGGAAAAGAGCCTAATTAAACTTGAGACTAGAGAATAATATGATGGAGGATTATTGGGGCTATTACTTAGACAAAATTAGGTGAAAAGAACAAAATATTAGGAACATGTGGGGAAATTATAAGAGGTAATGAATGAGGCAACCACTTACTTCTCTTACTCTATTAGATATCCCTTATATACCCAATATAAAAATAATGATTTTGATGAGATATAAAGATAGTTGACTACTAATTCTACTAAATTTGGGGCTTAAAACATTCCCTATAAAATAGAAAATCTAAAATGATAATTTTGCATGAACAATAAAAATAAAATGAGACTTAATAAATAATTATATATGAGTACATGGAAGATTATGGAACTTTGTTAAACAATTAGATGGATAATATGAACATTTAGATCAAGGGACATGAAGCATACATGCATATATTAGAGCACTCTCGAACTCCAGAAGATATAGTGATGGAAACTAGAGAAAATGTGGAAATATAGAATAAAATTTTAGATACCAATGCCATAGTTATAATTTGGGATTATTATTATAAGGATATCATTAAAAAGTATGGAAATTATCTACCCAAGGAAGGGAATCCACACCATGAACCAAAATTTATAGGAGTTAGTTTTGATACTAAGTTAGGAAATCTATTTTAGTACTTGTCAAAAATTCAAAGATATCTCAAGGATAAGAATAAAGTTTTAAAATATAGGAAAATATTTTTAGTATCTTTCATTAGCCAAGGGAGAAAAACATGATTACTGTAGAATATCCAAAATTATCATAGAAACATAAAACATATCAAAGCAAGCAAAATAGAGGAATATATCAATTGGGAAACGTGGTTAAAAGTGATCTTTGGAATAACACATGAAAACTTGATTGGATATATGGCGTGAATTATATATACATGACCATTGAATTGTAAGTTAACTAATCGGTATTTATACAATGATGTTTTAATAGACTAGATATAACATCGAAGAGTTGAATTGAAATAGATAAGTGTATTAAGACATTACAATGTAGAGTAACTTTTGTAATAAAAATATAAAGAGTGAAATTAGATCAAGATCATAACAATAAAAAATAGATAGATCTATGAAACTTGTAATGACATGTTATTATATTGATATACATGAATAAAAGTTAGAATAAAAGCCACTATATATAGTGTACCTATTAATTTGTATGATAATACCTACTTATTTTTGTTTATGAATGTGTAAGATAACCAATTATAACTAATAATAACCTATACACCACATTATTTTTAACTGAAGTTAATTTATAAAAACATAAAACATATGTATCCAAAGCTTTATATATTATGTCAACAACATGTTTACGTATGCTCTTGCATTGATCATTTTTTATAGCTTATATTTTTAGTCTTCATTGTGAAGTTTTCACTTGGAAATTTACATTTTATTTTTTATTCAATCCAAATATCTAAAAAAAAATTATTTTGATGATATATCCTTTATATCAAATTTATACTAGTGCACATTATTTTCATCACACTACTTTCTCATCCCTAATTATTGACTATTTGTGCATGTTATTGATATGGCTGACATTGAGATTACATTCTCACACATATTTTTATATACATATTATGACATGATAGCATACACTAGTTATTTTAAATATGGACATGAATCCTCCCATCTCCACATATTCTTTTCAAATATGATTTTTTGATTCACATATAAAATGGGGGCATGTTGTTCATGTTCACTTCCATGAGATTGATTTGTTTTTGATAAAGTAAGGTGGAAAATTAGGGGTTGAACCCTATACAGTCAAAAAAGAGAAGGAAAACAAACAAAAAATGCCTTTAGAGAGACAACGGCACAACAAACAAAAACAAAACACAAGCGATGGGAAGACCAGAGTTAGAGAGGTCTCCCCTTACATAACTATTGATTTGATAAGATCACTGAGTTTCTCATTCTCCACATTGTCAGCACACCCAGTATTACCCACCACTTCCAGCATAGACATGTTTAGCAGAATTATATTACAAAGCCCTTGGCAAAGACCTTCTTTGACTTTTAAATGTAGTCCTTCAGGGCCCCAATTTTAGTTTTCTAAGCAGTCTCATTCTTAGTGCCCTCACCAGCTTCCTTGACATACATTTTCCCCTTATTTTTAGCAGTTCCCATACTATCAGCACCCAGCTCCTCAATAACCTCAAAATCTCTAGTAGCCTGCTTCCCTCTAGCGTCCTCCAAAATTTCCTAGATTTCTAGCTCCTCAAACTCTTCATCTTGGGTTTCTTCTTCTGAAACACTTTTCAAATAATCAATCAGTCTGGCCTTCTGGGCTAGTTTACCAGTAATCCACCTTGACCTTCACACTTCGGAAGGGAATCCTTCCTTATTAATTTTGGAAGGCTTGTGAGATTTGCCACCTTGGCCCCCCGTAGCCCTACCTAGATTCCTATGGGTCCCTTTCATAGTCTCTTTAATCTTTTCTTCCTCTTCATCAACCTTTCTCTTCTTGCCCTTCTTGCTCTCAAAGTAGCTGGGGGTATCAACAGGGGTCCTTTTAGGGTCATTAATATGCCTCATTCCTGATAAGTCATCTCTTTTTGAATGATCTACCTAATGTTTAAGGGAATATGAACACCTTGTCACCACACCCTCCAACTTAAAAATTGCTGCCCAAGGTTGGCACAAGCATCATCAACCCTATTGCCTTCTCTGTAGGTATGGGAAATCTCAACTTCAGACAAATTTTGTAAAATAAATTGGATATTAGTAATGATGTCTTTTAGCTTGACTCCCATGTTTGAAGCTTTATTAATGGCATCTATGACCATCTTAGAGTCTCCTTGTTTATTCAAGTTCCTTATTCCTAGGGATATAACTAACATTAATCCCCATAGTAAAGCCATTGCTTTAGCATAGTTGTTGCTCTGGCATCCAATTTCACTAGCATAAATAGTAGACATCCATCCTTATAATTCCTCCTCCACTAGCTTTACCATCCAACTTGGATGCCCCATCAAAGTTGAGTTTCATCTAGTTAGGTTTAGGGGGGATCCATTTAGTATTATGTCTCTATAGAGTTTTGGAGTTATTATACTGAGGGATCTAGATAAAAACCTTCCATTTGGATATAATTTGGATTTCAATTTGAGATATGGGTTTCTCTGCAACATGAATATGAGCTGTTGTAACACTTTCCATAATGGTCTTAGCAAAGGAGTTAAACACCTGAGAAGCATTTCTAGTAGTGTCCCTAGAAATTCTGTGATTACGCTCTTTCCATAAAGTCCAACTCAAACATGGGAGAGCTTGCTTCCATAATTCCACAAGCCAGGGATGTGTGAAGGTTGGGTTTTAGCTGAGAATTACTTCTTTAAGGTCAGAATTGTAGACCCATTCAATACCAAAGTTGTTAAGTATTGTGCCCCATAATTCCTAGGCAAACTCACAGTGGATAAAGAGGTGTGAAACTTATTCCTCTTTTGAACCACATAGAAAACATCTGTTAACCAAAGTAAACCCTCTCTTTTGAATGTTATCTTGAGTAAAGATTTTGTTATGAGCAACAACCCACCAAAACATTTTAATTTTTGAAATAAGTTTATGATTCCAAACCTTTTTCCATACATCTTTACTCTAAGCTTCAAGAATGAGCAGATGGTAAGCAGATTTGATAGAGAATGATCCATTCTTATCTACCCACCAGTATTGTTCATCCTCCCAGGGAAAGAGAGGGATTTTAATCTCTTAAATGCACTGTTAGATCTCCTAAACTCTTGAGAAAAGCTCAGCCCTATGCACACAACAATCCAAAATATTTTTCTAGCTCTTCATCCCATTGTTATTTTCCATATAATTGCTAACCCTATATCCAAAAAATTGGGTAGTCAAGTCAGAAATCTCTCCATAGTTTCCTTGTGTGATGAGAGCCTTGTCTTTTAACCAGATATCATCCCAGAATTTAATATGCTAGCCATTTCCAAGTTTCCATCTAATTCCCTATTTGAGAAGGATTTTAAATTTTAGCATTTTATTCCATATCACATATCCCTGGGGTAATCCTATCTATTGAAGAAAGTTGGAATCATCAATGTTATGCATGTATTTGGCATACATTATTTCCCCGCAATCATTGTTTTTATGGATCAGGTTCCAAGTAAATTTTGAGAGAAGGGCTTTGTTCATGTTCTTGATGGACCTAATATTAAGTCCACCATGAGATTTTGGAAGACACTTTTACCCATCTGACTAAAGACATTCTCTGTTTGTCTTCCACTCTCATCCATAAAAATTTCTTTTGGATCTATTCTAATTTCTCAGCAAAATATGCAAGAATTTTAAAAATAGACAAGAAGTATGTAGGAATACCTTGCAGCAAAGCCTGAAGAAGTTGCAGGTTACTAGCACTACTGAGTAGTTTCCCCTTCCAACCAAGAAGTTTCCTCTGCATTCTTTCCACAATTCCATTCCAAAATCTAGGAGATACCTCTTTCACCAAGAGTGGGAGACCCAGGTAGGTAGCTGGTAGGCTAGCTTTAGCACATTCTAATATATCAATGATTATATGTCTAAGTTCATTAGGAGTATTGAAGAAATACACTTTGATTTTTTGGAAATTTATCCTTTACCCTGATTCTCTAACATAATTATTTAAGATATTCTTTCATCTTATAGCTTCAATCAACAATGAGATGTCAAATAAGATGGTATCATCCATAAACTATTGTACCACCATAGGATGAAGGGAGGAGGCAAGTTTGATGCCCACTAGCTTTTTTGAGGCTATATCTACTTGTATGTATCTTCCTAGTGCCTTAGCCATAATGATGAATAAGTATGGGGAGAGAGGGTCTCCCTAATGAATTCCTCTCGAGGATGAGAAAATCCCTCTAGGAACACCATTAACTAGCAATGAGAATTTTGTAGAAGAGACTGCGTTCCATAACAAACAAGACATTTTATCATTAAACCCAATTTAATTGATCACTTGGAATAGAAAAGTCCATGAGACTCTATCATAAGCTTTAGAAATATCAAGCTTGAGAGCCATCT
Source organism: Torreya grandis (assembly GCA_037957365.1). Classification (NCBI taxonomy): domain Eukaryota; kingdom Viridiplantae; phylum Streptophyta; class Pinopsida; order Cupressales; family Taxaceae; genus Torreya; species Torreya grandis. The sequence continues at coordinate 1,282,683 of JARHVA010003242.1, forward strand.
TAGGGATTCTACGCTTATCCATGGAGTGAATAGTCTCATGCATGGTGATCACATCATCAAGAATCTATCTGCTCAAGATGAAACCTTTTTGAGCATGAGAAGTAATTTTTTCTAGCAAAGGTTGAATCCTCATGACCAACATTTTAGTACATAACTTATACACAGTGTTGCATAGACTAATGGGCTTGAAATTAGTAAGGTGTGAAGGTTTTTATTTTTTATGAACAAGTACTATGAAGGTATTATTAGCTTGTTTCAAAAGTTAGCTTGATCTAAAGAAATCATGCACAACAACTATGAGGTCCACTCCTACTATCTCCCAATATTCTTGAAAGAATATAGGAGGAAAGCCATCAGGACCCAGGGATTTAAAAGCACCCATGGAGAATAAAATAGCATGGACTTATTCCTTGGATATAGGATTTAACATCTCTAGATTATCTTCTTCTATTATCAAACAAGGGATTTTATCAATAAATTGATTCATAGGTCTATCGATTTTATCATTATTATTTTCTTTCGTAAACAGATTCTAAAAGAAAGCCCTAGATTGTTCCCCTATTTCATTATCCTTGGTAATAATGTCACCATTATCTAGGACAAGCTTAGTTATTGAGTTGGCTTTCCTATGTTTCATAGCTGAGAGATTAAAAAAGGTAGTGTTCATATCCCCCTCTTTAAGCCACTGAACACAGGATTTCTATTTCCAGAAAACCTCTTCTCTTTCCATAAGATTCTTCCATTTTGAAGATAAGATATTCTCTTCTTTTAAAGTCTCCTCAGAGTCATCCCCTTGATCTATCAGTTGTTGTATATCCTTTAGTTTTCCCACTATATTTTTCTTCTATTGGAAGACCTACCCAAAGCTATATCTATTCCATCCATGAACTTATTGTTTAATGTGTTGGAGTTTCTTGACTATTCTAAACATAGGAGTACCTTGAATATGAATTTTCCACCATTGGGCCACCATTTGTACAAAGTATTTTTGTTTGATCCACATAGCTTTAAAATGGAATGTGGAAGGTCTGAAATGTCCCTATTTTCTCTAACTGAGGAAGATTAGGCAGTGGTCAAACATGGTTCTAGGGAAAGCCTGCACCTGCATATTATGATAATCCTTCCAGTTGCTTGATATAATAAATTTGTCTAATTTAACTTGAATAATTTGATCTCCTCTTCTTTTATTGGTCTAGGTAAAATTTTGGTTTTGCAACTCTATGTCCAATAATCCCCAATCATTGATGAATTCAGCAAAGTTGAACATGTTGTCTCAGTAATCCATAATTCAAACCTATTTTTCAGAAGGGTATAAAGGAGTGTTAAAATCTCTAGATAACATCCATCTAATGTTTTGGGGATTATTCTTGAAACTTCTCAGGTCTATCTATAATTTCTATCTCAAAGCTCTATTATTCGGTCCATAGACATTGATCAACAACCAGTTCAAAGATTTCATAGAAAAATTGGTAATCAAGAAGTGCTTATTATAATCCATAAGAGACCCCTAGATTTTAGCACTTTTCCACATAGTGACAATCCCCCCTAAAGCCCCTTTAGTAGGACTAATTCAAAAAGCCACCTTAGGCCATATATAGGCAACAATTTTTGTAAAATTCTCCTCATTCATCATGACTTCTTGAAGTAATAAAATATCTAATTTATTATCTAAAATGTATTTTTTAACCTCAAACTGCTTTGAGGGACTATTAAAACCCCTCAAGTTCCAAGATAGTATTCTCATTTAGAGGGTTTGGGGGGTTGGGTCTCCAGTGTATTCTATTTACCACTGGAAATCTCCCTAACAATCTCTCTTTGTCTTGTTTCTCTTAAGGTTGGCCTCCCTTGTTTGGGCTCAGTGCCAACATCTACAGATTTTTTACCTTTTTGATTCTTTTTCTTTGGGGTAACCCATTCCTCTTTTTCATTACTACCACTTTGTCCTATTACACCTATTGCTAAGTAGTTTCCTATTTGGTATTTGACTTCCAGAGCATGGAAAATGTTTGTATTTAGCTGTGGGTCTGCGTCTCCGTTAGTGGGACTTTCTGAAGTTACTTTTTCCTATCCAACTCTTGGAACTTTGTCTTCTTCATTGACTTCTTCTATCAAAAGGTTACCTCTTTCTCCTTCCTTAGACATATTAGTCTATTTTCTATAGGGTTGGTTGTGTTAAATATAGCCTTGTGACTATCAGTTGATAATATATTTTCCTTTGGGACAAATTTTCCCTCACTACTAGTGATATCCTCCTTTCTCGTCTCCTCCTCTCCTTTTTCTGTGTTGTCAGGATTTTCCACATTACTCTCCATTTCCTTCTTCTTGTTATTTATGTAATTGAGAGCCTGATCCTCCCCTTTAATCCGGGAATCATCTTTCCTCCCCTTTTGCTTTTTTATGCATTATGTCATTAAATGTCCCTTTCTCTTACATATTTGACAAAAAGTGGTAGCATTTTCATAAGTGATCGACTGAGTCCAGGTCCCATAGTTAGAGTTTAGCTCTATGGTCGTAGAGAGAGTCCTATTTATTTCAACATTGACACAAAATCTAGTGTACACACATCTGGACTTTGTTCTGGTTGTATGATCTATAATGACATATTGGCCAATAGAATTACCAATAGCTGTGAAAATTTTTTCATCCCAAAATTCCAAAGGGAACCCTAGCAGTCTTACCTAAGTAGGAGCAGGCCTATTAGGGTCTAAGTTAGGATTAAATCCTAGTTTCCATGACCATAGGGCAAGAGAATGTGGGCCATACAGCCATGGTCCTCTGGCAAGAGTAGCAATCATGTCCTCCCTATTCATAAAACTAAAAAGGAATAGGCCTCTTGCCATGGCAATGATCAAAACACTACCCTTAACTTTCCACCTAGATAGAACCCATTTCCTAATCATTTCAATACTAGGATGGAAAGAAAAAAAACTCACCTACCAACATAAGGTCCATGGATGCCATGATTTCCTCCACCAGATCATCTAGGATATGTAGGGTCATGCCCTCTAAGATAACAGGGAGGCTCATCATGCTTTTTGAGGGGCACATATTTTCACCTATAAGTGCCTTCTTCAATCTATTGGATGGAATATCCACTACCATATTTTTGAATAGATCCCCAGAGGCACTACCACCAGCAGTGTCCTCCATTGGATCCATGATTCCACCAGTTGCAATCAGGGGGCCTAACTTGGTAGGAAAAAACCAATTTCAAATGTTGTCCACATGCAGCTGTTTCAAATGTTGATATTATTGTTAACATAGATATTTTTTATTATTTTCTCTCATGTTTATTTTATTTCTTCATGAGATTGATTTTTTACTACACTTGATGCACACTATATTTTTAAATATGATATGGATTATTTATATAACTTAAGTTTTTATATTTTTAAATCCTTTACACATGTGCTTGATTGAATATATAGATGTATACTAAAATTAAAAAATATAAAAGAAATTAAATATTTAAAAAATAAAAAATGGACCTATGCATGACATGATTTATTAGTTACATGATTCATTTATATTATTTATCATATATACATTATAAATTTCATATACATTATATATTCATATTATACATGAATATGGTCACATACATGTAGGTTATATATGGCACATAAACATTCATGATGCTTAGAGACTACCTTTCTACATTGGGTGCATAATTATACACCATACATGTTATATATTTCTATGACCATTTAATTGATCATATTGATATTCTTGGATTAATTATAAATGAATATTTGTATCACATATTCTACATATATGTTATTTATAGTGTGATTTAAAATGTGTGATGATGACATAGGTTATTTTTATAGACTATTATTACTTGTTATAAACATGTTTGAAGTTGATAACTATTACATTGTGTAATAATTTATAATTTTATATATTATATAATCATTGGTGTGTATGAAATTTTGTGTTACATTTCATACATATATTCATGACTATTAAATTATGTTACCAATGATACGTGTGGCATATAATATTGTCATGTGTGTTTCTATGAGTGTAGAGATTGTGTATCATCACATTATATTTAGTTATTTTTAGGGTTGTATTTTATGTGTCATATCCATGTTTTTCATGTCAAGATATAGTTAAATCATGTGTTGAGTGATTTGGGGCCTCATGATCATGACATTGTGTGCATATGTGGGTGGTTTTATCATGGTTGTCAAGTTTTGGTGTGATGAGTTCTATCACACATTATTATATTATGTGTGTTTCCATGATTATTATAAATAATTTTATGTGTTTCTTACAACTAATTTATTATATATATGATAATTAATAATGAATAACTAACGATTATATCTAATCGACATGATACTTTAATGTCTTGGGTTAGATGTTTCATATGTGTGCGAATGATGAAATATTTATACAATGACATTATCTAATAATGTTATCTCAAATACATTTCATGGTTAAATTTTTTATATATATCATGATGTTTATAAATCTTTTATTTTTAGATGAGTGAATTAGAAACTTCATCCCTCACCTCAAAAATGTGGCATACTAGTTAAATTATCAGAGAGATTAATGCCTCGATAGAAAGTTGGTTCATATTCTGGGTTACATTATATGATTGTTATGGAAAAATTAGGATATATTATAATTAAAATTAGGATATATTATTAATTATATAGGTACATATTGACATATTCACACATGTGCAGGGCATTTTAAAAGACTATGATGTATATATAATAAATTCTATTGACACTTGGATTTGTACCCCTAAGTATATTACTAATTATCCTCATCTAAGTGGCACCATGGATACATTAATCTTTCTATGTGTGACAATGTTGAGAAATGAATCTCTAGATAAGGGGCTAGCTCCCCTTGGTGCACTCTTTGAGGCTCTCTCTCCAATTTAGTAACTTGAAGATGAAAATAGATTAAGAGAATTAAATAAAACAAAAAAATGATGATTCACCAATTTATAATGTCCTATAAATTTACTAAAACCAATTATTAAATAACAACAAAGTGTTTCTCACGCAAGACTCACAACTTAGGATCCATTGTTACATAAATGTTTCATATGCTAGATTCAAGACCGTTTATGATTCTTAGGAAGGGAATGAATGATTCCAAAGAGGGATAAAATAATTAACCAATTATAGGATATATATACAATTATACAATAATACTGTCAAAGACCTAAAAAAATGTCCTTTCTCCAAATTCGTAGACCATCAAGAGTATAAGCTAGAATAGAAAATCTTTCACTAGACTAGAGCAACAAGATTCAAGTCATTACTCAATATTATTTCATATGAGTATAAATAATAATTTAATATTTATTAAATAATTATTTAATTACAAATTTTTAAATATTTTCCACATCAACCAATGGTAGCTACTTCAACAAGCCAAGAGAATGCATATATATAGCTTTTAAGAGAGAAATCAAGCAAAGGGAGTCCAAAGGTCACTTGGACATGTGTCCATATAATATAATTAGTTAAAATTGAATGTGTAATATAATTGGGTTGAGATATTCCATGTAATATAGGTATAATTTTACAAAATAAGTAATAAGAATAGTGAAAAGCGACACAAACCTATACTTTTGGCATATGAAACTGCCCTCATGATTTGCCTTCCAAAACTACCTTTATCCCCATGTATGGTTAGGTATGATGATTTATTAAATATATATGGGTCAAAAAAAAGTCCCCAAATGATTTTTATTTATCCATGACCATCCCTATTCTTGTGGACATGCAAAATCATTCCTAGGAATCTCAAAATGGCTCTTTTTCATTTACCTTCTCCATTTGGCATTACAAAACTCCCAATTTTGGAAATTACTCCATGAAAAATATGTAATGACACTTTTAAAAGGTTAAAATATGATCAATTTTAATTAAAAAACATTTAAAATTCTTCCCTAATTACTTTTCACCATTTTCCCCAAGTGTTCACTAGTTGGCTCACTAGAATGGTTGAAAGTGAGGGCCTAGTTAGGGCACTTAGAGGTTGATTCATGATATGAGGTGAATTTTTGGAGTTTTATAAAGTTTTAATATTCCTAAAAAAGTTATTTTTAAAATTATAACTAATATTTTAGCTAAAAAAATACTTAAAATGGTCAAAACAAGCTCTATTTTACTCTTATCCATACACTTCCATAAAAAAATCACATTTTAATGATCATATTATATCCATCTACAACATATATGTGGTTTAACAGAAATTAAATTTAATTATAATGCTCAAACATCGATCTTTCTCCAATCAAGGTCCTTGTGAGGGTTTTGCAAGGGTTTTAGGGGGTTTTCAATCTTATCTTTTGTTCATAAAAAATGCACATAAGAAAAACCTTATAATTTGACTTGTGTCTTCTTAAGGTACCTCTCCATCATCACAAAATATATTATCTAGCCATGAAAAATATTATGGAAGGTATTAGTGTCCAAATTTGACCTTCAAGTGATTTTTAGGATTCTCTTAAAGGTCTGAACATTTTTTAGGCCAAAAATGGCTTCCTATATATATATATATATATATATATATATATATATATATATATATATATATATATATATATATATATATATATATATATATATATATATATTTGTGTGTGTGTGTGTGTGTGTGTGTGTGTGTGTGTGTGTGTTTGTGTGTGTTTGTGTCCCATAAAAAATATCCAACACCTTTAATATATCACTAAATGCAAAAAATGGAAATGACCCCTGGTTTGGGACAAGGCCTACACCTTACCAATGAGCTAGTTTGCATTTTTGAGATATATGACCCTTAATGTAAACATAAAAATGCCTTAAAATATTTTTTAAAAATAATTATAATTACCATGTAATTCATTAAAGTCACTATAATGTTTTTATAAGCCTATAATTTTGAATGACCTTGTATTAGTGGCTAGATTTACATGTTTCATTGGTAGGCATGCCTACAAACCACCTTGTCTAGACCACCTTATTTGAATTACAACACTAAAATATATATTTTCATTCTCTTCCATGTGTTACACAATTTTACAAACCTTCTTGACTGATATAATTTAGTAAAATCCCTCCATTCTTCACTTTTCCCAAAAACTACCATTCTTGTGCATGCAAGGAGTGACCTACCTATGAGACAAAAAAAAAGGGTATTAGGCCTATTTTTTTAGGAAAAATTAATATATTTTGATCAAAAAAATGTCTTAATGACCAAATATTCCAATTTTTTTGTCATATTCCTTGTCTAATGGGTCTAACCATCTCAACTTTGTCAAAAAAGGGCTCAAAACCCTTATTTTTTGCATGTTTTTGATCAAATCTCCATGTAACTACTACCTCATAATTTGCATGATAAAATTATGTTAAAACATGGTTATAATATTAAATTAAATCCCATGGATATTTTTAAATCATCTTATACCTTTTTTATTTCAAACCCCTTATTTCAAGGTCTCCAAACCTATCTGTACAGACTGAGACATGCCCTATAACACATTAGGCTTCATTGAGGATCATAAAAATTTAATTTTAAGGTTTAATTTGATCTATTTCATGTGCATAATCTTCCAACTCACTTTAATATTATCCCAAACCTCCTACACACTCTCATGACATGACTATGGTCATATTCCCTACAACGTTGAGACATACACCTACATGCCTATAGGTTTATAAGGTAGGGTTTTTGACCTCAAAAGTGTATGAAATTACTTAGTTATATAATTTTAACCCCATATTAATCATTATATATACTTTAATTCTCCACTTGGGCCCAAAATCCACCCTAATCTAAACTGAGTTCACACCCTCAATACCTTTGATTGTATATGCATGCTCATAGGACTTTATGTGCGTCTTGATATGTATCTAGCCCTAAAACGAGGGTATAAAACATTTACCTTATTTTATTGTAATCATATTATCCTTAATTCACCATATATATGCTTCATTTTATCAAAAATGACCCTTTTCACTGTGACTAGGGATAACCTACCACTGTCCTTCATTGTAGGCATTTATTTCTAGGCATGTAGGTTATTCTAGAGCATTTGGATCACGTTTCACTTTGTATAGGACTTGTTGATCTTTCATCTATTTTTTTATAATTCAAATTTAGACTAGTTAATTCATATGAGTCCTTAACATAAACTCTCTATGCCAATCATTGAAATAATGTATCTAGCCATGATCTACCATGTGTATGTATAGGGGATAGGCCTAAGAGATCACTTAATGCAACCACTTATTCTTTAATGGTATAAGTGATCTAAGTTGATTTTTGAGGTGTTTATAATTATTAACCACAATTTAACATGTTTATAACTTCCTAATATGATGAAATTATCAACCTTCCCTTCAAAATCCTATAGATATTACTACCCCTTTTCAATGCTTTTTAGCCATTTTAGGAGGTCTCAAAACCTATGTGACTCTTGCCCTCTCAAGCTCAAAATTTGCATGATGGTTTCCCATGGATGGGACTAAAAGGTGGGAGTAATATTATTTATCAAAACCAAATATAGTTTCACCATATGAAAATAAAAGAAATCATTGTGAGCTCTATTTGTTGTGTTTAGGGACTGAGAAACTAAATCATTTCATCGATTTGCAATCTCACTTTTTGTTTATGTCCTTGGTGAAGGAATTATGGTCTACCATATGAAAAATTATACATATAATTTTTAGATAGTCCCCATAAACTATCTCCATTATTTTTAGACTCCCATACTCCTTGTCCATGGCCTTCTTTAGTTTGGACTAAGTTGGAATGGGCAGTGAGTATAAAAAATGAAGTACATATTTTAGACCTTATGAGAAGGTTTATGCTACTAAAACATGTTCATGACATCTATAAAATATATAACATTATCCATTTTCCTCATGTTGGCATGGATAACTACTCAACATCATCTGTAGGTGCACTCTTTTTAAGAAGTAGGCAATACACTGACCCAAAGTAGATGACAAGCCTCGAGAAGGCTTCCTTGCATTCTTGCTTCCTTTAAAAAATAAGAAGAATTTATAGCCTAAAAGAGTACCTTTAAAATCATGTTTACACCTATACAAAACATTAAATCATTAGACCAAAATAATAAAATGAAGACGACTATAAATAGTGACCCCCCTCATAGTTGTAAATCAGAACAAGGTTGCTTGGATTGTTAACATTGATTCATGAAGGAGAAGGCACAAAAATGTAATTTATTGTTATGTATATGAAGAGAACTCAGATCACTATCCACCTTTAGAATCACTCCCTCCCATTCCACTTGTATGATCTATACCATATGCTTGAAGTTGTTTCTTTTTTTCTTACCAAGACAAGAAGGAAGGAAAAGAAGCAAGAGATGAATTTTTATGTATTTTTTATACAAACCAAACATTGAAATCACTATTGGGAGATAAAGAGACATTTTTTATTCTTCCACTTCAAAATGAGATGATCCATTCCATACAAGTGCCATAAAGACCCTAAAAATAAGGGGAAGCTAACCCTTTTTGACTATAACTAATTCTTGGACTTTCATAAACCATATTATGACCTTCTCTAACCCCTTCCACATTTAATCCTATATTAGTGACAATTTGGTAACTTTATCACATCTGTACAAGTCCTCCTTTTTAGCTTGAAGTGGGCCCATAAGGTAAATTTTTGCATATGAACATGATAAGAGTAATTAAATGGACTAAATATTCCTTAAATCATATTCAAAACAATATTACACAGAAAATAAAATAATTCATTCCTTTGACCATGTTTTAACCTATCTAACTAGGGTTGACCATCATTAACTTGACTAGTACAAAGGGCTAGACTTGAAATAAGACTAGACTGAGCACAAGTGGAATATTTAGATCATGATGACACCCCCTTAAGACATGAAAACACTTATAAAAATATTTAAAATATAGAGGTTGACTCAAATTTGACCAAATATCATATTTTTTTTAAAATTTTGGAAACTCTTGGTGTAAACATGCTTGTCTATGTTTGAGTCTAGTAGCCTTATCCAACTAAGGGATAATGGAGTAAATTTATACTTAAAGATGATGAAAAAGGATATGACAAAGTAAAACACAAATAAACATTCCACACAAAGAGCAAAAATACCAATCAAAGACAACACAAGACAAAATAAGGACAAACTCACACTTGTGCATAAGCACTTAAGGAACATAATGAAAACAAAATACTATGCACAAGGGAAGAGGAGAACCTTAGTAAAAATGATTGATGTGTATCACATTTATTGTGATATGAATCTCCTCTCCATCCACCTTTCAAAGTTAGAAATCATTATGTGACTTGCATTGAGTGATCATATATGGGCCACTCCATAAAGCATCAAACTTTATGTGTTTTTTAGGTTTGGCCCTATTTTCATCCCATTTTAGGATAATGTATCCTTCCTTGAAACTTCATGGCATGTATTTTTGTCAAAATAGTTATTTCTTTACTCTTGGTGAGTGGTCATAGTTTCCAAATATTGATCTCTTGTCTCCTCAAGATCTATTAACTCACATAACCTAACTTCCATGCTCTCATTCTCCATCAATTATATATGATAGGTGAGGTCTAAAGCTGGTAAATTAAGTGAGATAGGAATCCTATCCTCCTTTCCATACACAATTGTGTATGGTGAGTTCCCAATTACTCTCTTTAAGGTGATCCTATCATCCCAAAGGATTATCTTTAACTTAGAATGCCAAGTCCTTTGATTCTCCTCCATTATTCTCTCTATGATCTTGATTATATTCTTATTTGTGGACTTAGTTAGTCCATTTACATTGGGGTAGTATTTAGATGAGGTACTTAGATAGATACCATGTTTTAAATCCCATTCACTTGTTCTTGTTCCTAGGAAAGCCAAGCCATTATCTGAGATTATGGTTGAAGGATCTCTAAACCTTGTTACTATACCTTCATATAACTCAAGGACTCAAATTTAATTGGGCTCCTTAAGAGATAAAACTTCCAACCATCTTGTAAATTAATCAATGGTAGTCAACACCCACTTGTGACTAGCACTAGAAGTAAGACTGATTAGGCCTATAAAGTCCAAACCCCATTGCATTAAGGGTTTCTCAACTTTTATTGGATGAAGAGGTAAGGTAGAAATATTTTTTTCACCATAAAAAAAGAGCACACTTTTGGAATTTTCTTACCCAATCATGAGTGTCCTTAAACAAGCTAGCCAAAAGTATCCAACCCTCATTATCTTTGTAGTTGTGGTTCTAGGAGCAAAGTGACCACTAACTAGTCCATCATGGAATTTGAATATTAATTTTTAAATTTGATTATAATAAATACACCTCAAGAGTACATTTTAAAAATACTTCCTAAAATTCACACTATCAACAAGTCCATAGGGAATGGATTACAATCTAAACTACCTTCTTGTAGCTCTATCAAGACCTTATGGATAGTCATCGACTTGAAGGAAATTAATTATATATTTTGTCTAACTTCTCATGGATGAAGTTACAACTACAATAATATCATCATGGAGTGGTAAAACAACCTCTCTTTTCTCTCTCTAATCTGAATTAAGGTGTTCACATAGCCCTTTACCTTTCACTAGTTTGGTTGTCTTGATGTCAACATAATATTCTATCACCTTGGTGATCCAACCAACCCTTTTATCATTCAAATCCATACTGAAGAGAAAATATTTCACACTAGGATGAGGTAAAATTATATTAATCTTATTTTTTATATCATGTGCCTAAACTTATTTAGGCTCCTAATAACTAAAGGTAGTTCTTTCTCAACATAAGTATATTTTATCTCATACCCCTCCAAACCTTGGCTTAAAAAGGCAAAAGGTTGTTCCAAATGCTCATCATTTGCTTGGGTAGGAATGGAAAAAATTACATGTTCATTTACAAAGGTGTACAAATTGAAGTCCTTGGATAATTTTGGGCTTGAAAGAGTAGGAACTTGGGCAATGGCTTGTTTGATCTCTTCAAAAATTTCCTTTCTCCTTCTTTTTCAATTGAACATCTCATCCTTCCTTATGATAGATGTGAGAGGTTTGAAAAAATTATAAAATTTAGGAATGAATCTCCTAATTAAATTTATTTTACCAAAGGAGCTTTGTAAAATCTTCTTATGTTTATGCAAAGATAATTCCAAGATGACATTCACCCTCTCTTGATCGATGGATAAGCCCTTCTTGGAGATAATATGTCCTAGGAGTTTACCTTCATGGATAAAAAAACACACTTATTTGGGTTTAGAGAGACTCTAAACTCTCAAAAACCTACCTTAGGTGCTTCAAATGATCCTTTTCTTCCTTGGAGAAAATTATCACATCATCAAGATATACCAATACAATGTCATTGATTAGTCCTTAAAAAGACATATTCATTACACATTGAAAAGTAACCCCAGTATTTAAAAATCCAAAATGCATCTTCATATATGAATATGTACACCATTTTGTGGTGAAGGATATATTTTATTGGTCACTTTATTTCACCAAAATCTGATTATAATCAGAATACCCATCTAAAAGAGAAAACCTCTCACTACCTCGCATAACTTGTATGATTTGTTCCATAGAAGGAAGAAGATAATGATCTCTCAAAGAGACTCTAATCAGTTCCATAAATCCCACACACAACCTGATCTCCCCATTATTCTTCCTAATATGGACTAAATTTGATAACCAATAGGAATTATTGATAGGAAAGATGATTCTAGACTCAATCAACTTGGTGAGTTATTTCTTCATGAGGGGTTCAATCTTGGGATTTATTGGCCTTTTCCATTTCCTAATAGGTTTATACTTTTCATATAATTTTAGGGTGTATTAAGCTAAGCTAGGATTTAAACCTTTCAAGTCACTATAATCCCATGTAAAAATATCACTAAACTCCCTATATAGCTCAATGAAATCATGCTTTTCCTAGCTAGTGCATACCTTCCCAAGTGCAAGTATCTTTTATTTAAATATCCCTACCCTTTCATAGTTCTCTTTCTTAGTGGAAATACTCACCTTTTCCTTCTTGATCTAGTAATCCTCATTTACTATGCTCTCAAAAGTCACTAAGCCTTTAGGAAGCTTCTTAGACTTCAATTGGACAATCTACCCCACATATTGTTATTGTAGCTTAGATTTATTTTTGGTCTAGAACTCAAATTCTTCTTACAGGAATATGGAAATTTGTTTTTCACTCTCAAATACCTAACAATTAGTGACATTATTTTGTTTATAAGTTCTCATAATCACCTTTGAATGAGGTTGTTTTTTGTCTTTTCTTACACCCTTTATAACATCAAACTGAGATCCAATAAATGCCAACATTTCAGCATGATTATTGTCTTCCCTTGGAATAGATGTGATTTTTAAATCCATGAAGTCTTTTACAAGATCCCATACTCTAAGCTTGTAGGATTTTAGCAAGGAGTTCTTGGTCAAATTTTTCCCTCTAACTTGGTTCACAATAAGCTCACTATCACCATACACTTTTACTTCCTTAGTTCTTATTTTTCTAGCCCATTCAAACCCATGGATAAGGGCCTCATACTCTAACATATTACAAGTTCATGAAAATTAAAATATAAAGGTTGAATAATAATTCTCTTTGGAAGGTGAAACTAACATAGCTCCACCACCTACCCCAATCTTGCTTCTAGAACCATCAAAGAAGAGCTACCACAAGCTATTCACATATTTACTTGAATTCATAAAATTTGGAATGAAATATTCCTTATCATGTATATAATATACCACAATACTATATTCCTCAATAAACTTGTAAGGATCATGTTCATAGTGCTCATCTCCCCACTCATATAGGAACAAATTAGAAACTCCTTCAGGGGAAGATGATGGAGATTGGTCAATTTGAATTTATTCATAATAAATGATAAAATATTTAACATTTTATACCTTGGGTTATTATGGTTCCAAGTGATCTTTATGAATAAGTTCTGACTCAATCTTTACCTTAGTGCCATATTTTGTCCTAAACACCATGTAGGATGAATTAGCTTCCATGTATCCACCTATCTTGGATGTAAAGTCTCTTGATAAGCAAAGATAAAAATAGGGAGGTAAATATTCCACCACCACGTCATTAGGAGCTGGCATATTCAAACCTTTAGATACCCCCAATGTTTTGGATGGTGATCCATCAAATTATAAAATTGCTTTAGTCATTGGCTCATTATTGAGGCCTAGCTTATATGCTATAAATTTGGGCATAACTAATGTTTTTTAAACACTATCAATGATACAATTATGAACCATGAAATCACCGATGATTATATATAGGTAAAAATGAGGATTCTTCTCATCTTTCTTAAGTTGACCATCTATAGATTGAGTTCCATTGACTAAAACCACATTGTCATTTCTAAATGGGATAACTTATTCACCAAATCCATGTAATTATTTATGGAGTATATATTTATACCGTAGTAATGTTAGATAATCCCACAATTATATATTCATGTGAAGCTTCTTCATCTAGTTGACCACATTGATGGAAGGATTACTCACCTCTAGGATTTCTATATGAACATTGGGACCTTGTGATGTAGCTTGTAGAGGTATAGTTGTAGGATCTAGCCTAAAGTTTGTAATCCTCTAGTTTTATTTCACTTTAGGATATTTATTATACCCACTTACCATAGGAGATGATGTAGGGGTAAAATTAGGCCCTTGATTGGTTCCTTGAGCTTCATCAACAACCCTTCTTTTTGATCTAGTTTTGGAAGCCACACTAACATTGATGTTATTTAAACATTTCAAGTGATTAATTGCACAAAAATCTCCTTCCAAGTGATTATTAAGATTATAATCATATTAAACCTGACCACCTTCCATCCCATGTTTCATTTAAATATCAAAACCTATAAGTTGTGGTACATGATTTCCTTGCATTGTCATGGTTTGATTTTGCATTTCATTTGCATAAGTAACTTGTTCTCAGCCTTGTTCAAAATAAGGATATCATAGTTTTTATTTAACCAAGTTGTTTTGAGTGGGAAAAATAGCTTTTTAAGATGAACAAACACTTTTATTTTAGCTTTGATAAGGCCTAGCTTGGGTAAATTGACCTTATCCTTGAACATTCAATTGAAAAGGAGGCCTATTGGCTTGTCCAAATTGATTTTATGATTGGTATGGCCTATAAATTTTGGATTATTTAATTTTGAGGGAAACCAACTCATTAGTGAAACTTTTTAATAAACTCTTAACCTCATGGATCTCATTAGAAGGAAGTATGGTAGACTTGTCGTGACTAGGGAAAGGGGCTAATGTAGGTAATGTAACTTGAATAGGAAGTTGTAAATCAAGGAACAAAAGCATTGGGGGCCTAAGAGATATATTCCTTATTTGGACAAGAATTTTTTTTTAATTTATGGATATCTCATAATTACTAATGATTTTATTCCCACCCATATATTGAATCATGGAAACATCACTATTTAATGCCTTTAGGTAATATAAAAATACATAGTTTGGGGTAGGTCTCATAAGGGATGGGATCCTATCCCATTTTTTGGAACCTAGTATTAAAATATTGAATGAATTCATGAGGTTACCTCTTAATGGTTTTTAATTACTCAGTGATAGATAGGTAGTCACTCTTCTCCCCAAACCTTTTAGTCAATAGGTCTCCTAGTTCATCCCATGAGCCAATAGAGTTTTGCGGTGGAGTACCATACCAATCCAAGACTTTACCTTTGAAGGACAAAGATAATAGCCTAATATCCTCATTATATTGGTTAATATTATGGATGTTACAAAATTTAGCTATATTTTTAATATGCTCAATGGCAGTAATAGGACCCTCCCCACTAAAGGATGGAACACTTTTCAAGGTTGCTCTTAGAATTTGATCATATTAGGCAAGATTTAAAGGAGATGATCCAGTGAGAGGCATAAATGGTTGCCTCCATCCATATTTGAATGATCACTATAGATTTTAGGAATGGAATGTAACACAAATATATAAGCTTTAAACACAAAATCTCTTTTATAAGGATGAGTGCTTATAAA
Source organism: Torreya grandis (assembly GCA_037957365.1). Taxonomy (NCBI): domain Eukaryota; kingdom Viridiplantae; phylum Streptophyta; class Pinopsida; order Cupressales; family Taxaceae; genus Torreya; species Torreya grandis. The sequence continues at coordinate 1,298,701 of JARHVA010003242.1, forward strand.
CCTAAACCTTTTGGTAGAATATGGAGGTAGTTGCATAGAATCAAAAGATACACCATTAGCAGTAGACCTAATGGTTACCTTTTACATGGAAAAAAGGATTGATCATCAACCAAATACTATAATTCTTTAATGGAATTTCTAGGTACTAAATGTAGATGCTTCTTTTACCTTCAACTATACCAAAACCAACACCAATATTAAACAATATTATAAGACTTAGAAGTCTCATCGAGCATGCCAAAAACTATTGGCACTTATATTTTCACCCCTAAGGAGATTACTAGTTTTCCAAATCTAAGTGGCACCATGGAGACATTTCTCTTGCTATGGGTGATCATGTTGATAAATGAATCTCTAGATAAGGGGCTAGCTCCCCTTGGTAAAAACTTTGAAGCACTCTCTCTAATTTAGTAAATTGAATATGATGAGTGTAAAATAAAAACAACTAAAAAATAAAAGGGTGATGCACCAATGTATAATGTCATCTCACTTGATTGAAACCATTACTTACAGACCAATAAAGAGTTTCTCACACATGACTCACAAATTAGGTTCCATTGCTACATCAATGTTTCATATGATATATTCAAGAAGGTATGTGATTCTTAGGAAGGGGATGAATGATTCCGAAGAGTGATAAAATAATTAACCAGTTATATTATATCTCTAAACATATAAAATAATACTATCAAGGACCTACAATAATATCCTTTCTGAAAATTGGTAGACCATCAAGAGTATAAGCTATATAGGAAAATATTTCACTAGATTAGACCAAAAAGATTCAAGTCATTACTCAATATTAAATCATATGAGTGGAAATAACACTTGTATATTTCTTCAAGAGTTTTTAAATTATAAATTAGGCTAGTTTTTCCCCATCAACCAATAGAGGCTATTTTAACAATCCAAAAGAATGCATATATATATATATATATAGCTTTTGAGAGAGAAATCAAGCAAATGAAGTCTAAGGGTCACTAAGACATGTGTACATATGAGAGAATAAATTAAAATTTAATATGTAATGGATATGGAGAAATATATGACATGTAATATAGGTATAATTTTCCAAAACAAGTTATAAGGATAGTGAAAAGTGGCACAAATCTACAATTTTGGCATAGGAAACTACCCTCGTGATTTACCTTCCAAAACTATCTTTATCCTTATGTATGGTCAGGTACGATTATTGGTATAATAATTATGGGTTACAAAAAATTAAACACATAAATTTTATTGATCCATAACCATCCCTATTCTTGTGGACATGCAAAATCATTCCTAGCAGTCTCAAAATGGCTATTTTCCATGCACCTTCTCCACTTGCCATTAAAAACTCACAATTTTTCAAAGTGATCTATGAAAAATAGGGAATTAAAATTTTAAAATGTTACCATATCATTATTTTCAATAAAAAACCTTTAAAAGTCTTCCCTAATTACTTTTGACCACTTTCGCTAAGTGTTCACCAGTTGGCTCACTAGACTAGCTGAGAGTGAGGGCCCAGTTGGGGCACTTATAGGATGACTCATGAGATGAGGTGAATTTTTGGAGTTATATAATGTGTAAATATTCCTCCAAATGTTTTTTTCATCTCCTAACTCCTCATCTACCCTGTACACCACTCAAAATGGTCAAAACAAGCCTTGTTTTCCTCTTATCCATATAGTTTTATACAAAAAAAATCACATGTGTAGGATCATTTTATAGTAATATGAAACCACTATATGGATTCATGGAAATTCCATTTCATTTATATTCTCAAATAGAAATCTTTCTCCAATCAGGTCCTTGTGAGGCTTTTACAAGGGTTTTAGGGGGGTTTTAGTCTTAGCTTTTGTTCATAAAAAATGCACATTAGAAAACCATACTAATTCCACTTGTGTTTTCCTAATGGACCTATGCATCATCCCAAAATATCTTAGCTATCCATGTAAAATATTATGGGAGGTATGAGTGTCCAAATTTGACCTTCAAGTCATTTCTATGCTTCTCTTGAGGGTCTTAGCACTCTTTAGGCTAAAAATGGCTTCCTATAGATTTCCTTTTCCAATTTTTTTTATCATCTTTGTATCTATCCCATAAAAAATCCTCAACACCTATAGTGGATCACTAATGACCAAAAATGGAAATGACCCCTAGTTTGGGATAAGGCCTACACTTTGGCAATCAACCAATTTGAGTTTTTGAGATATATGACCCTTAATTTTCACTTAACATACCTTAAAATATATTTAACACATCATTATAGTTCACATGGAAGTCATTCAAGGCACTATAATGTTTGGCTAAGCCTATAATTTGGAATGACCTTGCATTAGAGGTTAGATTTACATGTTCCCTTATCAGGCCTACCTACAGACCTCCTTATCCATACCATCTTGTTGGAATTCCAACCCTAAAAGATGGTTTTTAATGTTCCTCCATGTTTTCCCCATTTTCAAAACCTACTTTATCTATCAAATTGAGTACAAGACCTCCATTCTTCACTTTTCCCAAAAACTATCATTCTTGTGCATGCAAGGAGTGACCTACCTCTAAGAGAAAATAGAGGGTTTTGTGCCTATTTGTTTAAGATAATTGAATATATTTTGAGATATAAAAGGTCCTGATAACAAAATTTACCTAATGGTTTTGTCAGATTCCTTGTCTAAGGGGTCTAACCATCTCAACTTTGTCAAAAAGGGGCGAAAACCCTATTTTTTTGCATGTTTTTGATGAAATATCTATGTAGATGCTACCTCCTCACAATTTTCATGATAAAATTCTATTAAAACGTGTTTATAATCTTCATTTGAATATAATGGATAGTTTTAAATCATCTTAGACCTTTTTATTACAAACCCTTTGTTTAAGGTCTCCAAACCTGCCTGTATAGACTGAGACATGCCTTTTAGCACATTAGGCTTGGTTAAGGATCATGGAAATTTAATTTAGAGGTTAAATTTGATCCATTTAATTCATAATATTACACCTCACTTACCTATTATCCCAAACCTCCTTCACACTCTCATGACATGACTGTGGTCACATTCCCTATAGGACTGAGACATACACATACAGGCCTATAAGTTTCTAAGGTAGGATTTTTTACCTAAAATGTGTATGAAATTCCTTAGTTATATTATTATTACTTCATATTAATCATTAAATCTACTTAAATTCTCCACTTGGTCTCAAAAACCACCCTAATCCAAACTGATTTCACACCCTCAATGCCTCTGACTGTATATGCATGGTCACAGGTCTGTAAGTGCATCTTGATAGGTATCTAGCCCCAAAAAGAGGGTATACAACATTTAAATTATGATCTTGTAATAATATTATCCTTATTTAACCATCTAAATGATTAATTTTTATCATAAAGGACCCTTTTCACCTTGACTATGGCTAATGTTCCATTGTCCTTGGTTGTAGGTGTTTATTTCTAAGCATGTAGGTTACATTGGAGCATTTGGATCATGTTTTATTTTCTCTAAGGCTTGTTGAGATTTCATATAGTTTTTTAGAATTCATATTTAGACTATTTCCTTCATAGTATTCTTTAACACTAACTCTCTATGCCAATCATTGAAATAGTGTATCTAGTCATGCTTTGCCCTATGTACAAATAGGGGATAGGCCTAGGAGATCACTTTATGCAACCACTTCTCCTCTCATTATATATGTGCTTGAATTTTCTTGTTGAGGGTTTTAGAATTATTTCCCCCACTTTAAAATTTTTATAACTTCATCATATGATGAATGTATCAACCTTCCCTTCTAAATCTTGTAGACATTATTGCCCCTTTTTGGTGCTTTTTAGCCATTTTAGGAGGTCTCAAAACTTATGTGACTCTTGTCCTCTCAATATCAAACTTGGAATGATGGTTTACCATGGATGGGAATAAAATGTTGGAATAAGAGTATTTATCAAATAGAAAAATAGATTCACCTTATGTAAATAGAAAGGACCCTTAGGAGCTCTATTTGGTGTGTTTAGGGACTAAGAAACTAAAATCAGTCATTTCATTGATTTACAATCTCACCTTCTCTTTATGTCATTGGTGAAGGAATTATGGAATACCATATTAAACCACTACATATAAATTTGAGAGAAGACCCCTAGACTATCTCCATTCTTTTGAGACTCCCTTGTTCCATGTCCATGGCTTCCTTCAGGTTGGACTAAGTTAGAATGGGTAGTGAGGAGAAATAATGAAAAAGTACATAATTTAGACCTTATGAGAAGCTTTATGCTACTAAAACATGTTAATGACATCCAAAAAAGATATAACATTATCCAATTTCCTCATGTTGGCATGGATAACTACTCAAGATCATCTGTAAGTGCACTCCTTTTGAGAAGGTAGTGTACTGACCCAAAGTGGAAGACAAGCCTATAAAAGGCTTCATTTCATTATTGATGCCTTTAAAAACAAATTAAGAATGTATAGCCTGAAATATTAACTTTAAAATCATGTTTACACCTCTAAAAAACATAAAATCATTAGACCAAAACAAGAAAATGAAGATGACTACAAATAGTGACCCCCCTCATAGTTGCAAATCCAAACAAGGCTACTTGGAGTGTTAATTTTAATTCATGAAGGATAAGGTACCAATATGAAATTTATTGTTATGGATATGAATAGGACTCAAATCACTATCCACTAATAGAATCACTCCTTCCCATTCCACCTGTATGGTCCATACCATATCCTTGAAGTTGCTTCTTTTTTGCTTGCGAAGACAAGAAAGAAGGAAAAGAAGCAAGACATGATTTTTTATGATTTTTTTATGAAAACCAAACATTTAAATGGATTTTTTGAGCTGAAGAGACACCTTTTTGATACTTCTACCTTAAAAATGAGATGATCCATTTCATACAAGTGCCATAAAGACCCTAAAAATAAGGGGAAACTGACCCTTTCTAAGTATAAATTATTCTTAGACTATCATAAACTAGATTATAAACTTATCTAACCCCTCCCACATTTAATCCTATCTTAGTGACAAGTTTTCACTTTATCCCATCTGTACAAGTTCTCCTTTTTATCTCAAAGTGGGTCCACAAGGTAATTTTTTGCATATTAAACATGATAAGAGTAATTAAATGGACTAAATATGCATTAAATATTATTCAAAACAATATTAGACCCAAAATCACATAATTCATGATTTTTACTAGGTTTTATCCTATTTGACCAAGGTTAACCATCATTGACTTGACTATTACAAAGGGCTAGACTTGAACTAAGACTAGACTAGGCATAAGTGGAACATTTGGATCACAATGACACCCCCTTAAGACATGAATACACTTATAAAAAAGTTAAAAATGTATAGGTTGACTCCAATTTTACCAAAGGTCAAATTTGGTTTGTAGATTCTATGAAATGATGTGACATATTGAATGGATCATATTAAACAAATTTATCAGGTTACATGGGTTAGATTATTAGATTGGATAGAATGACATATAATTTTATTAAATTATAGAACACATTGTGGCACAAATGGATTAGATTTTTTTTGCATGGGTGTTGTTCATGAATGAACATTTTTTTATTTTATATGACATTAACAAATGCAAATACGTAGGTAGTTTGAGTCTAAAATCCATATGTAAAGGTTGACTCAAATTTTTTAGATTTACATAATAAATTGATACAAGGTTTAAAATTTTAGATATGAACTTGTTACAAGGTCACACATTGAAAATAACAATTATAATTATATTTTGATTAGTGTAGTTTGGGTTATATGAAAATCAACTTAAATAAATTCTTGGTATCTAATGAGAGTTTAAGAATATTCTTCTCGACCCATGTTTTTAATAATGCTATATTGCTAGTTCATAATCACCCCATTCTATAATGAATTCATAGGGTATCTTTGCTCAAATACCCATAGGTTTTTACATGTTTTTATGTTTTAATTTCAAATATTTCAATATCTAGATTCTTTCATATTTTTCTATCCTGAGTGGACAATGATTTTGGCATGTTTTTATGTGGTTATAATTAGGCATAAAATTTCTTATTTTATCCTTTTAATCTACTATTTTTAATACTAGATTATATGGATTATTTTTATCCACATAAATTTTTTATTAGACACTATAAAGTTCAAGTTTTGACATATTATTTAAATACATGACTTGTGCATACATTGTTGGATAGGTATCCAATGCCTTCCTAAGGGATTCATGACATAGTTCAAATTCCTCACATGGTTACTTATTTGGAATTTTTATCAAGCATTAACAATTCAATATTTTATAAAAATGTAAATCATGACTCCAACAAGTGGTATTAGAGCTATGGTCATGGGTTCGAATCCCCTCAGGTAATATTGTGTAGGAGATTGTTAGATAAGGGTCTAGTGTCTCCCTTAGAGAATCATGACATGGATTAAAAACCTCCCATGGGTACTTATCTAGAATTTTTATCAGGCATTAATAGGTCAATATTTTTTTGCAATGGCAATCATGACTCCAACATACACATATGACTCTTACACACCCTCTTGCCAATCTATTTTATTATCTATGGACTTGGCCTTCCAAATTTTAAATAATTCATATATAACATATCTATAATCTATGCCTGAATGTTATACTATCATAAAAATAAGGTTTACATTCTTTATATCATTATTTTATTTATCTTGGATAATCTCGGCAACAATCAAACATTATTGGTTACCAACAGTGTTAGCCCTCATCGGTAGTGTCCCAATCTCCTCAAAAAATATTTTTAAAGTTAAACTCCCTCCCTTAGGTTGGCCCAAAAATTTCACATGTCATTTAATAATGTAAATAACTAAAATATTAATCTATTTATGCACACTAACACTATGTTAATTCATATCTAGATCATGATTGGAAAACTACTTGCATGTTGTGGAACACATCTACACATCCTTGAGGTGCTATCCTAAAACATCTAAATCTAAAACCATATAAAATGAATAGTATTTAAGATAATTATAAACATATAAAACAAGGTCAAAATTTCATATGATTAATTTTAGAAATCCAAAGAGATACACTACATTCTATTAGACCACTATTGATCACATATTTTAGTTGGGGTTGTCCAATCCATTTATCTAACCCATCTTTGTATTCAAATAATGTTTTAAAATTAGATATAGGTTTCAAGTAAAATCAAGAATAAATTTTAATATTCTAACATAATCAAGGGTAGAAAATTGTATAAAAACCTTATTGATAAATAGGCTCAATGACCTATGGTAAAAAAATATAGAAAACCCTATAGATACAATTATACAAGATAGGAGACACATCAACTCACTGAAGGTTTATGAGTATTAACTATAGTGTCCTAGAATATTTTGATATCTATCTCTCAAGCCAAGTGATCATAGATATATTGAAAAATATTTCTAATTATTTTCATAAGCATAAAACATAACACAATAGAAACAAGCTAAGTACCCAATCATCTTGTTATTTCTATAAATAGTAAGAAATATATCAATCTACTTTTCACATTCAAATCTATATAGTTATTGATATATCATATGCTATCTTAATGATATTTAGTTTTAGTTTGTTTATATCATTAAATTTTAAAATTATTACAAAAAAACATGCAAATATATAATGTAACAATCAAAATGTAGACATCCATGTAACACCCAATATGTGAGTTATAACAAGATATGATATAATCAATGTAAAAAATATCAATATGATAAATTAAAATCAATAAATATATCACTAAAACATCCATTATTTAGATATTCCCCTAAGTTAGTTCATGCCACCAATGTGATCATGCCCTTCAGGAGTGAGCTATAAAATTTCCACTTGGAATTTAAAATTTCATAATAATAAGTAATCACTATATCCTGCATCCAACTCACTCAAACAATATCAATATAAATATATGTGTAAATCATGAATGTGATAAAAGTATAACATATTTATATAAACATAATATATACCCATTAATAAATTATTTATTTATTTATAATATATTATATATTTTTTACATTTTATAATTTTTTAGAAGAAATAAGAAAAGAGGAAAATGAGAGGATCCTCCTGCAACAATTAAGAAAAATGCACAAGTAATAGGAATTAATAGCACAAATAAAATCTAAAAGGGCACTTGAAAAGATTTATTTGATCATAGACCACTTTGATGGGGCAACATCCTTTGAGCAAGCTTAATACAATAATATCATGGATGCATTCAATGGACTCAACACTTATATATGAATTCTAATATAAATAACTAATACTTACAATGAATGTGGGATAAAACAAAATGCTCGTGGGATGACTTATAAATAATATACATCCATAGCAACTACTAAAATAATAGAGTAAAGAGAAGATATATCATGGGTTCATAACATCCCCTCCCTCTTAGAAAAAGCATTATCCTTACAGCTTTAGATGTGGGAATTAGTGTTGAATCTAAAATAGTGGTTCCCATGTTATATCCTCTAGTTGCATTCCATACCACTGAATTAAATCCTTGATGATGGAATGCGAATGAATTTGTTGTGTGTAACTATCCAAAATTACCTTCAACTCAAAAATAATGGATCTTTCATTATACATTTTAGGTAAAATAGTTTTCACTTTGGTGTTTGTGCCAAGAACTCTATTCAAACAATAGACATGAAATATAGGGTGAACTCAAGAAGAAGGTGGGAGCTCCAACTTATAATTAACCAATAGAATCTTCTGAAGAACCTTATAGGGCCCATAGAATTTGGGTGCTAGCTTATGATGCCGTTTGAGTTCTAGGGAGGATTACTTGTAGGGCTATAGGTGAAGAAAAACCATATCACGTTCTTGAAAAGTGCACTCAGAATGGTGTTGATCTACCTATTGTTTCATTAAATTTTATGCTATATGAAGATTTAATCATAGGGTACTAAGGATCTGATCTTGAGTTTGGAAGATTATGTTGACCACTTAAAATGATTAACTATTGTGATTGTATGGAAGGAGCACTAGTGGTGCTTGACCATAGACTGCTTCATATGGAGTCTTTTTTTTTTTATGTTTGATACGAGGTATTGTACCACCATTCAAAGAGGGGGAGCCACTATTCTGACTGACGTTGTTGCTCTAAGGTGAAGCAATGGAGTAAAGTTTTCAAGATTTTGTTAAAAATTTTAGTCTAGCTACTCATTTGTGGATGATACCCAAAACTCATCTTCAACTGAGTGCTAGTCTATCAAAATAGTATTATCTAAAAATGGATGGTGAAATTTGCATCATGATCTAAAACAATGGATGAAGGAATGCCATGAAGATGTAAAATCTATTTTATGAATATTTATGCAACTATGGAGGTGGTATAGGGGTGGCTAAGGGCACAAAAATGACTATATTTGGAGAGATAATAAACCACAACCAAGATCACCATTTTCCCTATATATTTAGGGAGCCCCTTAATGAAATCCACATGGAAATTTTTTTCCAAATCTTGGTAGTGATAGGTAAGGATTCAAGCAACCTAGGGATGAGTATTTTTTCACCCTTATTACATTGCCAGGTATCACATTCAACCACCATCTACTGAATTGACTTTTTCATTCCCTTCTAAAATAAGTTGTGTTATGCTCACTCATAATTTTTGAGAAAAATCTAGTGCCCTACAGAGGGAAAATCATAGAGTTCACAAAATATAACCTACTATAGATTTATGTTCTAAGAAATCACCAGATGACCTATGTATCATAGAGAAGCACCATCTTAGGAATACTATGGTACAACTGAGGGGTTAGTGTCCAACTTATTATTTGAGATAATGAGGAGTCATTGACATACCCTTGATATATAGTGTCCAACCAATGTAGAATAGGCATCAAAATAGCTGAAAGGGAAGCTTTATCCATAAATGTGTGAGATAGAACATAAAGAACAATATTATCTTTAGCCTTCTTGTAAGTTATCTCATACTCGTAACCCATGAGTTTACTAACCCATTTTTATTGTGATGGGGTAGAGACTAATTTTTCTAAGAAATATTTTAGACTTTGTTGATCAATTTTGATGAAAAAATGATTACCCAATAAGTATGGCCACCACTTCTATATTTCATGTAAAATGGCCATAATTTTCTTCTCATAAGTACATAGCACTAAATTCTTTCCAGAAAGGTCTTTGCTAGTGAATGAAATGGGGTATATTTATTGGAGGAGAATAACACCTAGTCCTTTACCACAAGCATCACTCCCAATAGTGAAGGTCTTGGAAAAATTTGGTATATCGAAAAATAGGTATAATACACATAGCTTGTTTCAATGCTTTAAATTCACACTCAATAACTTATTTCCAAGTAAAATCATCCTTTTTAAACATATCTATAAATGGATTTGCATTCTTCCCATTATCCTTGACAAAAAATTTGATAGTATCTAGTGAGGCCCAAGAAACCATAAAGACTCTTGAGTATTTGAGGATGCAACCAATTTGTCATAGTATCTATTTTTTAGAATATACCTGAACCACTTCAAATGAAACAATATTCCCAAGATACTCAAATTCATCATAGAAAAAAATTACATTTTAACTATTTTTCATAATGATGATGGTCAGAGAGAAGTTGTAGTGTGAGCTCTAGATGTTGGAGATGCTCAGACCATATTTTACTATAGATGAGGATATCATCAAAGAAGACCAAAATGAATATATATAGGTAGGGCTAGATTATTTTATTCATAAATGAATAAAATGTTGAAGGAGCATTAGTGAGGATAAAGGGAATGACCAAGAACTTATAGTGGCCATCATGTGTGTAAAAAATTATCTTAGGGATATCATCCTCATGAATTTGAATCTGGTGATATCTAGAGTAGAGATATAATTTGGAGAAAAAATGAGTGCCATGAAGCTCATCAAGAAGCTCATAAATAATAGGGATATTTTGTCTATGATTATGAGGTGATTAAGTGCATACAAAACAATGTAGATAAGTCATGACCCATATTGTTTTTGGACAAGGAGAATTAGGGAAGAATGTGGGTTGATACTAGGGTGAATAATGGCTTGATATAGTAGGTCTTGATTAAGCATCTAAATCTTAGTCTTTTTCTAAAATTGGTAGAGATAATTATTGATGTTGGGAGGAATACTTCTCAAAAGGAGGTAAATATGGTGGTCCTCTAGCTGTGAAGGTGGTAATCCCACTAGTTTGATAAAGACACATACATACCATTATAGAATTGTTTGTAGGTTAGAAGTAGTGGAGACTATTGACAATTACATTAGAATGGAATGGAGTTGAGTAATGACACTATGCGAAATTTTCTTAAGAATTTTTTCCATATGATGAGAACTTATGATGCTAAGAGATGTAGGTTGTAATCCTTTCAATGTGTTTTCTTACCCATTATATATAAACTACATCCAAACTTCATCAAAATCCCATAAGATGGGTTCAAGTTGGCATAACCACTGGGTTCCCAAAACAAAATCACAGCTACCTAAGGGTAAGGAAAAAATGTTAGAGTTCAAGTTATAATCTCCAATAGAGATACACACATTGTGATACATCCCTTTTCAAGGTAATGTGCCCCCATTGGAAGTCATGATTTCAAAGTTGGAGTAAAGATGGATAAAAAAAATATCATATTAAGTGATATGAGGGTTAATGAAGTTATGAGTGCTACCTGAATTAATGAGTATTATGAGAGGGAGCTTCATGAATTAACCCTTAACCCACATGGTTTGTGGGGTAGTGATTCTATCTAAGGCATGGATAGAGATATTTGGTTGGTCTTCTTGAGAAGCAGGTTCCACAATTAACTGAGATTTTTCTAGATCATCTATTATATTCTAAACATCTTCCCAATATTCAATTTTAGGTGGATAGTTCACATCTAATAGGGAGAGATTTTTCTCGACACATTGATGTCCCTAAGTGAATTTATCATCATAGTTACAACATAATACTTTTTATCTATGTGTTTACATCTCTCCTTCAGTCAAATGCTTGATAAGAGTGGTTCTAGGGGCTAGCATTTTTTGAGAGTGTTATGGAGTTATATTTTTTAATGGAATAAAATTAGATTTAAATCATTATTGAGATATGATATTTTCCTCTACCAACTTAGCCAACCCTAAGGATTTCATAATTATGTTAGGTTAGAACATTTTGACCTCAAATCAAATTACATCCTTTAATCCAATGATAAATTAACTCCTAAATAATTCATAAGATAATCCCTTTATGTGATTGTCTATATTTTCAAATTTGATTTGATATTCTCTCATTTTTCCTATTTGGTAAAGTTTAGTGAGTGCTTTAGTGAAGTCATCAAAATTAGTAAGGCCAAACCATTACAAAATGAGAATGAAAAAATTAGTCCATATGGGTTCATCATGAGCCTTGGTATACCAATGTTAACATTTAAGGGCTTCAAATTACAAGAGAAAGGATGTAAGTGGAACCTTGTTGGCATCAAAAGTATTATGCAAACTAAAATATTATTCTACTTGATACTTTCATCTAGTTGGATCTGTACCATTAAATCAAGGAAAATTAAGTTTTATCCCATGATAATTGTTGGAAGAAGAAAATGTAATGTCTAAAGAGGACTATGGATGTCATCTATTGTTCATGGTGGTATGTTGAAGACTGAGGCTGAGAATGTTTTCATCAAGATATTTAATGTGGAACTTGAGGGAAGTAATTTCATTTTCCATGTTTTTTACTCCTATTCAAGTTACAACCATGACCCAAATAACACACACACACACACACACAAACACACACACACACACACACACACACACACACACACACACACACACACACACACACACACACACACACACACACACACACACACACACACACACACACACACACACACACACACACACACACACACACACACACACACACATTTAAATGGATAGGAAAACTAGAGTTAAGATAGTAAGGAATGTTTTGAATTTGGGTGAAAATGGAATGGGTAAAGGGGATTTTAATAAATTTATTACATAGTGGGATTATTATTGATGAAGAGAAGGGAAATTTTAGGAGTGAAAATGAAAAAATTAAAAAATCATTCAAAGTGAGACAAAGGACTAGAAAGAGATGATGAACATAGTGGAAAATTTTCAAGGCCAAAATACAAAAATAGAAGTTATGTCAAAACCTTAAAAAAGGGAAAATTATAATTTAAGGGAATCACAAGTGGAACTGGGATATAGGACCTCAAGGAAGAAAATATGGGGAATAAAATTTTAGGTGTCTAGATAAAGTTTGAGGATAAACGGGGCTAAAGATGGAAATATATTACAAAAAGATTAATCTTTTTTCTAGTTTTCTATCTAGAAGTCTACTGAGACTATGGATAGTTTGTTGTTTCTAGGTTCTATCAAATATCTACCTACAATACCTCTAACATTCTATGGATACACTACTCATTGATTATTTTGAGTCTACTAGAAAAATTCAAAAATTGACTAAAATGGACCCCAAGTTTCAATGGTTTCCTAAGGTTTTTAAAAATTATACTCTATCCATCAATGCCATCTAAGCAAGTACCACTCTCTAGAGATTTTTTGTCCATGGATTTATCTCTTTGCAATAGATTTTATTTTCCTCATGGAAGGGAACTACTCAATCGAGAAGGTGTCATTGCCCCTTTTTTTAGAAGGTCTTATTAATGGGATAGCTACTTTGGGGTTCTTATGGTACCCTCACAATGATTTTAGGACTTTCACCGAAGCACTTCCCACAATTATGTAGTCATTTTTTTACCCTGATCCAAAATAGATTATTGTGTTATAGGAAAATATTGAAATAAATTATGCATTAGAATATAGTTTTTTCTAAATAAGTATTATGCAAAAAAATAAAATGAAGACTTTATAAAAAATAAATTTGGCCCTGGAAACCACTTTGATAATAGATGAGAGGATCCTCTTGAAACAATTAATAAATATACACAAATAATAATAATTAAAAAAATAAATTAAATCTAAAAGATCACTTGAGAAGATTGAATTGATCACAGACCACTTCAACAAGGCAAACTCCTTTGAGCAAGTTGAATACAATAATTTTGTGGATGCCTTTAATGGCCTCAACACTTACTTATAGATGAATTATAATCTAAGAAACTACTACTTCCCATGAATGTGGGATAAAACAAAATGCTCACGGGATGACTTACAAAGCATATGCATCCATAGAAACTACTAAACTAGCAAAGTTAAGAGAAGAGATTTCATGGGTTCATAATAAAAAACCAAAGGGGTGTTCACAAATATAAGTAAACAAAGATCAATATAATGAATATAAATAATAAATGTCATAATCAATAACTAAAATAAACAAGTTAATTCAAATGAAATGAAAATAAAAAGAAAATAAAAATTGAAAACATTGAATCTAAAGGTAACAATTAAGTGATAATGTAAATAGGCAGGTTAAGGGGTATAATAAAACACCAACAAGAAGAGAAATAATTAAAAAAACCTATGACTTCCTTCAAAATTCAATTCATTCTAGGAAAAAGGTACCGATATATATGTTATCATCAATATAAAATTTTCTTAAGATTTTAGAATGGGATAAACAATCAAAGGGGTAAGGACCAATGCAACAAAAACCAAGTGGATAGAAGTATACGAAGGTAAAATAGAAGGTAACTAATAAGATTCTAATTATATAATAAATATAAATAATTCATTCAAATAAAGGTATGAATGTTCATGAAATATATAACATATATAATAAAATTTTACATATAATAAGAAAATATATTACAATAAGCTTCAATCAATAAAAAAATATTCTAATAATGATATATCTAAAAAGTATAGAATCTAGGTTTTATTATCTAAGTGATGATATAATCTATAATGTGATATTATATAAAATGATAATTAGATGTGTTACTCATATTATCATAAAAATATTCATGATATGTGTAAAAAAGTGAAATCATCATCCCATGGAAATATATATGGAAAATATAGAGAACATTCTAGAATATTTTGAGATGCATGCATATGAATATGTCATGATTAAATATATGTTTTGAAATTATTAATAGTTAGATGTTAAAAATAAATCTTAACATGTGGATTATTATGAAATTTGAGACTTGGAAGTTAAAATATAGGAATTGGGGATCAAATATTTATCAAAGTATATGGTGGTGTCTTAGAATAAAATGGTGGTAGGGATATAATAGTATGTATCCCAAAAAAATTAATGATTCAACTCTTAAAAATATCACTAGATGATTACATGTGTGATATTTGAGGTAGGATATATACCTAAAAAGTTATGGTGAAAATGGCATGCACATTGTCATCATCCAAAAAAATCTTAGAATGTTGTACTGTATAATGTATCACTCTCATTTGGTCAAGATATGGGAATCCAAGTCATAGATTATATGATACTATATATATATAATTAAGTAAAACCAAAATAGAAGGGTCTAACGACCAATTATAATAGGTAGTGTAATACCACCCATTAGTGTGCACAAAATTCCATCATAGTTTCAAAGTATCATAGACAAATTAAGTAAATTTGATTCAATGTATCCTTTACTATTTATAAATAATAGTACTAAGAACTTTTATAGAACCATTGTCAATCATTATGCAATGTGTGTCATAATGATGATGTGAAACAAACCTATGAGTGTATAAATAATCATTATTGGATTCATAATTAGGTATATCATGGTCATAGAATGTAATGGATGGTCTTTTCCATTGAAAAAATGAAACCATGATAATTATGTTATCATTTTTATGCTCATATGGAATAGTCACATGATGTATTCATGTCATCATATGCACATTGTATTGCTTCATAGCATCATGGTTTGTATATTTATTTGTAAATAAATTCAAGCATTGATTAGATATTGTCAAAAATTTAGTCAATGTATAATTATTTCCTTTAATTTAGATAATATTCTCATTTAGGAGATCTCAATTCTTATCTCTTAACTTGAAGCATCAATTATTTGAATGCCTAGAATCTCAATGATAGTAAAAATATAGGTTTGTGTTATATTCTTTATGAAATGGTCTGGTAGTATATAATTCAAATGTCTTAAGCAAAATAATATCATTACAATAAAGAAAGAATTTAATCACTTTGTAACGTGGGTCTAGTAATATTGTAAATTTTCAAGTGTTCCTAAGAGTATGAAAGATAATCCTATTATTAGTTTGTGAAATTAAGTTGATCATTTTAGCTTCATTATTTTTTTGAATGTTAGATGCATCATTAGTATTAGATTTGAATGATGAATTTACTTGGTATTTGGATGTAGTGGATGTCAAATCAATATATGTATACTTTAATACATTATAATCCATATGTTTAATGCCAATTTTACATAGCGCATGGATTTTTTAAAACATTCATACATGTTAAACATGAATTAATATTTTAGTGGTGAGAGAGTTGTTTGAGAATATACTTTTATTTCACCATCATGGATTTTATGTGTCATTATTGTAAGCTTCATTTTAGATTTAAGCATATAGTCATCAATAATTTCATTATATCATAATTTTATTAATTTAATTTGAGAAAATGTGACATTTTGAGTAATGTTTATATAAAAATGTTATAATAACATATCATAGAAATTTTTGAATCGATACAAAAGCCCAAAACTACGGTGTAGAACCTATTTAAGTCATATCCACTAAGAATTCTCAGAAATAACTTTGTCCTAAGTAAATCATCATGATGAAAATCAAAGTGAGATATAAAATAAGCCTTAATATGATGTGAATTATCCCTAATACAACTATATAATTTAAATTTGAGCATGTGAAGTTAAATATTCAAGTGTAGAATAATAAATACCATAAACAAGTGGTTATGTAATATGTTAGAATATGAAACCATATAGATAGGTTTGTTAGATAATTTAGAAAAAATGTAAGAGGTAATCACATGTAATCAAGTTTTTCTTCTATTTTTGGATGAGTATATGTAACACTATGTATATGATTAGCATCAATATTTATATATGTATGAATTGATGCATTTTTATGATTAACATTAGTTTTAATGGAGGCATGATTAGTATTTGACTATGTCCAAGGCTAAGGGATGAAATATAATAGTTTGATGATGGAGGTATAACAACCATTGGATTGAGAGTAGGAGGAATAAAAGAAGCCTCAGGTTGTAAAATAATATAAATATTTACCTATGGATATGTATCACTAGGTGGAGGCATATGAGGATAAAAATAAACATGAGTAGTACTAGCCTCACCACCTAATGTAGATAAAAAGCCTCCAAGATAAAGATCAATATCATCCAATTGATATATAGGAGTATTCTTAGGCAAATATTCCTTACTCATAATTCATTTATTTCTCACTTCTATTTACATTAAAATTTGAGCATCAAGTTCCATAGGGTTAATCATAATATAGGCATGAAAGTATTTTTTTGTTCATGTCTTCAAAATATGGTTTATCAATAGAACAAGGAGGTGTATTATTATAATCATTATATTTATCTTCACTATCATGTTCATCATTGGAAGTAACATTATAGAAAGACATTTATTTACAAAGATATTTAATTGACCATTTTTATTTGTATCATTGAAAGGAGGAACATTACTATAATGTATCTTAAGTAATGATTGGATTTTTACAAAAGCAAGTGGTATACAAGTATAGTTGCATCAAATCACCACTTAATATATCACTATGACTAGTAGGATGTGTAGGTATATGCTTCCTATGAATAATATATAATCATGAAAAATAAGAAGAAATTAAATCTAATGTATTAAGAAATAAAATATGAAAATATGAAAATCATATTTGAAAATAGAGAGTATTCTAACATATAAAAATCTAAATATATATGTGGTCAAGGAACATAAGTGTATGAAATAAATTATGGTAAGTGGGTATAATATAAAATAAAAAATGTTTGAGTAAAATATATAATTTGAAATAAATATGTTAAATATGGTGTAGATATAAAGAATCATAAATCAACCATGAAATTGAAAGTGAAATCCTCAAAAGATATAGTAATTTGAAGAATAGATGGATAAATAAAAAATGTTTATCTTTTTAGTGGACAAAGATTACTTAACACTAATAATATGATAAAATTATATGCACAAGGGAGACCTAGAATATAATAGTAAAAAATAGTAAATCAAGTTTTAAATAAATGCTAAAAATATTAAAGAAGAAAAACTGATCCACTCAAATAAGCAATGACTAAAATAAATAACTAAAGTTATTAAATAGTCATACCTTGTCAAAATATTTTGATTGTGATGATGCAATAATGGTCTAATTTTTTACCAATTAATATGCTTAGTATGGATTTGATCATTGAATAATTCCTTTTGTTATAACTAAGAAAATTAATTTTTTACATTGAATTTGTAATGTATTCTCTTATAGATTCTAATGTTTATTTTGTAGGTTCAAATTTTGATGCCATATAATCCAATGCTTTTGATTCTCTAATTTTTTGGAAAAATGTTTGAATTGATGTCGTATTATTCTCTACTTAATTCACCATAACACATGTAAAAGAGAAGGGAAATAAGTAGTTATGCTAGGTAACCTCAAGGGAGTTAAAACTACATATCCGATATGTTATAATCAAACCCCATGTAGTTTTAGTGATATGTAAATGAAATATTATTTTAACCTTTTAGGACATAAAAAGTGTAAATCCTATTTTTGTTAAAGAGATGAGTATACTAAATCATGGTAATGATATGCAGTAAATATAGCCACTAATTTATTACAATAATAATTATCTTTGACCTTTCTAAAAATAGTAATAAATAGTGAAAGTAATAACTTAGCTAGAAAGAACATGAGATGAATGATTTGGCTAATGGAAACTGAGGTATAAGCTGGTATGAGTGTCATAAATATGATCCTAGAGTCAGAACCCTTCCTAGATAGCATCACCCTAATTTGTCAATATAACCATTATTGAAAATGTGGTTGTAGTATCTTGTATGCAAGATTATCCTAAGCTTTTAGATACACCTATGTCTGTATCTCTATGGTTTATTCCTACATGCATAAGTTGTGAAACCTTGTATATTTCTTGTAATGAATAATTTTTTGAGACAACCTTAATCCTCCATGAATCTTGGACATTTGGTTGATATAAGATGAAAAGTGTGTTTGTTAGTGGGGTAGTTTGGATATCCTCAACACCTAGATGTGATGAGAGTTTATTAAATACTAATACTCAGAAGAGGCATAAATACCAATTTATTTATCCCAACCTAAGTGATGGTGAAGCTACAATTAAATCTAGTATGATAGTGGCTCTAATTTCTTCAAATGCGATTGAAAATGGAAATTTAGGTAATATGAGCTTAGGACTATGTTATATGGTATTATGTATAGGTGGGGTAGAATATGGATTGATAAAATTAGTTATGAACAACATGTTTTGAGTTTGAATATGTATTTTACATTTTATTTCCATATATTGGTTAGAGGTCTAAAAATCATGTATTTTTTATATTCGAATACTTGTGTGGGTGATAAAAGAGTTCTAGGCTAACCCTTGAAGGTTCAAGATTTGAAAAGATATCCATTTGGTGAAAATAAAGGGGAAGGAAATTAGCACCATTTTTTGGGACACTAGTGCCATGTAGTACTAGTGTCCTTATTATGGTGATAGTGTTACCTAGATCAAGAAATGAAGGTTGGGGACTACTTTAGGGTTGACTAGGGATTCTTGTGGCTCATACAAGGGTTGGATAAGTGTGATAATAAGATCTATAATAGGATTAGGAATAAGCTAGGGAAGAGTAATCTCTTATATCACTCTTATCACTCATATACCATTTTTTGGCGATTATATTTTCCCTCCTTTATTTTAGAAAGATAACAATGTGAAATGACTACTATAAAGTAAAATATGTGTACCTGGACTTATGTAAGATGTGAATACCATGAAGTTGTGTTTGAGTATGTGAAGCTTGTTCCATTGAATGTCCTTGAAATAAAACATGCATTAATCAATCCTTATGAGATATCAACATCAAAATTCTAGACTGAGTAAATAAGTAAAAATCTATAAAAAGATAGGAATGATGATAAGAATGAATACACCTCACTGGGTATGTGAGATAATGCATACATCTAGTGATAACCCAAGTGTGTGTATTTATATAGTGATCAATCGATGAATATCTTAGACTGAGTTGATAGCTTTCTTAATCCTCATGTATGGGTAGCTCAAGAACATAATCTAATTTTGACTCCATCATTTTCCACCCCTACTCAGTGGATCATGACTTATGAATAGCTTGGATTAGATTGATAGTGTGTCAAACCCTCTCATGTATGTGGCTAAAGAACTCAAGTATTCTATGATCCCATCATTACCCACCCATGTGTAGTAGATGTATATGAATATAAAACCAAATAAATAAACTATAAATGTCTAACTGGAATAAGTCATGGAATTGGTGTGTTACCTAGAATATGATGTTAGGTGCATATAATGTAGATAATAACATGGAATTTGTCATTTCATATGATCAACCATTGTGTAATTTAGCATACAGAAACAATGTGTCATGTACATACCCCCAAATCTAATATCTAAGCATATGGATTCTAGACTAACTTGTAATAAGATGTATCTAGGCAACTAAAGTGAATATGGGAATGAACATGCTATGCATGCTGCCCCCAATATTAAAAAACTAGTATGAATATAATAAAAATTGGTATCCATATGAGTAAATTTCATATGGATCTAAAAAATTCATAAATTTTTAATAAACTATGTGAAAACTTATATTATACATGTTGTACTTTTATGGCCAATATAGGTTTTTTTTAAACTAAGGCTATTGCATAGTAGTGGCTTGTTTTGGATAATATTACCACTTTTGGAAATGTGGTGCTAGTGTCCCAATTTAGGTTCTAGTGTCTTTTTGGTTTGATTTGTTTGCAACTATACTGATCTCTATGTCACTATTTTCCAACTATGTTTACCCAAGTTTGATTTATGTAATCTAAGTCTATGTGTTGAAAAATGTACTATGAATGCACTAAAGAATCCTAATCTTTATGACAAACCCTTGTGAATGCCCATTTTTTTAGGGTAGTTATTCGATATGTGTAAGTATTATATTAAAAAAAAGCTCTATGAAATGTGTGTTATTTAGAGCATTTATGATATCTATGTATTAATCCAATATAATGTTCATACATAACATTAAAATATAAGATGATCTGAGCATAATTTTGTAATTTAAGACGTATGTCATGTATAACATTCATAAGGGTATTAAGATAGATATAACGATGTATGTAACAACAAATGTGAGTAAAAACTAGGTAGTTTTCTAGGCGGATGGGGCATGATATCCATCACAAAACGTGAGTAAGAAGAGGAGATGTATAAGGTACCTTATGGCATCTAAAATGGAGTATGTAACAAGCAAATACAAGTGTCATGGCCATGATAAATACAATAAAACATACATAAAAAACACATGAGGCATATAAAATAGGCTAAGGGGCCATAATACAAGGGACATAGGCACATGTCATTAAATGTAAGACAATAAGACATATAAGGACATGTTCAAATGTCCAAAACTGTAAGTAATAAATAAATTGGCTTAGATCCACATAGAATGATATTTTCAAATGTCCACATACACAATCAACAAGTCACTCACAAGGACATGGGCACATGTCCAAAGTATACATACTATGAATAAAAGTAGTGTAGAGCCAAAGATCAATAATATATTCAAATAACCTCAAATAGAATAAGCATAGAGATAAAATAAGGTCTAAACTAGGTAAGATAGAAATGAAATCATGCATGAATATGTAATACAAATATGTGTAAGAGTTAGGATGTGCATATGTTGAGTCTAAAGTAGTAATATTCAACAAAAAATCTAAATAAGTGTAACATGATCAATATCAAGATATAACAATTCTAAAGTTATGATGTATAGTATATAAAGATGGAACCTCTTGATCTAAATTATGTAAAGGGTGCCCCTATGTGGGTAAATATATCAAATGAAGAACCCATGTATCTATGTATATGTTCTTAGTGGGTAGATAATAGCAAGTTTTATTCAGTGTAGTGGACCTGAGTCCAATAGTAATATGTAAGCACTCGATAAGAACAAGTGAATCATGTATGTTTGATAAAATTGACTATACCAAGATAACTAGCATATGTAGTGTCTATAAAATATAAAAGGTGTAAACATAAAAATACATATAATCTATAGTTTTGTGTTTTATCAGTAATTATTTGAATGATTTTATGTTTTTAAAATATTGTATTATTTTTTTATTTTTTTTATGTAAGCTATCTATAATAAATCAAGAAAATGAACTATGTACAAGGACCAAGAGAGAAGGAAAGTATGTAAAATAAGGGAGGAATAATACTAACTGATGAGTCTCATGGGAGACTCACTATCAATTTGTCTTGTGTTAAATAAAGGAATTATGACCATGCATGATGTATGAAATGGTAATGGTCCTCCCATAATCTATTATACTAAGTGATTTATATCTGACACTACCTATGGAGTGATGTTAGGAATATGTGATACTAACTATGGTGTCCTATGAAATATAGGGCTCTTAAGGACCTATATGGTAGAATAAACTATAGGTGGCATAGGCACCCTAAGCTGAGCAACCCAAGAACTAAATAATATTAATCTCAAAAGAAAGTGATGAGATGGAGGGCCTCTAGAATCTATAACATATCTTTGATGAAATGGTATCTCTATTAATGGTCTCCATGTGCTAGTATGCATGCATGGAAATAATGTAAGAGTATACCTCAATTACTTTTGTGGCTCTATTGAAATCTATGGTGTATTGATAGGAATTGTACTCAGGAATGTAATCGATAACTATATTATAATGGGTAACTATGTTGTAATTGGTATGCGTGATGTAACTACTTGTGGGATAGGTAGAGTATACACATATGGAAGACCCTCAAATATGATTACCTAATTTTCATATATATATTTTAAACATATACGCATTATGTATAGAATGGATTATAGCTATTATATCCATGGCCTACTAAGTAACATGTCAAATACACCTACACTAGGTACTACTAAGAACCTAGTGGCCACATATGCTTGTCTAACATGTAGTGGAAGTATAATCTCCCTAATGGATATCTAAACATGAACACTAAAACCAATGATAATATTTTGTGTAGGGGATATATCCTGCTCTAAATATCCTAACTTATATAGAAATGTGATATTATGCATGTTAATACTTGACCCATTATAAACCATAACACTATGGATATGATGATGACCTATGCAAGATCATACCAAGAGTGCATATAAATTTGTGTCATCATTAAAAATTTAATGATCTATGAAGGTTATGAGTGGCATATCTAAAACTATATTATGGTACACACCAATGATATTTTATAGTGGGTGTGCCTCACTTGTATTAGTGTGATATTAATTTAGTGGTAGATGTACCTAATATGTGTAGTGAACACATAAAATATTAATTGAATAATTTATTGTGTGATTTATAGATAGTTCTAAGAATATTTTAAATGCCTTAGCTTTAGTTTTTATACTTTGGATACCTCTATGGGTGTGCCCACATAAATAATGTTAACCTCTATCAAATCTTGTATTTTATGTTTTAGGTTCATTCAATTGTTTGTTGTATGGTCTAGTGCCTTACAATCATAATTATTTTATAGATTCATGTCATATAAACCTATTTCATAGAAGAGAAATATATGAAATTTCATTCCAAGATCTTATGTAAAACATGTTTTTGCAATTTTGGAAGGTTGGTGAAAACTCTACATGGAGGAGTTGATAAAACCATGTGATGAGATGGATCTGATGTTGCATTAACTATGGCCTTTATATCACTCTTATTTTTAGTGGCCCTTATATTTTATATAGGATTATAATAACTCTTAGTATTTGATTTTGATACAATGGTAGATTTTAGGTTACCCATAGACAAAAGCTTGACTTCTCTTTCTTTCACTATGTGGCACAAACCTATGAAGGCTGGAAAATTTTTAAACAAGATGACTTCATCTAATGTTTCTAGAATATTATATTTGAATATGTATTGAATCTCTTTATCTACCCTAAGGATAGTCAATTTAGATAATATAGTATTGTAACATAAGATGCATTATATAATAGGCTCATTTTATTTATTTTTAGTTGTGAAACTTGAGTATATGATATCTTATCACTAATTTTTATGGAGAAGTGTGTTAAAAAATTTATAGCCTAGATTATATGCGTTTAAATAATGATTTGATATATCATAAAACCACTGTAAGCCATAATGTTTTAAAATAAATTTAAGTAACTTAGTGAGGAGACAATCATTTTACATGTAGTTCAAACAAGATGGATGAAAATCTCACAGATGGTGCTCTGGGTCAACCTTACCATCATACATTTTATTTTTAGGTGATACAAATCCAAATGGAAAAGGATTTTATTCTATGTGATGTGCCAAAGGTATATGTACAAGGAAATTAGAATGCAATGCATGTAATGGCCTAGTGGTTCCATTCTAAAGTTGTAACACCTTAGCCTAAAGAGTTTTAGCCTCATGCTTAAGGTATTATACATATAGAGTGGAGGAAATATCCATAAGAGGTGTAACTATCATTAAATGTTGTTGAGCTATAATTGGTTTTTATGCTAGTTGAGTTGGACCCAATGTGGGTGTAACAATGCTATGAGCTTGGGGAGTTGAAGATTAACAATTATTTAATTTTTTAAGTTATTTGTGAATACTATTGATAATTTCAACTTTCATATTTGAATGTTTGGAAATAAATTCTTGAAATTATCTTTTATCTATCTCATCAAATCATTTTTTGAATTTTTCCATTGTAGTTTGGGGAGTAGAAAAATAAATTGTTATATATTTTTAACCTTTAAATAAATTTAATATAGAAAATATTAGAAAAATAAACAAAACAAATATAATATTTTATATTTAATATATGAGAATAGACACAAAAAGGATGCAAACCCTAAGATTATTTAGGGTTATAGTTTGAATAATGTTTGAAGTACCTCAAGATCACCAAATGTTTTAACCTTTTTAGACTTAACAAATGTAAATCCTATGTTTTTTAAAGAGATGAGTATAATAAATTAGGGTAATAATATGTAGTAAATATAAAAACTAAATTCTTATAGAATTGACTAGCTTTAACCTTTCCAAAAATAGTAATAAATAGTTAAAGAACTTAGCTAGAAAATACCTAAGACAAATGACTTAAGTGTTAAAAATAAGATAGAAACTAGTTTGAGTGTCATAACTAGGATCCCAAAGTCAAAATCCATCCTAGATAATAGTATATTAATTGGATAGTAACACCATTATTGAAAATGTGGTACTACTGTCTCGATATTAGCAATAGAGTCCTCTACGTATAATTGTACCAAGCTTTTGGGTGCACCTATGTCTAGATATTTGAGGTATGTTCTTCGGTGCACAAGTTATAAAACCCTATATATTGTCTATAATGATTTATTTTGTTATTAAAACTTAATCCTCCATGTATTTGGTGCATCCAATTGATACAAGTTGAAAAGTGTGTTTATTAGTGCAATAGGATGGACATCCTAAACACCTCATTGTAATGATATTTACCTACATAAAAATACTTTGAGGAGGAATCAAGCCCAAGTAATTTCACCCCACCTAAGTTCTAGTGTAAGTTCAAGTGAATCTAGTATGATAGTGGTCATGAGTACCTTAAATGTTCTTGAGGCTAGAAATTTGGGTAATCTAAGCTTAGGACTATTGTAGATGGTAGTATGCAAAATTAGGGATGAATACGGATTGATAATATTAATTTTGTATAATTTATTATGAGTTTTAATGTGTATTTTTATATGATTTATATCTAGTGGTCAACATGTATTTATACTATTTTGATGCTTGTGCAGATGCTAAAATAGGTTTAGGTAGACCATAGGAGGTTGTGGATTTTAAAAGATATACATTTTGGGAAAAGATAGGGAAAGAACATTTTCACCATTTTTGGAACACTATTACCATGTGGTATTATTGTCCCTATTATGGTGCTAGTTTTCAAGTGGAAAAACACTAAACATGAAGGGTCAAGATTAAGAAATGAGTGACTATAACTACTTTAGGGATGACTAGGGATGTTGATGGCCTATATGAAAACTAGATAAGTGTGATAATAGGCTCTAGGATAGGTCTAGGGCTAAGCTAGGGATAATAGTCTCAAGTATCACTATTAATGCACAAATAACACTTTTAGGTGATTAGAAATATCAAGGGATTCAACCTCCTCTTTCTTAGTAATGATGGTGTAATTAAATGAACATTTGCTTAAACCTTATTTTGGTACAAGTGGATGATTTCACAATAAAATTAATAGTATTAAAGTTTCAAGGTGAAATAATCTATCATAATTATAGTAATAAATATAAAAATTAAATAATCTAACTTAATTTATGGAGGTAAATGCACATAAAATTTTTAAATGATAATTAAATGACTTTGGATGACTTGGTATATATAGGGTTCATTAAGAAATGACACATGATATGGTTTACCATGGAAAAAATGATATATGAAATAAAATGGTGTGGTAAATCAAGCTAAGTAAAAAGGACCCAAACAAAAACTCAAGGTAAATTCAATGTCGCATTGAATCCACATAAGGTATATTTGAAAATATACTTATAGCTATCAATTACATCCCATGAGAGACATATGTCTAGAATTTATGTAATAAGTTTAGAAAAATAAGTCTCAAAATTTTCAATGGATTAATTTTGAAAACATATATGAGGCTAAATGATTGAAGAGAGAGTAACGAAAGGTAGGAAATATCCCAAAAATATCCAAATTTACAAAAGTGGACCAAATGTGAAAAAATGGTTAAAAAGCATCAAGGAAAAGGGGGCATCTAAAATTACTTAAATGTTACCCATGTGGGGCATATTACTCTTCATACTATATTTGTTACATGTTTCCATGTGGGGAATATTTCTCTTGTGATTACATTTTACCATGGGGGCATATTATTCACACTCTTACACATATTAAAAAATTCCCATGTATAGAAGATTACACTTAATTATACATATAACATCATAGGCCCATGTCAATAATTTATTTATGACACATATGTTTCCAATATGATATATTTTTATTTTTTACATCAATGATTTTATATATTATCTTATACATGAATAACTTAACCCATTTATTTAAATCTAAGCTATTCATATTTTCATTTCACATATTAAAAATCCCCCTAGACACCAAGGGGAAGAAAATAAAATGTAACAAAAAAATTCCCCCAGATATCAATGGGAAGAAATCCAAATTTTACATTGTAACCTAGCCTAACAAGGTCGATAAAGGAAAGTAGGAAAATAGTGACTTAAGGGATCTCTCCATAGACCATAGGAAAAACTTAAAATAATTCAAAGATAAATTACAAGACCTAGGTCACTCAATAGTCATGTTAATGGAGGAATAGAATGTAATGAAGGCCAATACTAATAAGTTTATATTGTAATTAGATAGCCTTGGAATTGATAAGGGGGAAAATTGGTTGAAGGAGCAGAATACATGACCCCCATGAAGTAAAATAAAGTGAAAAACAAAAATCTATTTATAAAAAATCCCCTCCACCCAAAAACAAAATTAAAACTAAGAAGAATAAAGTTGTTAAAACCAAAAAAAAAAGATAATAAACCCATCATATTAAAGGATTCCATGACCTTTATGAATAAATTACATGATAATTTGGATAAATGCATGAGGAAGTGAACTAGGGGAAGAATCATGAAGGACAAGTTGAAGGATAACAAAGGCAATGTTGAATGAGTAACACCATGGAATATGCTAACTCTAAAGAGTCTTATATTTAATCTCTTATTACTCTTTCTTGTTTTCTATTTTGTTTTTTTGTCTTGTGCCTTATACTCTATAATAAAAAGGATAGTGGTTGATTCTATTTTGATTCTACTTGATGGATAGCCTAGGGGAATTAATTTTTTCTCCCACTATTTGGTTACTATTATTTGTTTGTTAAACTTGGTGGTTGTAGGTTCCCTATAAAACTTTATTTTTTACCCAATCAAATAAAAAATTTCACATGTCAAAAAATGGATCATTTATTCTACCCATTTTATACAAACTCCACATTCAAAGTTTGATATATTTAGAATTGTTTCTTTTATAGATTGGGTATTATTAATTATATTTAATCTTGAACATCTTTAACATATAACTCATGTTCCTAGTGTAAATTATGTTTTGTTTATTTATTTATGTTAACCTTTTAGTAATTATATTATTCATTTAAACTTATTTATTTTATAACTAAAACTTGTACTCAAATATGAATGAAAGATTCAACACATATCTAGATAAATGAAACTTATAATAGTTTACTCGACATTTCTAAAAAAACTAGATGTATTATAGTTAGGTTTTCCTTTATAGATTTAAATAAATTATTATTATGGAAACTTATCCACATGTAAATTTCCTTAAAAGTTTCAAAACTATGTTGGAGTTTAGTGTGAGAGATTCATAAGGCATTTAAGTTTTTATCCACTCTTTTACTTTTTTAGTTTGATATGTATGCACACAAATCAAAATGGGAAATTATGTATATAACTAAAAGTGGGACTTGGGAAATTATTAGTTGTAAAATTACATTATTTTAAGGTACTTATGTGATTTTAACTTATTTTTTAATATTTTAACATCAGCCAATTTTTTATATTTATGGTCATATTTATGATTTTCCCCTATTTTTATCTCTCGTTCATCTTTATATCTCTTATAATGTTTTATGTGTTATTCCTAAAAGTGTACATTTAATGTTGCTAAGGTTTTGGGTCCTTGTCACCCATGAGGCTACCTAATTATCTATGGTTCTATTTTAGTTAATTTTCACTGATTATGTGTTGGCTTTCCTAAAAATAGGGTCATAATTTTAATCCACTGGGTCTATTAATATATAACATTATACATTTAGGAAAAGAAATAAATTGAGAAAGGAAATCAATTTAATTATATGAATAAGGAATCCAATAATATACAAAAATAATAAATTTCGTATAAAATTTACTACTACATTTTATCGAGCACTATAGATTAAATAAAACATTCATAATATAATTAAATATCATTAAAGTGGCACACTTATATTAAACTATATGCCTATTTAAATTGTTAATTAGTGTTTTGTGACCTATGTTACGTATATTTTAGGGTCCTAATAAGTCTTTAGTCCTAAATCACCTACTTACCCTTAGTATGAGCCTTAAAACCCCATTTTCCTTATCCTTTCAAGGTTCAACTAAGGTTTCAATAAGAATATCAATTTCCTAGGGATTGACATGAAGATTCATAACAAATATCTAGGTTTATATAGTCCTAAACCTAAAAAAACAAAATATTTAAATCATATTTCATGTCTAATATTTTCAAAAATCATAGAGTCCATAGTTATGGTTACTAGAAATGTGTGATGTATGGTTCTAGGGATGTATTTAGGTCAATGCAAGTTTTAAGGGATCTCATTGTATTTACATAACTATCTTATTTTTTATGATATTTTTATAACTATTTATAAATTTTTTTTAAAAAAATACTTATCTAAAACCTATATTAATCATTTACTTATATGGAATTGGAATAGTATTTGAATCTAATTTTAATGTTTTACATTTTATTAGGATTTATTACATGTTTATTGGTATTCCATATTTCATTTTGATTTAATTTCCCTTTAAAGTAATTTTTTTATTTATGATGAAATTTTAACTATAACAACAATTGATAAGTCATCATCATGATGAATCTTACCCCAAACATTTTGTTGGAACTGATTGTGCCCCTAGATTTTTGTTTTGGAAATTTATATCAATGATAATTATTGTGTATATTAAGTGGATTTATAATTTATAATAATATTTCACGTATTAAACTAAAATATGTGTGGGTTTTGATATCTTACTTGAATGGTTGTGGTAATACTACCATTAATGAAGCATGTAGAAATTAAAACCAATAAAATATAATATAAGGATGCATTATGTGTAATATTAGAAATAATAATTGGAACTAAGTTTAATAATTTTCCATCTAATTAAGTATGATGGATAAATATATAGGAGATGGAATTTAGGTGCCTCAAATACATAATTATTTATAAAATAAAGAAAACATATATCCCACATGTGTCACATGTAATTATTTTCTAGAGTTTAATGTTATAACACCTAACTTAGATAATATCCAAGAAATAACCTTTTGTCAAGTTATATGCTTAATGGATTGTGGGGATAACAAGGTTATTTATTTTTAAAAACTACTCACAATTTAAGATATAGGTGAATTTAATATCCAACATTAAAATTTGAGATGTAATCCCAATATTTTCAACAACAATATTTGATGTTATGGAGGTGATATATATACAATATAATATTTGTTTAAATACTTTGGGTGATTAGTAATATATTAAAATATTGATCCCAAAAATAATGGAAAATTTTAATTTGGAAAAATGATGATCTCAACCATTCATCTATAATTTAGCACTAAAATTTTGAATCAATGATTTAAATCGCAAAATAGTTTAAACCATATAGAAAATTTAAAATAAAAAAAATAAAATCTAAAAGGAAATTTTTACAAAGAAATGATTTGAAAAATCATTGACATAAAAGACATGATCAAATAATTAACATAACCCTATCTTAGTTTAATATTTTTGTCCATAATTGGCCTTAGTGAAGAGACCTATATATATTAGAGTAATATAAAATAATAGAGTGTGATATGAATTTTCATATCTATAATTCATGTTACCCATCATTTTATGCAAATACTTAATCCTTGTAGTTCATAGATGGATCAAGTGGGGTCCTAAAGAATGTGAAACACTTCATAAGAAGGAAGAAACATTTGTATTTTCATACATATCATATATATACATGCCTCACTATTTATCCCATTATTTAGACTATCTCATCATGGTTCCTAAGATTTTTTATGTAGAAAAGGTCCAGTCTTACTAAACTAATTAGAGTGTCTTATCTATAGTAAATAAAATGTTTTCTCATTGATGACACCACATTTTAAGTCCATTAATTATATAAATTTCATGTATTTACTTGTTTCTTATTCTCCTCAATCTATTTATTTCCTATCTATCATCTCTTTTAAACATTATAGCATTACAACAACGTTAGGGTTCAAGGGTTTAAATGATAAGACATAAATAATTAACTAATATTTCCATTTGAGCCATTAATTTTTGAATATAAGGTATAGATTTTGGTTTAAAATAATTTTAATTAACCATTTATTGAATTTTATTAGATTTCTCTTAATTATTTTTGTGATCCTAAACTTTTTCTTTTTTTTAAAAAGGTCATCATGACCTCATGGCTAACTAGACCCATATCAACTCATATCCTAAATTTAATACATTGGGTCTCCAAAGGATAGTTTATAATTTCCTTTATCACTAAATTGGACCATCATAATACCATATTAATTGATAGTTTCATATATAATCTCATTTATGGAATCATATGTATACACCTAAATTGCATTAGTCTATTTAGTATTGTATAATTAGGGATAACATAGGAAAATTTTGTACCTACCAAAATCAATACTATGGTATTTTAATGAATCCATTTTATATAATATTTGAGTTTAGGTATGGTAATATTACTTGTATTTATCTCATATTTACCAACATTTATTTAAAAACTTGCTTATTATATTTGTGTTACTATGTTCTTTTCAAAAATCACCATCACATGTTACACTAAAATAACATGTGATTAATGGGGTTTATGTATACAACTTATTTTATCTTAAATTTTATATTTACATGGCTCTTCATTGAAATAATATCCTTGAGTGTACATTTAAAAGAGTACACTTGAATTGAGGTAGTTCAAAAAATGGCATTGTTTAAGAGATTTTTTCATACATTACCATTTTTATTACCACATTCATATTACCATGACATCATCTTAGGTTAACCCATATATTATTATTAAAAATTCAACTCCTTTTATCCCCATTTGTATTATTTTATCTTATTTCATTAGTGTTGATGTGTGTTTTATGCACACCAGCGATTCTTATACGAATGTCCTTGACATTTTAGGATTTGTGAAAATTCCAATCCAGGGAATGATTTGTGGGTTTTAAATTTATAAAAATCAAGTATGGAATAGTGGTGAATATAATGGTTATTTACCTTGAATAATTTGGATACGACATGTTTATCACTTGATCTACATGAGATGGATGGATATATCGATATTAAGGTGAAATTGATAATTAAAAAAAAGGGTTGAAAGTAAGAAAAGCTAGGGAATTAAAAATGGGGTAGTGTATGATTGAATTGGATATTAAATGATTCTAATATTAATAACTATATGAGGATTATTAGGTGTTATGAATCAATGTTATATGTGGTTTAACTATAAGAACAAAACACAAACAAACATAGTGAAGAGCCTAAGGAAATACTTTTATAATATTTCACTGATTACAATAAAGGATGTTTTTATTTCTAGATTGATATGCATATCTAATGTCACTAACAAATTATGATTATGATCTATAGCCAAATATTTTATTAATACTATAAAAATGTTCAATCAGATCCCTACAAGTTAAATAGACACAAAATATTGTAGACTTATAAACTTAATGGAAAGTATTCATTGATAACATTAAAAAATGGAAGAGAAATCACATTCATACAAAATCACACAATAGTTATAGAAATTTATTTTATTGAATTAATTGCTAAAATATCCTCTCTTTAGAATGAGTAAAAATACATGTATATATAAATATGGATGAGATCATATCATCTTCAATTGTTTTATAACTTTACAAATTCTATAATAATATTAACTCTTAATTTGGTATTTGGAGTCTGCATGATGTACATTTTTTAGAAATAAAACTATCTTAATTTAAATCTACTATTTTTGTAAACATGTATATAAATAATCTTGTCAAAATTAGACTTCACTAATCACTTTACTAAGTATGAGTAGGACTGATAGTTGCAACTACACTAAAACTATATTAGACTATAGTTAGAAATAATTGACTAGAAGTACATGAAACATAGGATGCTAATGTTTAACTTTTCATTGATGGTATTTAATTTTTCATGGTGACTATAATACTTAAAGATGTAATGGGAGTTTCCACTACAATTAGTCCTTACTAAAGTTGCAAAGGAGGTGAAATGATCAGAAGTGTAATTAATACATACCATATTGGAATATATAATGTGGTGTAATTTAGATAATTGGATGTAATTTTATTAGTTTGATTTGGTGAGGAAAAATATACTTCTTGGGCTTCTAAATTCTCTTACTCCTTTATCTTCTCATATCTGATCATATAAGCAATAGAATCTGACTCTATGGCCTAAAAGTTTATAATTGGTATTTTAAACAAAAATAATAGTTTACCTCTTAATTTCCTATACACCACCATGGAAGCCATAAAGGAAGAATTTAAAGATTATAATTGTGATAATTTACACTTATAAATAAATTGGATCACTTTATCACTACTTCCAAATGTTTTATGTTTAACTTCTACCATACAACTATTGACAACAATCTAAAGTATATTATAAAAATATAATGGTGATCACCTATCAAAGTGGTTTATATATGAAATTTATATGCATATAACCAACTACTTATTTGATTTTATTCTCTTATCTCATTAATTGTTCAACCAATTCTTACACATGTTTATGCCACTCCATTAGATGAGATTTTTTATTAGTCACATAATTATATGACAAAGTGATGTCTAAGAGATGTAATAGACTATTATTTTGATTTGGAATTCAATTAACAACCTAATAATTAAGTTCATCTTGGAATATATATTATTTATTGAATAAAAAAATCATACCAAATTTCCTTATTTTGATTATGATACTACCCTTGATTATCATATATAATATACAATGTTATATAATGCCTTAGTATAACTATGCAAATTATAAAAATGTACTTTTGGGGATATATTTTTATTTTTTCCTATAATTTTTTGTTGGTTTATTGTAATCCATCAAACATATTATTTATGACTCCTCTAGTGGCATCAAAAATGTAGATAGGGTCCTCTTGGTTTTCATCTTCCTCTCTACGCCAAGCCTTTCTATTTTTGTTAGCGAGAAGATATATTCTTATCTTATGAAATAAATTACTTTACATCCTATTTATACTATTATATTCCTTGATATTTTTAGTTTTTATAGAATTTATCAAGTTTTATAGTTAAAAATTGGACTCCTTTATGATGACCAACTATTTTCTAGCTGATTACTCTGTTTGCATTTCTTTTATCCATGTGGAGGTCATTAACAAGTGTTGATAATAGGTCTAAGTGGGAGATTTAATGGTAAGGGGTCAGGAAATTTATTTTAGGAATGATGATGAAGGTATATAATGAATAAATTGAACTAGGAGATCTGAATGGTGAAGGGGTATAACCATATTTTATTTGGATATCATAGTCTTTAAAGGATTCTTATTAACATACATTGTGAGTTTAGGAGAGTCATAAACTAATAATATTAGTCAATATGTGGACACATTACATTATGTGTAACCTTAATTAAATATAAAGGTTTTCTTGTAGATTAACTATGCCAAAAACTAATTGGGACACTAAATTTAGAAAATGTGGGCTAGTTAATGTAGTTTTAATCTAGGAGTAGAAAAATGGGTTGTGTAATAGTAGAAATTATTATTTATTTCAAGAATTTTATAATATCCATATAATAAATATGCATGGGTTAACTAGTTGAAGCATTAACTAGGTCAACTAAATTTTTTAAAATTAGAGTACATATAAGAGTAGGGACACTATAAATACACATGGATTAAAATTAAGTGGTGGAAATTATATAAGGGACCTTTTGAGAAACTTGTGTAATGGATAAAAAAGGGAGGTAGTTAATGGTGTTAAACCTAGTGAGGTGACCATAAAAGGGATAATTAAAACAATTGAAATTAATTAAGTTCTAGTTTTTTCACATGTTTGGTTCACACCCTTATCTATAGAAAGATCTAGGTATATGTTCCCAACTTTCACTTTATCTATAATATAAATTTGAGGAGGTATATGGAATTAAATCCTAAAAATTACCCATAATGGCACCTTCTGAGAAATATTTAATGTGGTTTCTTCTTTTGGGTACTCCTCATCTAAATCTTATTCTAATAAATATTCCTCCACATAGTCATATTATATGTAAGATGAAGGAATACCTAATGATATACCTAAGTAAGTGGATGGTCTCTATTCTTCTTGTATAAACCTATGGTCTTGTAGAATAGAAGGATGAGACCTTATTATATATTTTACCGTAGGAGGGGTAATTATAATAGTAGTAATTATATGATGAGAAAAAGAATGATTGACCATTGGATATTGAAGTAGTGTAATAATGACAACCACTAACATGAAATCAAAGATGAATTTTGGAAATAAAGGTGTATATATGTCTACATTATGGTACCCTAAATCCTTTAAATTTTAAATGTTCTTAGAATCATATCTTTCAATCATTCATCAATTTATTCCCATATTTCATCCTCTACTTAGGGTTTATAAGTTTAATCGATAGCCTTTTTCCATCGTTATATTATAATTGTATCCTCCCTTGTAATGGAGGGGTCATATTGTATCATTTGAGTAATACTCATGGACATTTTAGTTTTATTAAATCTTATATAAACCTCACAATCATCTTTAAGATTTATAAAAACTAGATAGTCCTCATATTCATGATGTCCATTATTTTATTTAAATTATCATTGAAACCTATTTATTTTCTTTGCTATTAACCTTTTGGGTTCCAAGATCTAAAATTAGATAGTTTTAACTTTAAATAACCTCTATGAAATTATTTTTTTGCTAATTGTTCCCAATTATGTAATTTTTGACTCATAATTTTGAGGATAATCTTATGATATTTCACTAATTTGGCTCTTCTCAAATTTTCATCCACACTATGAGATATCTTATAAGTTATATCTTGCTTGACTAATTTTATAGGTACATGTCTATACAGATATAAAATTTCCACCAATGTGACTTTAACCATAATGATTGTATGGTTTGGATAGAATCAATAGTCACCCATTGACCTAAGTGATGTATTGATCTTGGTATAAAATATTGGAATTGGGTGTTCATTCATTTATTTATAAACCAAAGGATAAAATGTATCTTATATATTTTTCATGTGATCTATGCATTTTTAGATATGAAGGTGATAAAATTTATCATATATCCTCTTTGGTCCTTTTAGATCCCAATGAGGGGTCCTAGCTAGGTTAATTAAACCATAAATAACATCTATGAAATATGAAAACATTTAAAATTTAATATCAACTAGGTCATGCATGACCCTATAAATTTTAAAATGATAAATTATGATTTCCTCCATGGAGAATGCCTTTGCCTTCTAAAATTATAGATAATAAAGGTACCCATACCTCATCCACATCAGTTATAGATGTGGATATATGTAACCTATTTAATATGGCATGTAAATTCTAACATCAAACATCCATTGGTAAATTTAGGCCTTATTCTTCATATAAAATTTATTTGAATTTTGAGACCATCCTATTAAATCACTCCTAATATTTTTATCTTTGAACCAGTCACTAACCTATTTTTTAATGTAAAGTATGTTTGTTTTTGGTAGTTTATATAACATTTCAAAACATAAACTAACCAAATATGCTACTCATGTTTTATTTTTCTTATTATGAAAAATGGCATTTATGCATATTCATGTAGTAAATAGATTGTAAAATGAGTTTGCACATGGAAATTCCTCAAGTTATCTTTCACTTTATGAATTATGATGGATTTAATTGAGAAAAAGTTATCTCTATATTTCCTTTCCTCAAGACATAGATTACCTTGTCTTTGTATGGTCAAACTACCTCAACTTTTGCATGAATGAATGAATAGTGTTTTAACACATTATTCAAAGTAGCCTAGTTAATGTCTTTGAACTCTTGGCCATTTCCAAACTATAAAATTAAATGAGTTGGTTGTTGTTCTCAACTTCTATTATTCATTGAACTAAGCTCTATGCTTAATTATTATTTTTAGTATTTTAGATGATATGGAGATCTAGATATCAGTTCATAGATAAAAAAGTTTAGAAATTTAATTCAATTTGAGTTTGAAACATACCATATATCCCATTTTATTATCTCACAAATTCATTACTCAAATCCTCCATGTGTGAGAATTAATTTCAAATCAATAGTCTTAGTCACCCACCCATTCTAATTTTGAATTTGATTTTATGATGTATGTTTTCATAGGTTTATTATACATGTGATACATTGTCACTTTATTTAGTTAGTTGGTCATCCATTTAATATTTACTATGTTGGTTTATCTTTACATTATCATTATGTCATGGAATCATTACTTTTTATAAATGACTACATAATTATAGGATGTATGACACTTTTTGATTTATCATTTTTATTATATTCATTGTTTCATCCTCTAGTTTTTTTAGTACATAATATAAATATTATAGAACATGGCATGACACATGGTTGATTAATATTATGAATCTTAGATGTGGAACAATTGATGAATGACACTTTATGGATAACTATGCAAAGGATACATCATAGAAGCCTATCATTTCATAGCCTAGTTTGTATATTTAATCTAAGTCATTTTTTTATTGACCTTTGTGTAACAATATTGATACATGTAGTGTAATATCGTTGAGTTCGATTGACACTTGTATTTTTATCTTAGTTATCTAGACTAAGAGCCCTGATGTAGAAATATGAAGACAAATGGATAAATCATACATATTAGGCTATTTTCAATATTTTTTTACTAATTTTATGCCTAATACTAGGGATACACCAATATCTGAAAATGTGGATTAATCTCATGTAGTCAACATGATGAAATAATTTTTAAAATTTTGAATGCATTTATATGAACCCTTAAGTTTAAACAAACAAGAGAAACATGTCCCAAAATATTCAAAACCCAATAAACTTGATAATACCATTAGTTAAAATCATATTAAAACGTATACCAACCTTTTAATTACATGATGCCTTGACCTTAAGCCTAAATTTATAAATTAATTTATAACAGATAAAATTTATCCTTTATCATATTGGGTCCAAATTTATTTCAAGGTCAATTTATTTTTAGATATGAACCAAATTTAGGATTTATAAATATAAAGGGTCCCCATTTAATTTTTTTTAAAAATGTTACATGGTGGTCACAACAAATAATGATTTAATGGGTAAATACTCTTGATTAGTTCATAACCTATAAATTTTAGTTTAACTATCATAATAGAAAATCAATTTTATAATGAATAAATAATCAAATCATAAAAATGAAAAAGACTTCAACATAGCCATGCAACATACTAATCAATCTCAAATTTTAGATTGTGTGTGATTATGTGAATATTCTTTCCCCTTTTTATGAGAGTTTTATTAAAGATTAAACAAAATATAAGGCCCCTTTACTTTTTATTAGCTAAAGTTATTTTAAATTTTATGTATGTATATATGGGAAACCAAGCATTTCTCTAATGCCAACAAAGTGTCCATAACACTCAAAAATATACCTATGATTCCACTCTAAACATTGATCTATTTCTATTTCCATCTAGGCATCCATAGCCATGATAGAGATTTCTTAAATTAGCCCTCTTACATGAGTAATTGTTTTTTTTCAATAACTAGTAGGGTTGGGAACAAAAATTGGCATGTAAATGGAATAAAATTTATTATAAATAGGATCTTTCCCTCATAATTTATTTTTTCAATGTTTATTATCTCCCAAAAAATATTTAATTATATAAATGTGTAATTTATCTTTAAAAATGAGATGTATTTCTAAAATATACACAAAAATATGAAACTAAATTCCATTAATATGATAAATTTAGTTAATACAAATAAAACATTCCATCTAGTCATGATATGTACCTCAATTCTAAGGTCCAAATTCATCATGAATAATCCAATGAATATCCTTAAGTGTGATTAGTTTCATTCTATGAGAAATTTTGACAATATATCTATAAGTAGTCAAAATTAACTTATTGAAATAGAAAATTGAAAGAAAATCAAATTCAAGAAAGTAGGAAATCTAATCTAGGAAAGCAAGAATTAAAGAAATCAATAAATATAATCTAATCTTAGTACTAAATAAGAAATCATAGTTACTTCGAGATGATCCTAGCTGGAAAAGCCATGAAATAATGTTTCAATAATTTCCCATTAAATGGAAATTTTAGGTCATTACCTTGGAGGTCTTTCAAATGAAAAACATTGTTACCCACAATTTAAAAAATATGATATGGTTAAATCCATAATGGATTTTATTTAAAATGATGTAATTTATTCTTAAGTGTTTGATTCCATAGTAAGACTAAGTATGAATTTTATATTTGATCTTTTGTCAAACCATATTTTGGAAATTCCTTAATGCTTACTAAAATTTTACAGAGCTTTTATCCTAACATCCTCCATTTGAAAAATATCCAACAACCTAGATTGAATCCTATCATCATCTCTCACATGCACATTAATAAATGAATTACTTTACATGAATAAAATATAATGATTTTAGGACGCATGTACAGTTTTGAAGGATTTAAAAACATCATTATGAGGAAATCACCTTTTGAAAAAAAATAATTATAATTCATAAATTATTTAGAGTAAGTTTAGACTAGC
Source organism: Torreya grandis (assembly GCA_037957365.1). NCBI lineage: Eukaryota > Viridiplantae > Streptophyta > Pinopsida > Cupressales > Taxaceae > Torreya > Torreya grandis. Next base: position 1,338,577 of record JARHVA010003242.1, read on the forward strand.
ATGATTGTGAGAGTACATCCCAAAATTTTTCATGAATAATCAACCAGTATTTTTTGAGCCTTTTATAACATAATTAGCTACGTTATAGTATATTATTTTAAATATTGGGTAAAATGTAAAAAATCCAACCAAAATCACATAAAGTGATGTATTACACTACTTTTACAATCATACTAAGTATAGAGATGAAGAATGAAACACATGACCATTAGGAAGTAACATTGTCATGTACACTCCCCCTAAATGGAAATGCTAAGAGGATAAACATTATATGAATCTTTAAAAACATTGTAGCACCAAATGGTTTCATGAATGCATATTGAACTTGTTCATATAGGGGACAAAACTAAATATCACCATTGATAAATATCTCTTGGATAAAATACACATGAAATTCAATATTCTTAGTTCATTGGTGTTTCATTAGAATTTTCACCAGAGCTATATAACTTTGGTTATCAAATAAAAGGTGTTAGGGTGTGGAGGTAAAAGCTTCACCAAGGAGCAAACTCAAATAGGTTCGGGTCTACACAGACACCGGCGTCGGTCAGGAGCAACCGACGTCGGTCATTTGCAGTTGCAGAGGCACCGACGTCGGCAGTAGGGTCAGCCGGCGACGGTCACAGGCGAACAGGCAGGAACTGATGTCGGTTACCTGTGTGTCCAGAAAGTGATTTCTGAGGACAGAAGTGAGTGTTTGCATGATGAGTTTGAGTTGTAGACTCAAGCTCGCGTCTCTATTATTAGCAATGTTATTTTTAGAGCCCTTGTTCAAGAGGCTTAACTGTTTGTTGTAAGAGCATGCTCAAGTTTCCTAATTCTATATGTAGGAAAGATCTTCTTAGCTTAGTGAGTTGAATTGTATGAGTAGAACATTGTGAATGTTTGAAGGACAGTACTGAGTTGCATCAATCTAGGTTGTTGGATTTGAGTGTACTTGAGAGAGAGCTCTTGAGGAATAGAGATCTAGTGAGAGATATTGTGTGCATCTAAGAGAGGTGTGGAAGAACGAAGTTTCTTCAATTGTATTCCTATTGTAAAGAGTTTTAATACAAGTTTTCAGGGTGTTTTCTTGTATCTCTTGTTCTGTGCTATTTATCATTCTAGTTACTTATCTATCTGATTTATTTCTGCGTTTATTGCTTTCACAAGTGTAATCCATTGTTGGTTGATCCCCAAAAAGTGGTATCAGAGCTCAGGTTCACTACCAGGTGGTTCAGATCTGCATAGTGTGTTTGGATTACAGGTTGCTCATAGGGGTTTTTGCAAGGATTTCTGTTTGAGTGGGAGAAGCAATGGCAGAAGAAAGTAAGTTGAGAATGGAAAATTTTAATGGCAAGAACTATCAACACTGGAGAATGCAGATAGAGGACTATTTGTATCAGAAGGATCTTTACTTACCGTTAGGTGGGATAGCAAAGAAGCCCAAGGACATGGAGGATGAAGAATGGGAAGTTCTTGACAGAAAGGCTCTGGGGTCTATAAGACTGAGTCTGGCCTCCACTATGATATCTAATTTGTCACAAGCAAAAACTATGGTAGAGTTAATGACTACGTTAGCAAATCTGTATGAAAAACCCTCAGCTTCAAATAAGGTATATTTAATGAAGCAGTTATTTAATTTGCATATGCAAGAAGGTGGATATATTTCTAATCACCTGAATGATTTCCATGGTATTGTTAACCAATTAAGTTCAGTCAATATTGTATTTGAAGATGAAATAAAAGCTCTTTTAATATTATGTTCTTTGCCTGAAAGCTGTCATGGCTTGGTAATGGCAGTTTCTAATACTGCTTCTGCTTTGAATATTTTAAAAGTAAAGGATGTGGTTAGTGTTATCTTGAATGAGGAAATTCGCAGGAAAAGCACAGAAGAGACATCTAGGAACGCTTTAAATCTTGAGAGCAGGGGAAGGCAAAAAGAAAAGAGCAAGAGGAGATCAAGATCTAAGTCTAAGGGAAGAGGCAGATCCAAATCCAGGAATGGCAGAAGGCCATAATGCTGGAACTGTGGAAAGTTGGGGCACATAAGCAGAGATTGTTGGTCAAAGCCTAAGGAGGAGAATCAACACGAAGGAAAGGAAGAGACAAAGGTTGCAGGTATTGCATAGGATGCTCTTATTTTCTCTTTGCATAATAATATAGAATCTTGGGTATTAGATTCTGGTGCATCTTTCCATGCTACCCCTAACAGAGAATATTTCAGTGACTATATCCATGGAGATTTTGGAATAGTGTACTTAGGGGATGATGAGCCTTGTAAGATTACTGGCAAAGGTAAAGTGCAGTTGAAGATGCAGAATGGCAACACATGGGTGTTGAGAGATGTGATGCATGTTCCTAGTTTGAAAAGAAATTTGATTTCTGCAGGTAAGCTAGGTGATGAGGGTTGTACAGTAACTCTCACAGCAGATTCTTGGAAGGTGACCAAGGGTGCACTTGTTGTGGCCAGAGGTAAGAGAGAAGGTACTCTCTATTTGTGTAATTGTGTTACTAACAAATCTCCTTCCATTTTATCTACTTCAGATGTGGATGCTAAATTGTGGCACTCAAGGCTTGGCCACATGAGTGAGAAGGGGATGTCAATTCTTAAGTCTAAAGGTATGCTTTTAGATTTGAAAAGTATGGATCTAGAATTTTATGAGCATTGTGTATTTGGAAAATAGAAAAGGGTTAGTTTTCTCAAGACTGGGTTTACTAAGAAAAGGCAAAAGTTGCAGCTTGTTCACACAGACGTGTGGGGACCGGCTCAGGTAGCCTCTATTGGTGGATCACGGTACTATGTCACATTCATAGATGATGCTACAAGGAAGGTATGGATCTACTATATTAAAAAGAAATCTGATGTTTTTGAGACTTTTAAGATTTGGAAAGCCATGGTTGAGAATGAAACAGGCAGAAGATTAAAGTGCTTGAGATCCGATAATGGCGGTGAGTTCTGCAGTCTTAAGTTTAATTGGTATTGTTACACTCATGGAATCCGAAGGCAAAGGATGGTTCCAAGGACACCTCAGCAGAATGGTATTGCTGAAAGGATGAATAGAACTATCATGGAGCATGCAAGATGTATGAGATTACATGCAGGGTTACCCTTAGAGTTTTGGGCAGAAGCAGTTGACACCACAGTGTACCTGATTAACAGAGGACCCTCTACAGCTCTGGATGGTGGAATTCCAGAAGAGGCATGGATAGGTAAAAAGGTAGATCTCTCATATCTCAAAGTTTTTGGTTGTGAAGCCTTTGTGCACATAGATAAGGAAAATAGAAAGAAGCTTGATGCTAAGTCTATGAGGTGCACGTTTATTGGCTATGGCTCAGATGATTTTGGTTTCAAATTTTGGAATCTAGAAAATAACAAGGTAATTAGGAGCCGTGATGTTGTTTTCAATGAAAGAGTGATGTACAGTGATCAGATAAGGAAGCTGGATCAATCTGGGCAGAGCAATGGTGAATTGGATGAAGTTATGGTCCAAAATGAGCTCGCGGGAAAAAGAAATAATCACTTACAGGAAAACATAGAGACCGACGTCGGCAGTACAGAAACTGATGTCGGTCATACAGAGACCGACGTCGGTAGACCAGGAACCGACCTCAGCCAGGAAGAACCGGCGTCGGCCAGTAACAGGTCTACAGGTGGCCGAGGTCGGTCACTGTCAGAAAATTTGGGTGGACAGCGTGTTAAGAACGAGTCCAAGACACCCATCAGGAGGTCTGAAAGGGTAAGTAAGCCCCTAATTAGATATTCTCCTTCCTTATATTATTTATTGCTAACTGTTGGTGGAAAACTAGAGAGTTTTGAAGAAGCATTACAGGTGGAGTCCAGGAGTAAGTGGGAGCGTGGCATGGTTGAGGAGATGGAGTCCTTAAGAGAGAACCAAACATGGGATTTGGTTGAATTTCCAGCTTGTAAGAGAACACTGAAGAATAGATGGACCTACAGGTTGAAGGAAGGTGAGGATGGACATATGAGATATAAGGCCAGATTGGTAGTTAAAGGATTTGCATAAAAACTAGGTATTGACTTTGGTGAGATTTTTTCTCCTGTTGTTAAGATGACTTCTATAAGGGTTGTATTGTCTTTGGTTGCTTTTGAGGATTTGCATCTTGAGCAGCTAGATGTTAAAACAGTGTTTCTTCATGGAGATTTGGATGAGGAAATATACATGGAATAGCCAGAAGGTTTTGAGGTCAAGGGTAAGGAGAAGTTAGTGTGCAGGTTGAAGAAAAGCTTGTATGGCCTCAAGCAAGCTCCTAGGCAATGGTATTTGAAATTTGACAGGTTTATGATTGAGCATGGCTACAGTAGATGTCAATATGACCATTGTGTATATTTTAAGAGATTTGATAATGGTAGATATATTATTCTATTGTTGTATGTAGATGATATGCTGGTTGCAGGATCTCACATGCAGGATATCTCTGAGCTTAAGGTGAAATTAGTTCAAACGTTTGCTATGAAGGATTTGGGAGCAGCAAAGAAAATCCTTGGCATGAGCATTAAGAGGGACAGGAAAAATCACAGGTTGATATTGTCTCAAGAGGATTATATGGACAAGGTGTTGAAACGGTTCAATATGCAGGATGCTAAACCGGTAAGCACACCTTTGGCTAGACATTTTAAGTTGAGTAAAGAACAATGTCCTAATTCACATGTTGAGGTAGAGTACATGAGTAAGGTTCCATATTCTTCCGCGGTAGGAAGTTTGATGTATGCAATGGTGTGTACTAGACCGGATATTGCCCAAGCAGTGGGAGTAGTAAGTAAGTATATGGCCAATCTAGGAAAGGAACATTGGAAAGCAGTTCAATGGATCCTTAGATATCTGAGAGGAACCAACAGTAGACACTTGTGCTATGGAGGTTCAGATACTTCTCTACATGGTTATGTAGATTTAGATATGGCAGGTGATTTGGATGGCAGGAGGAGCACCATAGGTTATGTTTTTACTGTAGGTGGAATGGCGGTTAGCTGGATATCTAAGTTGCAGAAGGTTGTTACCTTGTCAACTATAGAAGCAGAGTATATTGCAGCCACAGAAGCTAGCAAGGAGATGATATGGATGACACGGCTCATGGAAGAGCTTGGAAGGGAGCATGGGAGTTGCAGATTGTATAGTGACAGTCAGAGTGCAATCCATTTGGCTAAGAACTCAGCTTTTCACTCAAGAACCAACCACATACAGCTAAGGTACCACTTCATATGACAGGTATTGGAAGATGGTGAGTTGAAGCTGGAGAAAATCCATACAGACAAGAATCTTGCTGATATGCTAACTAAGTCGGTTACTAAGGAGAAGTTGAATCTTCATTCAACTTCTATTGGTCTTCATGATTGAGTTGAAGATGGAGGAGCTAGAAGATGTTATTGTACAGGTACTGGTGCAGCTGGTTTATCTCCAAGTGGGAGATTGTTAGGGTGTGGAGCTAAAAGCTTCACCAAGGAGCAAACTCAAATAGGTTCAGGTCTACACAGACACCGGCATCGGTCAGGAACGACCGACGTTGGTCATTTACAGTTGCAGAGGCGTCGATGTCGGTAGTAGGGTCGGCCGGCGATGGTCACATGCGAATAGGAAGGAACCGACATCGGTTACCTGTGTGTCCAAAAAGCGATTTCCGAGGACAGAAGCGAGTGTTTGCATGATGAGTTTGAGTTGTAGACTCAAGCTCGCGTCTCTATTATTAGCAATGTTATTTTTAGAGCCCTTGTTCAAGAGGCTTAACTGTTTGTTGTAAGAGCATGCTAAAGTTTCCTAATTCTATATGTAGGAAAGATCTTCTTAGCTTAGTGAGTTGAATTGTATGAGTAGAACATTGTGAATGTTTGAAGGATAGTACTGAGTTGCATCAATCCAGGTTGTTGGATTTGAGTGTACTTGAAAGAGAGCTCTTGAGGAATAGAGATCTAGTGAGAGATCTTGTGTGCATCTGAGAGAGGTGTGAAAGAACGAAGTTTCTTCAATTGTATTCCTATTGTAAAGAGTTTTAATACAAGTTTTCAGGGTGTTTTCTTGTATCTCTTGTTCTGTGCTATTTATCATTCTAGTTACTTATCTATCTGATTTATTTCCGCGTTTATTGCTTTCACAAGTGTAATCCATTGTTGGTTGATCCCCAACAAAAAGGTGGTACTATGAGAAAAATATAAAAAGAGTTATTTTAATAACCTTCATATCCACTTATATTATTTATTAACTTCCATAGCACTTATATATTCTACTTTCATAGAAGAGATCGAAAAAATAGTTTGATTTTAACTACTCTAAGTGATAAAGCATACACCAAACTTAAAAATGTATCCAAAAGTAGATTTATGATATCATAACATGATTATCATCATAATGAAAAAATGAACAAATATTAATGATGACATACATTTATCTATGATAAAATACATTTAAAAAATCAAGTCTTCCTTTTAGGAAAACTAGTTCACTAATTTGATTACTAAGTTAGTGACATAGATAAATCTTTGTATGAAATTCATTATTATATGTATCCAATATTAAAAATATAATCATCCACAACTATCATGTGATGCACTTAAACAAATTTAAGTAATAATTTTATTCTAATTTTACCCATAAATTAGATATGTTATTAGAAATAACTCATTTTTATAATTTGAAATTTTAAATACTTTGCAAGCATAATATGTTCTTTGTCATTTTATAATGATCTATAAATGAGTCTAATAGAACATTGGGGTTTGTAATCTCTTATACATTAAACATGGAAAATTTTATCATGGCATGCAATAATCCAATCAAATAGATATGATACTAAAATAAATATAGTTAGACATGTATGAACATAATGCTTAGTAAAGTAAATGATGAAGAACTAATCAATAACACAAAATCCATTTACACTTTTCATTTCATAAAATATCTTATTATGAAATGAAGCATATAATCATGTTAGAATTAAATTTCTCCAATTATCAAATTTAATAATTTTTAATAATTGAAACACAAAATATGTTTTTTTTAATAATCATGTTATTCTTACCAAATGCAATAATTAAACATGATCATCTTGCCAAATGAAGCACGATGTTATGTATATAATTTATTTTAGTGTTAACACATATGACTTGAAAATAATCATAAATTTAGTAATTTTTAAAAATAATATAACAGTTATATATTTTATTTTCTTAATTATCTTAGGCCAATATATATATTAAAGAAAATTGTAATTAGCATTTTGAAAGATTCACACAAAATATTATTACTAATAAATACCATTGTATTTGATATGCTATCAATTTAGTTAATATTTTTAAATTAATAGCATATAATAAGAGATTAAAAATCTAGTGGTCTTGTAACATCACTATGAATAAACTTTTAAAGGATGAGAGGAATTAGTATCACAATTCTTGTTAAAGGGTTTAGTGTTTTGGATACCATGTAAGTAGCCCTCACAATTTTCATGATAAGAAGAAATAGAAGGAAAACCAATAATAAGATAATTTTGAGACATATTATATAAAATTATAAAATTAAAATGACATAATATTTCATGCCATAATTTAGATTAATTTATAGTATGGGATGAAAGATAACATGTAGAGAAAAATAGAAAACATGTATAAACCATTATGTTGAATTCTTTTAGTAATCAATGAAATAGATTGAATTTTAATATACCATTTATCCTTAATAATAATAAAAGAAATAAACTTATGAGGTCAAGAATATCTTGCTATGTTAGTATTTTAAATTAAGAATTGAATAAAATTATGATTGTTTCAAGAATATTTAACTAAATAATGAGATACATAAATTGATATTGAATTAAATTAGAATTGCATTCATATAAATAATATTTAATGTTTTTATTTTTTCCATGAAAATTAACAACTTTTTCATCACCTTTCATAGGTGTAGTTATAATTTCAAGAACAAGTTTAATTATCTTAAAGAGATGAGTGATCTCGTGCATAGACTCAAGTATTTTAAGGGAATTATTAGGAGACTCTTAATTATTTATATGCAGTAGTAAATAATACTTAACACTAAGAATAATAAACATAACATCTTATGATTTCTATTTAAACATATTTGTAAGCTCAAGAGTAACATGTCATCTTGATGGAGCATTTTTGTCTTGATCATATTATTCCATAATTTACAAGCCATAAATTCAAATTTAGTATGAATTTTATAGATTGTATAGTTAGAACCATTAAGTATTTGACATTTATTTAGAAAAAAAATTGTATAAGCGATTACTTCCCTTTACATTTGATAGCACAACACACATAAAAATAGAAAGTGTTCTTTTAATGTGAAAATTATATATATATATATATATATATATATATATATATATATATATATGTATATATATATATATATATATGTATATATATATATATATATATATATATATATATATATATATATTATATGGTTATATAATAATATGCACTCACTTTAATGAAAAATAATTCCGAAAATGTAAATAAAATAATAATAAATGCGACATTCACAAGTGTTGCAATGATATAAAGATAACTTTTAAACTAAAATAGATGAATAAAACATATAAGGGATCTTGAAATCAATAAAATTATAGTACAAATGCATCCATAATGAACCAAAACATATAAATTGATTGGTCATATGACTATGGTTGATAAGGGGTTGTCTAGGTCAGGTGTCAAAAAATGACAAGGGTTTTGAACATGAGATGAGGAATGCAAAACCAACAAATATTTTTAACTAAATAATTTTTAAAAATAAATTATTTTTGACAATGTTTGGCCAAAAATAAATAGGGTTGGATTTTTGAACACTAGACCTCCCTTTTTTGAGTTTTTAACAAAATTAATACTACCAACACTTTTACTCTAAAGATTGAAAAAATACATGCAAGGTTTCACTTTTAATGCTTAATTAATTGATTTTTATTTTTAAAAAATAAATATAAAACAATTATATATCTATGCATGTAAAAACAAATTAAGAAAATGTTCTATGTTTTACTAGTTTAGGTAAAACATGGTAAATAAGGTGGTCTCCCTCTAATATTGAATGAAATAAATGAGATCTAATAAAACACTTATTTAATAAATATAATTTTGCAATTATATACTAACCTTTCAATATTTTTTTTGTAGTAATGACACCCAAGTAGAAGTAGGGGTGTTATTGGAGTAAGGAATAAGCCACAATAAGCCTTAAACTTTACCATAATTTCCCTCATATGGTCATTTGATGCATAAAATGCATTCAAAGAAGATTTTTGAGCCAAAAATCAATGTTTCCCGGCCCACATAGGCCATACTATGTCACGTAGGTGTATTTTTAAAAAACCGTAAATAAATAAAAATGATTATATATGATCTAATAAGGGCCAAGTAGTAAGATTTACAAAACAACTTTCAAACACCATAAACCAACACCAACATATTTGTAAATAATTTTTTACAATTATTTTAGGTAGGAAGTTGTACATTATTTAAAATGTCATGCTAGGGAATATTTAATTACATATTTGATCTTTTTATTTCTATCTAGTTGCTTATTTGAGGTTTGAATTCTAGAGTTGAGTATTTATTTGATAAATAGTCCAAATAATGAAAAAAAAAATTAAAACCAAATCGTATGCCTCCATGGCCATACTAGGGCCATACAAGGCTGAGATTCGAGTTTTATAAGATTGCACAAAGATAACACAACCATTACAATAAACCTTTACACTAAATCCTCACATCACCATAGCTATGATACCATGTTAAATTATAGAATATACAATGTAAGCATAGAAATGGATCTAGATGTATAATAAATGGAAAATACAAATAGGTTAATGAACATAGTAGTTTAAAATGGAAAAATTTAAAAAGGTGAAAAACAAAATGTTTTTTTATTAATATAATTGAGAAACTTTCACCCAATACACAATATTTCAACCTCACTTCTTCTAAAAATAATCTTCACAAAACCTTCATATAACTTGTATATAATAACACATGAATTATTCAATAATACTATTGTGTATTGATATGATTTCATGAGGGATAAAACCCTTTTCATATTCATGTGTAGAGGTGTAACATAATAACCAATGGGTTCAAAACTCTCATTGAAGAATTTTTAAACAATGATAATAATTATTATGTTTTATTATTTCATTTACATTAATATTTAATTTGCATTAAATAATAATAACAAAACATTAATTATTTACTAATTTAATATGCTAAAGGCCTAATAATGTCACCACTTATCTTTAAATGTTCCAAAAAACATGAGAGTAATGGATAAAATAGGTTTTTATCCATAAACTAATAGGGAAGGTGATTTTTTTAGAATTTGTTTATGTCTAGTTCTATTTGCCCACAATGCATACTTCAAAAATATATGCCATTCTCTAGGTTTATAACTAAACATTTATTTATTTCATAAACCAAATTATCGTTATCAAATCCAAAAACTCAATTTATTTATGGGTAATAATTTGAATAAAACTTAACAATAATCTGATTTTTTAGAGGCCCATTCATAAATTCAATAGATTAAAAATCAGAACCATTATGACACACTAAATAAATTGGTGTTCCGAACCTAGTTAGAATGTTTTGTTCAAGAAATTTCATTACATATTATTCCCTATAGTTATTTGTATAAAATAATTTAGTCCATTTTGTGTAATAGTCTATAACATTAAAAAAAAATTATTTCTACCTAATGAATTAGGATAATTGGCCATTACAAAATCTAGACCTCATTGTGAAAAATTGTGTTATCCCCCATTGTGGAAAATGGTGTCTTTCAATCATAGGTTATAGAGGCATTGTAACATTTATTTATCTTTCCCTAAATATGTGGCATTGATGATATGTCCTAACATGACTGTGTATATCATTGATAATAGGTTTTCATTAATATCATGTCATTATAATTTTATGTGTTGTAAAATTACCTAAGGGTCGTCCAATTCCTATATTTTGATGAAAGTTGCCTAAAATATAGGAAATTTGTTATTTAGTAACACACCATAAAAAGATGACTTAGTAATTATTTTTATACAACACCTCATTTTTAATCATATAATCTATGTTTTTGAATCATATTACTCTCCTTTAATATTTGTTTACTTTAGGAAGGAATGTACCTATGCCTAGGCAGTGAATGATTTAGTTATACCAATTGACATTGACTATTTAAGATTGACTGACTTGCTTAATGTAAGTATAAGGATTAGTCTCTATGATTGGATAAATGATTCCTTTTCATTTTATCATTTTGGTGGGTTTGATCTACAATTATAAATATTATATTTGTCCATACATTTTCCTCTCCATTCACCTAGCTCATTCTATCCAAGCATGGGTTTAAACACTAGGTATATGATAATGTTGTATGTTTTGTTGTGGAGAATATAGTTTTTTTTTTCACTACTTAAATCAAAGCATAAATATGTTTTCCAATCACACAATAGTTTAAATATATATTTTATATCAGTACTCATGGAGGTAAAATTATTTTCATTGTCATATAACTTTTGAGTGAGTACCACTGCTATAGTATGTTATGACATAAATAAATACAAGAATAAATCCTTGGTGAAATCTAAGATTATTATAACTAAAGGTTTAGTTATGTGTTGAAATTATTTATTATCTCCAAACATGTACTATAATTTTTCATATTGTTTTAACATATAATTTAATGGCTTCACAATTTCTACAAATCTTGAAATGAATTTTGAGATGAAATTTATCTTAACAAAGAAATATTTGAGTTATTTTCCACTTTTAGGATATGGAATTTTTTAAATGGCTCACAATTTTTTATGTTCAATAAAAATACCTTCCTTAGTGATTACATGTCTTGATAAATTAATTTTCATTACTCCAAAAATAATCTTCATTGGATTTAGTGGTATCCCATACCTTTGACATCTATCAAATACTCTTTATAAGTAGTTTACAAAACTATTTTTTTTAGAGAATATAGTTATATCAATTATATAATTATGAAATTACCAATGAGTTATTTAAACTAAAAATCCATGTCTTGATAGAAAGTGACACCTACATTAATTGGTCCAAAAGTCATTCTTTTGTATGTAAACATTCACTATTTAGTAGTGAAAGTAGTTTTCATTTTATCATCATTTTATACTAACACCTGATTATATCCTAAAAATCCATCTAGAAAAGACATCATTTTAGACCCACTAACTATATGTATTACTTCATCAATAAAAGGTAATGTATATTTATCCTTTTCTGAAGGTCGATTAAAATTTCTAAAGTTTTCAAATAATCTAATTTCACCATTATTATTTTGCATAAGAACTAATTTAGCCACCCAAGTAAAATGTTTGATTGGAAATACAATTTTGGAATCTAATATTTCATGAAATTATTTATTAATAAGATGTTTCATAATGTGATTAAATAGTATTTTACATTGCCTAAAAGGTTTATGTCTCTCTAAGTAGTATAATGTGTGTGACAACCCTAGGATAAAAAATATTGAAGTCTTAATAAGTCTAGAAAATCAGATCATTATATTCCATCAATATTTATTTCATTTTTTTATTTTTTTGCTTAAAACATCTTAATTGGATATTAACATGTTGGGGGTATTCCTTATTTCCTAAATTAACCTTTATGAAATTTGATTCATTGGTATTGGATTGCTTTTACTTTTTTTTTATCTTGGTGGTTAATGTTGAGAATTATTATAATGATACCATAACCTTAGGGATCATGTTATATTTTATCTAGATAATACCATCATTATTATTTTGTTTTTTCTCATTGGATAAAAATATATCTCATCACTAACTTGGGACTAAAAAGTATCATAATTTCCCAGTAATTATATGATCTAGTGTTCATCATCAAATACCTCAAAAAAGATCAACACTATTAGGGACTGAAGGACATGGTACTAATTCTAAATTTTATTTTTTTTATATTCATGGAATGGGGCCAAATTCTATTTGAATTATCTAGAAAATTAAATGTTTGATGTTTGATTTCTTTGGATTGATTTTATATCAAAATCTTAAAATGATCCAATTAGATCCCAAGAGATGTATTTATATTTATTTAGATATGAAAAATTTAATTGGTATCTATTCCTAACTGGGTTAACAACTATATCAGAGTATCCAAACATTATTAATTTCTTGGCATTGTGGTCTAGTGCAAACTATAATCCTAAAATTTAAGTTTCAGACTCTGCACAATTATTGGTAGATGGGAACTATAGCCTAAACTAAGCAATGTATGTATTCCCATTAGGGTCAATTATATTTATGCTTACTCCCAAACCTTTTTTTAGAGTGAGCCCTATCATAATATAATGTCCAACTATGGGGGATTTTAAATTTATGGTTCATTATTATTAGGATTCATTGTGAATTTATAAACTCATACATGTGATAAATACAAATTAAACCTCTCATTTTTAACATTGTACTTTATGATTTCATATTTCATCTTATGTTATATGTCAACCCTACTATAATTAGACACTCCTTTCCAAGGTAACCACATATGTGAAAAGTATTTTTCTATATATCCATTTAATATTTTTGACCAATATGAGCTAAGGAGTAAATCATAAGCCTATGGAATATGAAATAAAATGATGTCAATGTATTTTTGTACACATATAAAAATTAATTTCCATGTGTACATTAAATAATTTCCCAATGACTGGGATATATGTTTTGTCTAATTATAGGACCACTATTTTGGACTTATTTGGGGTCAAGACTAGTTTCTTACGTATTCCAATGGACATCACATTGTCTGAAGCACCTAAGCCAACAAATTATTTATGAGTATTTTTACAAAGATTATAAAAAGAATTAATAAATTTGGGACCTCAAATTTGTCTTTATAAATGCCCATATTTGTATATGCAACCTTTGACTTATCAATAGATGGTTTGGTAGTTATAGCTTTACGTAGAGGCTCTATTTATTCTATAATTTTACTTAACTCATGAAGCCTAATGTTTTCCTTGATTTTATTCATGTCCTTAAATTTATTTCATAAAATATTATTAAGTATACCAACATGTTGATACTAGTCATTTCCTTTTGGAGGAGGTAGATTATTATTATCCTTAGGGTCATTAAGAGTATCTGCATTATTGTTTAAAGGTGTATAGGTAGTATAAGGTTGATGATTCTCATTTATCAAATTTTAATTATTTATTTGTAATTTACAAAATGTATCAATATCATTTGTGTTCTCCTTGAGTTCATTCACATCCTCAATTATTAATGGGAAGTCATATGTTTCAAACACTATTATATAACTAGAAGAACTAGGTGCACCTATTGTGTATAGATCAAACTAATTAAAAAAAATATTATATCCTACATCTCCTTTGAATGATATTGTATACAATAATATATTATATATATAATCTATTTTTTCATGTTTTGTAGTGTTATGGACTCTAAATTAGTTTGAAAAAACTACCTAACATATGTTTATTTTTGGGAGTTTATTAGGTGATGGATCTAGGTTATTTTTTGGCCCACAGAATGTATTTTATACCTTCAAAATGTGAATTATTAATATTTTTTCCCCATAATTTTTTCCCTAAGTGTATATGCATAACAAGAATTTCATTACCATGTTTATACACCATTTCTAAAATATCATAATACTTTATTTTGGTGGAGTGAAAAGATATACCTTGTGTAGTAAAAGTGTTAAATATAACCAATGATTGGTTATAATTCTCATGATTAGACACGAGTAAAAAAATATTTAATAAGTTTATATTTTATTTTGGCATAGTGTGAACCGAAGGTAATAGATTAAGGACCTAGTTTCAATTGTTATTCATGACATTCTGATTGGTGTTTGGAATGGGGCTCAAAGCTAATGTTGGGCATAGCCACATCTTGCATCTATAGGCTCAATTTTTTGGTCAACATGGTGTTAGGTTGTGGAGCTAAAAGCTTCACTGATGCAAACAGAGGAGGAGGTTTCAGGAAGGTTGCTAAGTGTTACAGATGCTAGCATCAATCAGGCCAACCAACATCGATAGGATCAGACAAGAAGGCAACCAATGTCGGTCAGAAGTCAGCTGGCATTGGCACCCCCAGGCAGAAAGGGACCAACGTCGGTTACCTGTGTGGTTTGAGCTATGAATATTATGGGCAGTTAGCTAATGAACCAAGTGTTTGCATGTCAAGAGCCAAATTTAGACTAGAAGCTGTGGATCTAATTATTATAATTAGGTGTCTAATTATTGTTTGCATGAGATCTATTTAAGAGACTCATTGGTTGTATTGTAAAATTGTGCTAGAGAGTAAGAGAGAAAATAAGCTCCTTCAGAGAGAGGAGAGCAATGGTGTGTTCCTCCTAGTGCCACAGTACCAAGTGTGGGTGCTAGATTGGAGAATCAACAAGGTTTTTCATGTATGTATGATCTTGGTCATCAGGTGAGCATGGTTACTTTAGGAGATCTACATGGTATGTAAGATCATTGACTTGCAGGTGTATGTGTGTGCAAGGTCGAAGGTTCATAGGTGTGTATAACCAGATTGATTTGTAGGTGTGCAAGATTAGATAGGAAAGCAACACAATAGGGAGCAAGATCAGGTGGAATCTACTTGGAGTACAGTGTGTACTCAAAAAGAGAGCAAAGAGGAAGGCAAGGAAGATCCTTTCATAAGTAAGGTCTATTGAGTTGCAAGTTGTTGCAGGTTTAGGTGAGATCTACTTGAAGTATGTTTGTGTACTTGTGGAGTGCGTGGAGCACTTGTGGAGTGTGTGGAGCACATGAGTACTGATAGTAGTGGATATTGGCTGGTTGGAGGTGAACACCAACTCTGTGTTTGAGTTGTGTATTGGGACCTAAGAGAGAGAGCTTTGAGGGAAGATTTATTGTTTATGCCATAGAGGTGTGGGAGCCCTAGAGGTGTGTAGGGAAGAAGAACTGTGGCATCCTTCTTTATTGTATTTCCTTATGGAAGAGTTTTAATACAAGTTGTGTATTGTCTCTCATATCATGTGTTATTTTTGAATTCTAGTTGTGTATTCTAGTTAATTTCCACATATTAAGTTGCTTGGTAATCAATTGTGTGCTTCCGTTATTTATCCCAACACGTGGTATCAGAGCTAAGGTTATAGGGAGCAAGTTTTGTGTTTTGTTACAGGTCACTCTTAGGGGTTTCTAATTGAGTGGGAGTAGAGCAATGGCAGATCAAAGTAAGCTAAGAATGGAGGAGTTGAAAAGCACAGATGGTCACTTATAGTCCTATGGAAAGAAAGAGCAGGGAAAAGAATATTGTTGGTTGGTAGCAGATCAGCATGAAGGAACTAAAGATGCAGATGTTACAGGTGTTGTTGCACAAGATGCTTTGGGAGGTTTCTTGGATAAAGTTGAATCTTGGATAATAGATTCTATTGCCTCTTTCCATGCAACCCTAAGGAGAGGAGTTGGTGAGCCTTATCAGTTTATTGGAAAAGGGGAAGTGAAGCTAAAATTACAGGCAGAGGCCAACACATGGGTGTTGAAGGAGGTCATGCAGGTCCCAAGTTTGGAGATGTGGCTAATTTATTCAAAAAATTTAGGTGATGAGAGATGCACAAGAACTCTCATAGTGGATGCACTTCAATTAGCTGGTGGTAAGAAAATACGTACTCTTTATCTACTTATTTATATTACTGATTCTTCTTCTGTTGCGAAGACGTGGCTTTATAGGCTTGGTCACATGAGCAAGAAGGAGATGTATGTTCTTAAGAGGAAGACTGATATATTTGATAGGCTTAAGAACTAGAAAGCTTTGGTGTTTATGGAGGAGATGGTAGACAAAGACTGGTGGATGGGGCTGGATACTGCTGAGCAGGGCAGTTTGGACATGGGTTTTGATTCAAAGGAGCTCGCAGGTAAAAATTCATCACTCACAGGAAAAAAATAGGTACCAACATCAGCAAGAGGACCGACATCAGTAGTAGGTAAGACTGACATTGGTCAGGAGGACCGACATTGGCAGTAGGAGGACACCGATGTCCGCAAGGTTGGTAGTTAGGACATGCACATGAAACTGACGTCGATTGGATGCAGACTGTGTGGTGATAGAGGTCGGTCACTGTAACAGATTTTGGGTGGATAGCAAGCTACCAAGGAGTCTCAAACACCCATATGGAGGATTGAAGGTGGTAAGTAAGCCTCAAATTCATTGTTCCTCTTCTTTATACTAGTTGCTAACTGTAGAGTAGGAAGGATCCAGGAAATAGTGGGAGCATGGCAGGAATATGATGCAGAACCAAATGGGAGATTTGGTAGGGTTGCCAGCAGGTATGAAAACACATAGATGAATGGATACCTTAGTTGAAAAATATAGAAAATGAACACGTGAAATGGAAGACCAGGTCATATGGTCTTGAGGTAGCTGCAAGACATTGGTACAGGTTTGATAGGTGGATGACAAAACATGGCTTTAGTCAATGTCAGGGTAACTATTGTGGTTTGTCTTACTAGGTGGATGATGGTCATGACATTATCTTGTTACTATATGTGGATGGTATGTTTGCTAGCAGGTTTGTACATACAGGGTTTTGTTGAGCTAAGGGTAAGATTAGTTTAGTGGTTTGCTATGGATAATTTGGAGCAGCAAAATTCTTTGGCATGGGAGACATGGGAGATCACAGGATGATTTTGTCTCCAGTGGGAGCTGATGTGAATTAGGTGTTTGTGAGGTGTAGGATGTAGAATCAGATCACACCAAGGGCTGGACAGTTCAGTGTTTGAAATCACATGAGGTCTGGTATAGACCTGAGTTTGCCCAAGCAGTGGGTGTTGTCAGAGAGTTAGGATCCAATTCAAGGAAGTGGGTTCTCAGGTATTTGAGAGGGACTAGTAGCAGGGATTCATGCTATTCAGGGTTAGAACTTCACTACATGGGTTTGTAGGTTTGGATGTGGTAGGGTACTCAGTTGATAGGAGGTGCACCACAGGTTGTGTGGTGGGTGGTCTTCAGGGTTGAGCTTGAAGAGGGATACAAGCCAGGAAATAGATTAGATGGGGTACAGGTATAGGTACAGTGTAGCTATTTATCTCCAAGTGGGACATTGTTAGGTTGTGGAGCTAAAAGCTTCACTGATGTAAATAGAGGAGGAGGTTTCAAGAAGGTTGCTAAGTGTTACAGATGCCAACATCGGTCAAGCCAACCAATGTCAACATGATCAGACAAGAAGGCAACTAATGTCAGTCAGAAGTCAGTTGGCGTCGGCACCCCCCAGGCAGACAGGGACTGACGTCAGTCACCTGTGTGGTTCGAGCTATGAATGTTACGAGTAGTTAGCTAACAAACCAAGTGTTTGCATGTCAAGAGCCAAATTTAAACTAGAAGCTGTGGATCTAATTATTGTAATTAGGTGTCTAATTATTGTTTGCATGAGATCTATTTAAGAGACTCATTGGTTGTCTTGTAAAATTGTGCTAGAGTAAGAGAGCAAATAAGCTCCTTCAGAGAGAGGAGAGCAATGGTGTGTTCCTCCTAGTGCCACAGTACCAAGTGTGGGTGTTGGATTGGAGAATCAATAGGGTTCTTCATGTATGTATGATCTTGGTCATCCGGTGAGCATGGATACTTTAGGAGATCTACATGGTAAGTAAGATCATTGAATTGTAGGTGTATGTGTGTGTAAGGTCTAAGGTTCATAGGTGTGTAGAACTAGATTGATTTGTAGGTGTTCAAGATCAGATAGGATAGCAACACAACAGGGAGTAGGATCAGGTGGGATCTACTTGGAGTATAGTGTGTACTCAGAAAGAGAGCAAAGAGGAAGGTAAGGAAGATCCTTCCATAAGTAAGGTCTATTGAGTTGTAGGTTGTTGCAGGTTCAAGGGAGATCTACTTGAAGTACGTTTGTGTACTTGTGGAGTGCGTGGAGCACTTTTGAAGTGTGTGGAGCATAGGAGTACTGGCAGTAATGGATACTGGCTGGTTGGAGGTGAACACCAACTCTGTGTTTGAGTTGTGTGTTGGGACCTAAGAGAGAGAGCTTTGAGGGAAGATTTATTGTTTATGCCCTAGAGGTGTGGGAGCCCTAGAGGTGTGTAAGGAATAAGAACTATGGCAGCCTGATTTGTTGTATTTCCTTCTGGAAGAGTTTTAATACAAGTTGTGTATTGTCTCTCATATCATGTGTTATTTCTAAATTCTAGTTACTTGTGTATTCTGGTTAATTTCTGCATATTAAGTTGCTTGGTAATCAATTGTGTGGTTCTGTTATTTATCCCAACACATGGATGGGTTCAACATAAGCCTAAGGTAGTGAATTGATATTTTATGATATGAGAAGTAAGAATTAATTCATTAAATATAAGGTATTATTAAACATCTATGATGTTTCAACCATAGAATGTCTATTCATAATGTCTATATGACTATATATATTTTGGAAGATTGTATTAAAATCATTAATTATATCATTAGGTTCCCTTTTCATAATATAAAAATGTTGATATCCTACACTAGGGTTGGTGACCTACCCAAATTATGAAATAAATTTATTATGACATTGATCCCATGAGGTTATGGAATTATATGGAAGGTTAAAGAACTAATCATAAGAAACATCTTGAAAGGTGAGATGGAATAATATGCATGTAACATATTCATGAGTCACATTAAAAATTAATCAATATGTCTTCAATTCTTTTATATATTCCTTTAGAATTCATCACCTAGAAGGAGATAATAAAAAGAGTTACATTTTTAGATTCCTAAGTAATTCATGGACAACACCAACTATGGCTATGAAAGAACCAACTAACTAGGCCATAGTGAAGCATTGAGGTTGGTTCCCTTTGCTTGGTGAATTTTGTTGAGTTAAAATCTCTTATGGATACCCTTATTTAATCTAGGTCTTCTATGAAATTATAAAGGTGATCATAATAGCAAACCCTAACCATATTTAGACCTTGTTAACCTTACTAGTGGATCCAATGTACACAACTTGAGTGAATTTTAATTATTTAAATGTTGTGTTCCTCCCTATACCAATAGATAAAATCTATTGATGTGATTTTTATGAACATAAAGTATTATTATGGGAAGGTCCCTGACATTTAAGGATTGGTGAAAATTTCACTCCAAAGCATGATTTGCATGTGTTAGTTCTATAATAACCATGTGGTGGAATAACAATGATTTAAATGGTTATTTACCTCAGACAGTTTAGATGTGAAGGATGTATAACACTTGATGTAATTTATATGGATCGATGGATTGAGTATAAATTGAACATAATAAAATAATGGTAGAAAGTTTGAAAAATTAGGGTAGAAAAGAAGAGGGGCTTTATGATTTAATCAAATATTAAACCATTTAAAGATGACTAACTATCCTAGGTTGAGAAATTATTATTAACCAAAGTTTTCTATGGGTTATTTATGTTTTCACTTAGATTTTCTCCCTTTTATGAGATGTCTTAGCTCTCCTCATCCATGTGGGACAATTGAAAAACCTCTAGGTTATGGGTAGCCTAAGAATGAAGTAAATCTCTAGATAAGGCTAGTTCCCTTGATGTACCATTGTTAGGGAAAAGGGAGAGAAAATTTAAAGTAAACTATCCTAAAGGACGTGATACACCAAATTTATTTATGATTACCAACCATCTACTTGTCACACATGAGACCAAGAGACTGAATAAACATACACTTCTCCAATTTGAATCTTCTCACATCAGTGTTTCATTATGAGATTATGGTGAATGTTTAGGATAGGAGGACTAGACAAGAGGTCTATAATGACACTTTTGAATATGATAACTCACTCAACATTGAAACTCCATAGAAAACTTCATATGACCTATAATAAGAAGCTAAAAATAGGTAAAAGAATGAGACAAAAATTCTAAGGAAACTAAACTCATCACTAAGCAAGATCTATCATCCAAGAAAAAAGATTATTAATAGTCATATAAGAGGTAAAAATTATTAGTATTTATTGATCCATGGTATGAAAATGAGCAATGATTTTCCACACTCAAGTGGAGCATAGTTTATAAATTCCAAAATGGCTAATTCTTATAGAACTTAAAAGAGAGAGGAGAAGAAATAAGTCCAAAGGTTAGAAGGAAACTTTTAAAGATAATAAAATGAGTTACTTGTGAATTGTAAGGTATTTTTAAACTATGATGAAAATTCAATAAGCACAAGTGTAACCCCAACTCATGATACTCTTGAAATGTGGTGTGAAGTTCCCTTTGCTAGCTCATAAAACTACCTTTATGATTTAGCACTATTTGAACATCCCAAAACCAATTAGGTACATGTATGATTACTATAATGAGAGTGAATAGTTATATACATGCTTTTCCATGCATTGGTTACAAACCTAATCACCTAGAATCTTTTGGAAGTGAGCCATCATTGCCTACACTCAAAGAAATTCCTCCTTCCCACACATCTCAAAATGGACCTCAAAATTAGCTTCAATTTTAAATGAAAATTCATAAAAGGGAGTGTATGAAACTTTAAAATACCCTCCATGACATTATAGGTAATAGGCACACCTTAAATTTATCTTACATAATGTTTTTCACCATTCTCACTAGCTTGGTCACTATGCTAGTTTTGACTGGTTGAGATGAGACCTCTTGTTGAGGCACGTAAGATTTATTATAGGGAATTAAATTTAAATTTGGAGTTATATTAATTCCTAAAAATCCCTTTAATTTAATTTTCATCTCTTTAAATCTCCTATAAATTCCACAATTCCTAAAAGAGTTAATATAACCCTATTTTATACTCCATATATACAATTCTATATAGTCTAATAGAATGGGGAGAATCCTAAAATAGTAGTATAAAACTTCCAGTAATCATTATAGTAAAAATATTCCATTTGGGTAGCTCACCATCCTCATTCCTTGCATTGGGTCTTTAACTAGGGTTTATAAGGGTTTTGAGTGATTTAGGCTCTTAGACTTCATCCATAAAACCTTGATATTGTAAATACCAAAAAAATCCAAAAATTCAAGATTCAAGACCCTTGTCAACACATCCAAACTTTATATATCCTAATGCATAGCCTTCAAGGAGATGTAAACACTTTAACTTGGCCTATTGGGCTTATTTTCTCATTTCATGCATGCTTGAAATTATCTTCAGCCAAAAGTGGCCTTATTTGCGCTTCCTCTACAAGGTGAAAACTTGAACATATTTTAAATGACCTCAAAAACATGTTAGAATTTATTGAATTATTTCCTAGGGTTAGGATTGAAAATGAGCTCCTCTTTGACTTCTAGGTCTCACCATATCTAATGAGCTTAACTACAATCTTAAGGGTCTGAGATACCCTATTGGGGTTAATTATTATATTAAATATTTATCATGTTATCCTAGGTGTAATATATATTTATAAATGTCCTTTTGAGGTCCCAAAATCTCTTAACTCACCTAGCCATTGCCATTCTCAAAACTATAGGGTTTTCAATCAACGGGAAGTACCATCTATCTAAGACAAAATAAAGGTACTTCTATTGTTCACTAAAACATGTAGAAATTTTGAGGGTATTATTAAATTATTTCATATTTTATTCACAATTTTCCAGCCCTTGTCTAGATCATTTAACCCTTCAACTCTTCAAAAATCCAAGACGGATTGTTAGAAGGCAAACTGTGCAAAAGGATTTTTTACCCTGTGGATTATGAGATGCATTTGACAAAGGTTTTATGTTTCTCCTCCTTGATATAAATATATAACGGGATTTAAATTCCACTTTTAAATCCATTCCAAACACCTTTTCATTCCAACCCTTGCTAAAATGCCTCATGGTCATGTCCTTTATCTGACTGGTCAAGGTATTTTGATTGTGTTTCCTACATTTTTGGCCAAAAGATGATTCTTGTACATGTTTGTAGCTTAATTGGAATTTTATAAGTATGTTTAAATGCATTACTTGAATATATAAGCTAATGTATAAATTTTTTGGAGTTTTTTATTCATGTTTAGACTACGTCCACCTCAAGAATCTTAACTTTCTTGCTCTTTGCCACTCACAGTTAATGATAGTTGACTATGTGGGGTTCTGTAGGTGTAAATTTCTCTTGGAAAAGACTTCACATACCCTTGATATCATATAAGTGATTTAAAATCATATTAAACTATCAAAAATTTATATATATATCCCATACATAATACATTTCCATAAATGATGTATAAATTAATAGTTTGTTGTACTTAAATGTTTTTAAATGGAGGGACCCCTATAGGTGCTTATAAGACTCAAAACATAGTATATAAATTTTATAATAATGATATTTATGATAATTAGTGTGTATTTAACTACATAAGTCCATTAAAAACATGATAATATGTCTTAATAACACCTTGACATGTTAAGATCACTTTATACCTTCAAAACCTATAGATACTACTACCTAGATTTAGTGCATAGAAATAAAACTTTGGGCCTAAAAAACAAATTTACATTGATCATATACACTTAAAAAATTTTAATTTAATTTTTATATATGGAGGGTACAATTTAAAATCACTTATACATCACAAAATCCTTGACAACTTTATTACATGGCCTTGACAAAAAGGCCCAGACTTGTATTTTGCACCTTTTAGGGCTTTGTCCCTAAAAAAAGTCATTAGATATTTGGAAGGTGATTATAAAATTTTCCTAGTAGTCTAGCCTTATAAATATGTATTTTAGGATCATTTTCAAATGTTATAACTTTTATATGAGCTCCATTATGTGCCTTAACACTTCATATGACACATAAGCCCTCTGTCAAGCCACATGTAAGTACACATTTCACTATGCAAGCAATGGGGAGAATGAGTTGGTAGAATATTTGGTTCCTAATATCCAAAATATTTTTGTTCTTCCTAAAAGATTCCAAATAGACTCTTTTCATGATCAAAGGCCCTATTTATCTTAGATACCTCCTTCAAAGCTAACATCCTCTATGAGGGCACCTATAAGTGCACCTTGAGTTGCATATAGGCAAGAAATGGGTAGAAAGGTCAATGTATTCAAATAAAATACCTTCCTACTCTTTTTATATTCTCCCATGATGGTTAAATGAAGCCTTAGGCTCTTTAAAAGCTTCATTCAAGCTTTCATTTCTCATTTTCAATGTTGTAATCTTCTTTCATGGCACCTAGCTGACTATGTATGACATTCATAGGGTAGAAAACTATATGGTGTGTGAGATTTTAATAACCATTTTACCTTATTAAAATGTTAATATGTATCCTTTCCAACTTGTAAAGACTTGGATCAAGTCAAGATAACCTGATTTCAACATGATTTTCCCTTGTAAGCACCTATAGGTGCACATTCCAATGGTAGACTATGTGTATGTGTGGTATATAATTGAAAACCATGAAGATGATTTTGTGAATGAAGTTATAATAAAATTAAAAAACACTTGAAACATGGACACAAAACATCACTTTCCTTTGAAACCATTACCAACACATTAAGGTGTTAGAAGTGGTGGGAAACTACTAGTAACATAAGAAGTGTCTTCTCTTACAACCTGAGATACTTGGCCAATCAAAAAAAAATTAAAAATGAAAAAAATCATGGGGATAATTTTAGGAGGGATTTAACATCATCTGGAAACAACATTATTAAATGAACTATATGGACTTGTCCAAACCAAGGTAAAACCTATTGGGTGCATAGATTAGTCAGAAAATTGGATAGGTCAACTTCTTAGGAATGGTTATAAATAAAATATAAAAATTCCTCTAAAATAAAACATTAAATTAGATCTGACTAAGTGTATAAGACACCCCCAATATCAATTTTTCTAAAACTTCCCCTGTTGGCTATACCAAGTACAAACCTGTTGACTAGTTTTGTGTGCATGGAAGGGTAAAGGACAAGAATGGTTACAGATCAATTTTGACACTCATATATTACTTAATGAATGTAAATATATCTAATGAATCTTAATAATCATATCTTTACCTTATCCCATGTGTCACACTCCCTTGTGGGTCATACAAGTGCCTAATTCTTCTTTTTCCAAAAAAAGATACCCTTTCTTCTAAAGAACCTACCACTTTTCAGTTGTAAATTGTTTATTAAGACATATTAGGACACATTTAATGTGAAATAATTTTTTTACACCTTTATTTTTCCCAAAGAGGCCATACAACTCATTCAATGCTCCTTTATGACCTTCAAAATGACTCAAAATGATATATTGACTAATTAGACTAATACGAAGTCTAAAATGACATTAAAGTAGATCAAATAGATTATTATATGCCCTATGAAAAAATATAATACCCCATATAAACCTCTAAATATCAGTATTTTAACCTATAGGTGTCACAATTTGACCTATAGGGTTAAATTTGATCAACAATTTGTAACCACAAAACACAAAAAAATGCATTAAAGAGACTAATGAAAGAATTGTATAATAACTCAATGATTAAAATCAATTATGTTGTCAGTACCATATTTATATGCATATCCAATGCCACTAAATTTTTTTGATTATGATCTATAACTAAATAATTGATTAAGAGTAACAAAATGTTTAATCTACTCCTTGATAGTTAAACACATACACAACCTATTGTATATTTATCAACTTAATGGAAATTATTTAATTAAAACACAATTTTTTTTAAAGATAAAACACATCCATACAAATTAACATAATTTTTTTATAAATTCCTTTACTTACATTAATTTCTAAAATATCCTCCCTTTACACTAAGTAAAAGACATGTATATATAACTTAGGATGGGGTCGTCTCATCTTCAAAAATTTTTCCAACTTTACAAATTTTAAAATAACATTATCTCTTAATTTGGCATGAAGAGTCTACATAATTTAAAATGTTTATAAATAAAATAGTCTTAATTCAAATCTACAGATTCTATATCCATGTATATAAATAATTTTGTCAAAATTAGATTTTAATGATGACTTTACTATGTATGATTGGGATTGGTAGTTAGAATTACACTTGAACTCGACTAGAATATAGTTATAAATAATTAACTATAAGTACCAAAATTAGACAATGTGGAAGGGGAACTTGTCATGGATGGCCTTTGCATGGTCATACTGACTACAATATTCAAATATGTTATTAGAGTTACTACTGTAATTGGTACTACTTGAACCTATAAAGGAGGTGTAGTGATCAAAATTGTGACAAATATAGGCCTTATTGGGTTATATATTGTATTCTATTTGGGAGAAGGATATGAAATTATCATAGTTTGAGTTTGTAAGGATGGAGATCCTACCTAGGTAGTCAACCTCTCTTACTCTTTTATCTTCTCATATTCAGTAATAGAAGTAATATAATCCAAATCTATGGCCTCATAATTTATAATTTGTTTTTTGAACAATGATAATAGCTTTATAATTAATATTATATTCACCAACATGGGATCCCTAAAATAATAATTTAATCCACATGCTTGTGCTACTTTATCCTTAGTAAAAGTGATCAATTGGATCACTTCTTCTAAAAACTAGACTCTCAACTTCTCCCCTAAATCTATTGGCAGTAATTTGAAATAAATTATCAAAAATGGTCAAGTGACCAATTGCCCAAGTGGTGTTTATATGAAATTAATGAGCATGTCCTCAAGTATATGAATATTTATCCTCTTGTATCATAAATTTTATTAATTAAGTGTATCTTAGTATATAAGGTATTAATTGAATCATTAAATATTACCATATTTCCTCATTTTGGTTGTGATTCTACCCTCAATTTTTTTATAGAACATACAATTCTATACATGTCCTTATCAAAACTCTACACATTATTAAATATATCCTTCAGGGGAACTAATCTAATTTATGCCTAATTTTTTTTTGGTTTTTTATAGGTCAAGTTACATCTTGTTTAATACTCCTCGAGTGGTATCAACCATAGAGATAGGGTCATCTTATATTTCATCTTCCTCTCTATCACTAACCTTTCTCTCTCTTTTTTATGAGAAGAGCTCTTATTATATTATGAAATCATTTCTTTTTTCTCATGTTTCTACTATTCTCCTCAATATTTTTAATTTATTTGAGGTTTCATCAAAGTTTATAATTAACTTGGGCTCCTAGGTGATGACCAAGTTGTGTATAGTTGACTACTATGCTTGTATTTATTGTATCCATGTCAAGGTCATTAAGAAGTCTTCAGAAGAGGTATAAGTGGGTGACTGAGTTGTAAGGGGTGAGTTGATTTATGGTGGCATCATGATGATGTAGGGATAAAATGAAGGAGTTTAATAGGGAGACATAGATGGTGAATTAAAAGGTGGGATGACCATATTCTCTTTATAAATATTAGTATTTGAAAAGAACATATTTATTGAGGTCAGGAGACTCATAAACTGAGAATATTACTAACTTTATCTTGACACCTTATATTATTGATAACCCCAATTGGGTAGAGAGGTCTACCTATAAAAGACCTATGAAAAAATTGATTAAGAATAATATTTTAAAAATTTGGGATAGTTAATATATTTATTAAGCCAGATGTATAAATATGGGTGGTATAATAATAACTAGTGTTAGTTATTATAATAATTATGCAATAAGCATATAAGAAATATTCACTAGGTTATTTGCAGAAGTATTAATCATATTGATTAAAGAATAATAAACTAGATTAATTATAAGAGTAGTTAAAACATAAATACTCATGGATTGAAATGAAGTGGTGGAAACTAAGAGGACGACTAGATAATCTAGTGTAATGGATAAAACAAAGAACTATTTACTGTCATTAAATCCTGTAAGGTTACCACAAATGAGGCAACAAGAATAAATACAATTATTGAAGTGTTATTTTTTATACATGTTTGGTTCATATAATTTTTCATAGAAGGAACTTGATATATCTTCCAAACCTATATTTAATTTTTAATTTGATGTAAGGAGGGCTAGGGATTAAAATCCAAAATTTTCCTTGTGGACAAACCTTCTGATAAATACTAAATGCATTTTTTCTTTCTAGGTCCTTCTCATCTAAATTTCATTATAGTAAATATTCCTCCACATAGTCATATTCTATGTTATAGTAATTAATATATGATAATACACCCAAGTAAGGAGATGGTCTCTCTTTTTTTTATGTGGACCTAGGAGATTATATAATTGTAGGAGATTACCTTATTACATATGGTACCATAAATAGGGGTAACTAAAATATTTTTAATGAGGATAATGTGAATGATTGTCCATTAGATCCTAAGGTGGTGGAATTTTGGAAAATACTAATGTGAAAGTAAAGGTGAGTTTTGGCACTAAAGGTGTACCTATATATAGGGTCCACTACACTACATCATTTGAATTTTATGTGTTCATAAAGATCCTAGTTTTCAATCATTCAAAAGTTTCTTCTCTTGTTTACTTTTCTACCTAGGGCTGATTAGTTTACTCGGTGGCCTTTTTCTAGTTTATCTATTTTGATCTCATCCTCCATATTAATGGAGGGGTCATATTGTATCATCTATGCAATCTTTATGGATAGTTCAATGTTATTAATTGATATATAAACCATAGAATCATCAAAGGATTTATAAAAATCAAATCATTCTCATATCCATCATGTCCATAGTTTTTTTTTAATTTTCATTAAAACCTTTTTATTGACTACATGATTACCCTCTTAGTGTCTGAAAATCTAAAATCATATAGTATAAACATGAAAGAATCTTTGTGATTTGAGTTTTTAGCAAGTTGTTCCAATTTTGTAAATATTTTATCCCATTTTGAAGGTGAATCATGTGATACTTTGTCAATATATATCTTCTAAACATTTTATCCAAACTATTGGATACATGATTGTATACACATAAATATAGCCACCAATGACCATCAATTAGGCTTTTGAACAATTTCCACCAAAATGCACAATTTGGCCTAAAAACACTAAAACACATTAAATGAGTTGAAATTGATATATTCAAGTGTCAATTTTGGCTAGAGTATCATTAAATGGGGCAATTTAATTTATTAAGTAGCTATCTTTGATCAAATCATTTCGAGTCAAAATGCCAATTTTGCACCTAGGTGCTTTGAATTGCTCTTTTCTACCAAATTTCTTGTATGAGACACATGCCTTTGTTATTTTGAATTGGCAACATCCTGAATGGGATAATAGTTCTAATGCATATAACATCAACTTCAAATTCTAATATATTCAAATTTTGAGCCAATAATATGATATTTTAATCAGTTTGATGAATTTGTGCATAAATTACCAAGGTCTTACATCAAACTTGACTAACCATGTTTAAGAATAATTAAACTAAATCAAGATCTTAAGTTAATTTTCCATAGAACTTTTTGAATATTTATTTTTTGAAATTTATTGTCATTAACTACATCATCGAATGACATCATATTATGGGGTGGCATCCATAATCCATAAATGCCACAAATATTTGAATTAATGCCTCCCATGCCTCATTAAGACCCTCCATGCCTAGTTAATGACCCTCTATCCCAAATATTTATGGGATGGAATACACAAGCCATAAATGACACAAATATTTGAATTAATGTCTCTCATACCTCATTAAGACCCTCCATTCCTAGTTAACTCCCCTCTATCCCAAATATTTATGAGCTTATTTATGAATTTTAATTACATAATTGAATTAATAATTAGCCACACATCTTCACCTTGGGATGAATGGTTTAGGTTGATTCTAAACCATTCTAAAAATCTATAACTAGGAGGCCTTGCCTATTTAATTTTAAGCTCTTTTATGCCAAACTTATAATGTCCAAATTTATTCAAAATCATTGCATCTTAGTGTTATAATGCCAAAATGTTGAGCCAAGCCAAGCTAAAGCCAAACATGGGGCTAAGGAGAGATGGAGGTAGCCACACTTCATTGATGCAGACTTCATGAGCACAAACTAAGCAAGCCACTACAACAAGAATTTTGGAGCATCTAAGGAAGGTGAAGGTATTTCTTTCATGTTTTAGTTGTGTTTTCATTTTTTTGTTTTTTTAACTAAGCTCCTCCTTTGAGATAGGCTTACAGTGTTATTTTAGTGTGTTTTTAATTGATTTGTTTTATTCACTAACATAATACTAATCTCCCACTATTGCAATCATATGTTCACAAATGGCATGCTTGATGGGACATGGCCTCATAAATTTGGTAAAATTTCACCTAAAAGAAATATACTAACCATTGTCATGTAGGATATTGTAGTATGGAGGCAAACAAGATAGAAATTTGAGAAAAAATCTATTTTTTCTAAGCCACAACTTGATTATCAAGACTGTTAGCCCAACTCACCAATGCAACCCAAATCACCTATTAACCTAGCTCATATATATATCCCACCTTTCCTTTCCAACCCAACTCACCTGTAAACCCAACTTACCTATCAAACCAACTCCATTATCAACCCAACTTGCCTATCAACCTAACTCACCTATCAAACCTGACTAGCCTATCGAATAAAACTCATCTATCAACCTAGCTAACCTATCAACCCAAATTTCCTATCAACCCATCTTGTCTATCAACCTAACTTGACTATCAACCCAAGGGCTAAATTATTAATGTCATTTTCTCAAACTCCTAAGTACATTAAAGCAGGTCATTGTAATCTTGTTTTTTTATGTTGAGGGGGTAGTTTGGAAGTAAATTTAAATGCTTTTGACTAACCAAACACATTTCAAATTGGGTTTAAAAATAACTTAATCAAAAATCATACACACTTCAAATTTAGCTTTAAATGAACATGTCATGTTTCTCACACATTTGAATTGGTACCTAAAATGAACATTAAGATTTAGCTAAGGCTTAGGTACATTTATTTTAATGCTTGAAACACATCATAAATCTTGTAAAATTTTTAATTTGGTGTTTTAATCATGAATCTAAGCAAAGTTTTGAATTTTTAATTTGGTTTTAAAATGAACTTAGGTTTTTACTGCTTCAGGTGGTTATTTTGTGCAGTATTTTCCATTTTTGTACTAAATCCAAAGGGATAGTAATGAATTTAAGTACACATTTTCAAATTTGATGCAATAAATAAACATAACTTCAATTATTTTCAAAACTTACTTATTATTGATTGTTTTAGTGAAAAGAGATGCATTTATGCTCTCCCATCCATCCCCTTTAGGGAGCTTTTGGGGTCAAAAGTGGCATCTCATCACAATTTGAACCTAGTCCAAGGCATAGAAATAATTTCATCTAAATCACTCCCGAGAAAATCACAATATTTTGGGTGATATTGAAATGACCCTAAAGTCTTTCTATCAATCATTTATTTTATTTCATCTTGGCTTGTGAAGGGGACTTCATTAACTCCTGTAAATTTTATAGGGAAGATTTGACCCAAGGTTTAATCTCTTAGTACTGACTTCAACCAATCCCACTAATATCTAAGGTTTGAATGGTTACACCACTTTCTAGTGTTGGATTTTCACATGGGACGTATCTATACTTTAGACATCACACTACACTGAACAAGTGATAGATATAGTGGTTGGAAAAATGATAAGACCTTTCTATAACAAGATAAGTGCTACAAATACCCAATTAAATTGTTGCTTCTCTTGTTTGATAATGTAAAAGTCTCTTGACATGGGATCCATCTAGAAATGATTGAAAACCAATTAATTTTAGTTGACCCAACTTTCCCACACCCTTAATAGGAATTTGGATGATTTAATTATATTTTGTCATTTTATTACATGCTGTTTTGAGATTGAAAATAATATGTTTGTTTGTAAACCATGTCAAAAAAAACTCTTTATATGTCACTCTTTTGTCTAAAGAGGCATTATAATATCCATTTTACACCACTATTATGCCTTAAATGTTTTTCTAAACATGTTTGTGTGTGTGTGTGTGTGTGTGTGTGTGTGTGTGTGTGTGTGTGTGTGTGTGTGTGTGTGTGTGTGTGTGTGTGTGTGTGTGTGTGTGTGTGTGTGTTATTTGTTTAAGGGGGTAGTATTATGCTACCCAAAACATATCAAACCATTTTTGCCTTTGATTATATGAAACATAACATTGATCACATAATTAAAGCATGCTTACACTACTAGGCTACTAAATTTGTTTTAAGACTTGTTTTCCATTGAACCAAAAACTATTTATTTCAAACCATGTCACATCAGCCATTTGGACCTTCTTTATATTTTGTCATGTTGTGCAATCTTGTTTAGATTGTTTGGTCAAATATTTATTTTTTGATGTTGATTTCACAATTAAATTTGTCAAATTTCGGATTTAAACATTTATTAATTTATATTTAGGCCTCAATTCATGGGGTTGATACACATATCTTTCTCTTCTAGGTTACATAACTTTGGTTAATTGATTAACCAAATTTGAAGACTATTAATTATTTGTTTTTTTAATGCCTATCCTCATCATAATTTGTTATTTTTTGTGGGAGAACACATTCTTTCTCCAAGAGCCTTTTGCCTTATGTCTTATACCAACTAATCATGTTTATGTTTGATTCTGTGTGCCAAGTCTATGTCAAAGTTGTTTCCAAACTTGTTAGCTTAAATTAAGTTCACATAAATCGTTTGTTTCAAGTATAAATTTTGATTCCATTTATCTAAAATTACTATCACAACCTATTTGATCCTATATTTTGACTCCACATTTGGACAAAAGACCTAGTGACTCTTTTCCCTTTCCTAGTTTAGACCTTGTTTGGAACACTTTGACCTAGACTTTGACATATTGGTTTTCATTAAGATGCCTGAACTTTTATGTGTATGACATTTGAAATTAGACATTTTATGTTAGACTATTTTATTCCAAATATTTATCCTAAACCATTTTGTAGATACAACTCCATGGCCAAATTAATGTTTGGAGATACATCTCCACTTTCGACCAAGTTAGACCTAATTTGAACTATTTGTCCTTTAGATATAGTTTTTTAGAGTTTGAATAACTCTAATCCTTTTGTTTCAAATGCTTCATCATTTATGAATATATTTATAGCTGCAATTATGGGTGGATTCACATAAAATCCAAAGTATGATAGAATGGTTGCACAAAATCCCACTAGAAACCCTTATAGAGAAAGATTGTCTAAGTAGTTTTATTATTCTCCCCATATTACTCCATATTGAAAACATAGTAAAAATACACAAAATATAAATCAAATTACCAATTGGGATGATATGGTTTATTAGGAGGATTTCAAAGACCCAACTATAGATAACGTTGTTTGGGATATGGATCCATAACCTTTTTACAAATAATCAATACATAAAACATATTCAAGAACTAGCTTATGTTCTAACTCAAGATTGGTATGATATGGTTTATGAAGAGGATTTATATGAATTGAATTTTGTGAGAAATAAATATCCACAATTCCCCATTACCATTCTAAGACGTCATCCATTAGCTTGTGTCAGAAATCAAGCTTCATAATACCCCCTTGTCATTCCAAGACCTAGTCCTTTGGCTTGTACAAGAAATCAAGTTTTACACCACCTTGTCATTAACATTTCAAGACTTAGTCCTTTGTACCATGTGATAAATCATGATCCTTAATTCCATACCAATGTCTATCCATAATCCATTCCTCATCTAGTACCTATATAATCAAAAGCTCAACCAATCCAATCATTTAAAGACTAAGTTGTGTTCAAAACTAGAATTTTCTAACTCATTAGAAACCAAGGCCAAAAAAACCAAATGATCCAAGATGTTTTTGTTGAACCAACCCTTTGTGATAAGTCAAATTATGATGAATCACCTCTCAATCCTATACTGATTGTCAAGGAGTCTCATGCTAATGATCTAGTATTTAATGAGTCACTTCATAATGATTATAACTACCTTTGGGAAAATCATTACTTTAACTATATGCCCATTTTTCAAGGGCCTCCTTTTGAAAATATAATCTTTGAGGAGTTTTATCTTGACCTTTTTCCTATCATTAAGGAGTCTCACATTGACAAACTAGTCTTTGTGGAGCCCATGATGCCGTCACAAGACATTACTTATCGAATACCAAAATTTAAATAAGACATCATTGTAATAGAGTACTCATTATATGAAGAATCAGAGTTAGAGTCAAGTTTATTCTTGGACTGACATCAAATATAGCATTAAAATCAGAATCAACATTATCCTTAACATCGTATTTAGAATTCATTGAGTTAGAATTACATTTAGATACAAAATATGTTTATGAATATTATAATATTAGTTAAGCATGGCTCATAGATCAACTTGAATAAATTTATGATATTTTTACAATTTTTAAGGATGAGTAATTTAGCTTTGACATGAATTATCCTAGTATCTTTTATGAGGATTGTGCAGCCTCTCCCCATTCCATTACCATTCCACAAGTCATTACCATCAACAATAATAGCCAAATTATTGACATTCCATCTCCCACAAGTGTTGATTAGGACTGGTAAAATCACACTTTATTAATATACATCCCTGGTGACATAGCATTTGAAGAAGTGTAAGGAGGCCAAGACCACATTCATATAGCAAAATAACACTCTCCTAGTGAAATCTTTTCAGAGGCATTAGGGGACAAACAAACTTCAAACTCAACATCTTCTAGTGAAACTTTTCATAAGTGCTAGAAGATAATCAAAGTCAAAATTTAATGTTCCTTAGTTAAACCTTCTCAAAGGCATTATGGAAAAATAAAGACAAATTCATTGCTAAAAACCTCATCGAGGCACTGATAGTTGAGCACAAAATTCCTTCACTACTTCATGAAGATAATATCAAAGATCAAATAAAAATAGATTCCAATCTACATCCTAATTATATGGTAGCTACTCTCAAGATCAAACAACAACAAAATCTAGTGATCTTATAAAGAGAATATTCAAAGGTCTTTGACCCTACCACATCAAAATTTATGTTTAATCAAACATCAAAAATATTATGGGTGACTGAATGCCCTAATATTTATTTGTTTCTAAACCATTACCCATTTCATTTCATAATCAAACCTACCATCCATTATTTATCCCTATTTACCATCCATAGCCACACATTCCTTTACAAAGGTTACAAATATACCTTATCTCTATGTTTGAATAAATTAGAATAAATGACTAATGAATTACATAATAACATCATTTACATCTGGATTTGTATCCAATTCCTTATAGAGTAGATATGTAGATGAGGTGTGGCCTAGAAATTAACATGATTGATTATTTTATTTTTATCATTTACTAATCAAGACATGCATCTCTAATTCATCATGAATAATAGAATCATATGACATTTACCATACCCAAGCCAAATACATCAAAAACCAATAATCACCTATGCCAAAAACATATACCATGCAAGTTCATTTACCATATTCCTTTTTCCATTATCACATATCCTAGTCAACCACCTTCTCACTTGGGGGAAACCCTCTTACCATTTTATCCAATCTATCAAAACCCATCATTATCCTAGAAAAAGACTATACCATCCTATCATTCCATTCGTATCTAGATCAAATCCTATGTTTAGTCATCCTATCCAATCCTATTTTGATATTGGTTACTTTGGTTTTTCATACACCTTTTGTGAGTGTATTCTAATCAAGTTTTAATAATAAATCAAATTTGTGTTTCAATGATATTTTACGAAATTAGTGTGATAATTGATCTGGAAAGATATCTTTCATTTTTCCATCCTATCAAGTTTGTTTTTATGAGCCTGATTATAACTACCTATGGGCAAATTAGTGTCTCACCAATCTTGCTAATAATTATAACCACCTATGGGAAAATTAGTATCATTTACCTATTTAATGATATCCTAGTTATAAATTCCTATGGAAAAACTAGGGCAACACGTTTTTACCATGCATTCCTCATCACCTTGCCATTGTTATTTTCATTTGACTAGCCATTCGCTGGATTTGAGAACTTGTATGGACCTAGTTAGTTTTTCCTCACCTTTTGTGTGGATGGAATTACTATGACTTAAATTCATTTAAGGACTATGTGGTCCATGATTAATTTATTTTTAGGTCACCTCAATCCATCTTTCCATGTGCTCTCACCATTTTGTGAGCAACTTAAGCCATGCTCTCACTATTTTTCATGTAACTAACGCCACCCTCTCACCATTTTACATGCAACCTAGGCCATGCTCTCACC
This sequence comes from Torreya grandis, assembly GCA_037957365.1. NCBI lineage: Eukaryota > Viridiplantae > Streptophyta > Pinopsida > Cupressales > Taxaceae > Torreya > Torreya grandis. Next base: position 1,374,691 of record JARHVA010003242.1, read on the forward strand.
ATTTTATGATTAACCTAAGTCAAATACTCTCACCATTTTTTGAGTATGTATATTATTATTTTTGATCGAGTTAAAATACCTCAAAATTCCAAAAACATTCAAATATTTTAAAATACCAAAAACATTTATCTTATCTAAGCCTAGTCAATTATCCTTGATTCACCCTACTAGGGCAAAGTCATTGTTAGGATGATTTATTTTTATTTTTGTTTTCAATATTTATATTTTTTTGTTTATTTAAATTTATTTATCTATTTATGCATTTTCTATTTGTTTGTTTTTTCACTTGCTTATTTATTTGCTTTTAGCATTGTTTCCTTAACTCAGTATACATCTGTTCATTACATGATTCTTTATGCACATTATTCTTGAGTCCATCCATATTCATACGTCAACATTTTCATCATTGTTTTTATCATTGGTAAATTATTTTCAATTATTTATTGGATTGGGAGTCAGTCCTTATGTATATTTTCAGATAGTCTTCGTGGTGTTCTATCATGATGCATATTGTCATGTGCCATAATAAATATAATCTTCAAGAAGGTATGAAAGAAATGGATACAAAAAATTTTCTCCTTATCACCTTGTAAAATCCTCCCAACCTTGATCAATTTACCATTCTAGTTGTATTATTGCTAATAAGGACTAGCATCTCCTCATTGATAGGTACAAATAAATCATTTCTATTGATCAATATTATTATTCTATTCATATTTTTCATCACATTACACCTATTCATATTAAATATATATTCCAATTTATATCCTTTAATTATGCTTGTTAGTTAGTACTAATTGGGGCACAATCATCTTTAGCCAATCTAGGTCCAATTAATGATTATAATTACCTATGGAAAAATCATTATTTTGACTTTTATTTCTGATTATAACCACCTTTGGGAAAATTATTAATCCTTTTTAAATAAATTCATGCAATAATTTTATCATTTGGATTAATCTCAACCATGGGTTAATTCCACCTTTCTTCTTGCTTCTTTTTTAGATACCATCCATCAACAAATGTGATGGCCACTCCCGCAAGGGGGCATCATCATAGGCCTCCAAAACACTCTTTGGATCTTCTTCTCCAACCATCATCTTCTTTTTAGAATAAAATCCATCTCTCATTATGTGAGAATACATTATATGGTTTTAAACATATTCCTAAATAGGGAAAAATTGTAGACACCTAAATCTGGCCACCAATGACCATCAATCAAGCTTTTGACTAATTTTCACCAAAATGCATAATTTCACTTAAAAAAATTTAAACACATTAAATAATTTCAAATTTATATATTAAAATTTTTATTTTGGCCATAGTATCATTAAATTTTTAAATGAAATTTATGAAGTAGCTAACTTTGATCAAATCATTTCAAGTCAAAATGCTAATTTTGCACCTGCGTGTTCTAGATTGCTCTTTTTTATCAAATTTCTAGTAAAATACACATGATTTTGTTATTTTGCATTAAAAAAATCCTAAATGTGATAATGATTCCAACTCATATAATGTAAACTTATAATTCTAATCCAGTCAAATTTTTAGCTAATAATATGACATTTTGACCAATTTGATTAATTTGTGCATAAATTGCCAAGGTTTTGCATCAAAGTTGACTAATCATGTTTAAGGATAATTAAACTAAATCAAGAGATTGAGCTAATTTTACATGGAAATTTTTGAATATCTATTTTTATAAATTGATGTTTATTAAATACATCATCAAATGACATCATCCTATGGGTTGGCATCCACAAGCCATAAATGCAACAAATATCTAAATTAATGCCTCCCATGCCTCATTATGACCCTCCATGCCTAGATAATGCCCCTCTATCCAAAATATTTATGATCCTATTTATGAATTTTAGTTACATAATTAAATTCATCATTATCCACACATCTTCATCTTGAGATGGATGGTTTAGGTTGATTCTAAACCATTCCAAAAATTTATAAATAAGAGACCTTGCCTATTGAATTTTAAGCTCTTTTATGCAAAACTTATAATGCCCAAATGAATTTATAATCATTACATCTTAGTGTTATAATTACCAAATGTTGAGCTAATCTAAGTCAAGGCAAATAAAAACATGCTACCAAGGAGAGATGGAGGTAGCCACACTTCATTGATGTAGATGTCCTGAGCACAAACCAAGCCAACTACTACAATAAAATATTTAGAGCATCTAAGGAAGCTGAAGGAAGGTCTTTCTTTCATTTTTTAATTGTGTTATCCATTTTTTGTTTTTTTAACTAATCTCATCCTTTAGGATAGGATTACGGTGTTAGTTTAGTGTGTTTTTGATTGATTTGTTTTATTCACTAACAAAATACTAATCTCCCCTTATTGCAATCCTATGTTCATAATGATGAGCTATCTCATGCTTGGCCAATTTTTCATACACAAACCTAAGAAGATATAAAAGGTCAATAAATATGCCGTAAACCCTTATGATTGTGTGGTATAGATAGAACCAATAGTCACCTAATGAATTGAGTGATGTCTTGATATCTATAGATAGTCTTGGCATCAAGTATCCATTTTTTAATTTCTAAACCATATGATAAGATGTGTATGTTATCTTATGAATGAGATCTATAAATTTGTATATATGAAGGTGATAAAATTCATCACAAATAATTTTTAATACTTTTGGCTCCCAAGGATGGGTATTGATAGGGATGATTATACCAAATATGGCTTCTACTAAATATGAGAGCATGTAAAAGTTACCATATAATCGATAATGCATGACCCTTTAAGTTTTTAAATTATAACTTATGATTTCCTAAAATGAGGGAATCTATTTTACCTCCAATTTTAAAGATAATAAAGGGACCCAAACCTCACACACATGAATTATATATGGGGCTCTATGTAACCTATTTAAAATGGCCATGGAAATTTTGACACTGGACTTGAATTGGGCATTAGGGACATTCTTATTTATGTAATTTTTTTTATATTTTGGGCCTATAATATTAAATCAACCCTAATAATATTATCTTTGAATGAGTCACTATTTTTTTCTAATTTTAAGGTATGTATAGTTTTGGTATTATATACATCTTTTAAAAAGCTAAGTCAATGACATATGCTATTAATGTTGTGTTGTTATTCTTATGGAAATATAATTTGTGCATGTGCTTGGGTTAAAAAAATAAACTAAGTTTAGAAAATAAAAAAAACCTTAATTTTGGCTACCTCTTTCTAAATTTTGATGGATTTAATTAATATTAAGTCATATCTATATTCATTTTCCTTGATAGGTATATTTTATTAATATTTCTATGGTCAAACTAAATCAACACCTTCATGAAGGGCTAGATAGTTTTTTAATATGTCTTTTAAAGTGTAATGATCAAATTTCATGTATTTAAACTCTTAGACGGTTCCAAATAAGAAAATTTAATGAATTGCTTGTTTATTCTCAGCTTTCATTATTTACTAAATTGAGTTTTGTGCTTAATTATGATTTTAGCTCTTTTAGTCATTATGGAGCTATGGATAGAATTTAATAGATTAAAAATTGGAAAATCTAGTTTTATTTAACTTTAGAAAATAACATATATCCAATTTTATTATCTCATAAATTCATTTCTCAAACCTCCATGCATGAGAATTAATTGCAAGCGATAGTCCCATTTACCCATATATTACAATTTTAAATTTGATTTTGTGACAAATTTTTGTGGGATTATTTGGCATGTGGCATGTTGTCACTTTATTTGGTTCCTTAGTCATCCCTTTAATATTTGATATTCTAGTTTGTCTTTACAATTGTCATTATGTGATTAAATCCCAAAATTTTACACCTGATTGTGTCATTCTAAGACATGTGGCACCTTTTCACTTAATTTTTTTATTTATACCCATTTTTACATCCTCATGTTGCATTAGTATATGAGGAAATGATATTATGGAATGTGGCATGCCATGCTATAGATAAATTTCATGGAGTGTCATTTGGATAAATAAATAAATGATACTTGGAGACTAATTATCCAAAGTATGTCATGCGGAATCTTGCCTTTATGCATCTTGGTTATTATATTTAAGATAGGTAATATTATATATTAACCTATGAATTTTGTGATTGATACATGTGGCATGATATAAATCATCTAGGTGGCCACCTATATTTGTATCTTAGCTATCTAGGCTAAGAGCTATGATTCATTGAGATGAAAACATGTGAAAAATCTCATGTAGTTAGGTGGTCATAAGACTTTATGACTAAGTTTTTTAATAAATACCAGTGATACACAAATATATGGACACATGGATTAATCATGTGTAGATAGTGTGTCAAAATAATTTTTGAATTTTTAAATGTATTTAGTTGGCCCATGAAGTTTTAATGAGTGACACCCATTCATGTATATGTAAAAATTGATAAGATTTACAATGTCATGGTCAAATCAATTATCCAAAACAATATTAAAATTCAGACCAAGATTTTAATTACTTTAGGCCTTGACGTCAAGACAAAATTTATAAAGTAATTCATAAAAGACAAAATTTAGGCCTTGAAATAATTGGCTCATTTTTTTTTTAAAAATTCAATTCTTTTCTAATAGGAACCAAACTTAGGATTTCGAAAGATAAAGGGTCCCCCTTTTTTGTTAATGGGTCATGTTGGTAACACAAATTATCCCAAAAAATAATTATTAATAATTCCCCTAATCTATTTAATGTTATGAGTTGGGTTGATAACAAATTATTTTTATTATAAACCTTTATATAGCATCGGTCAAGTTAATGGCATTAAATCGATATGAATTTTGAATTTTATGGTTTGGATTCATATTTATAGGACTATTATTTTTCATTTATCAAATAAACACATCCAATTCACTATACTTATGCTCATAAATCCACCTTCGGAATAATAAGTGGATTTATGGATAAGTATTTAATATTAAAGAAATATAACTTACCATAAGGTCTTTGAAGATATCAATGATAGGAGTTGAACCAATAGCACACACTTATATGATATTTTATAAAACTTGAGCTCACCTATAATCATCTCTCACAGTGTTATAATCTAATGGGTAGATTAGCTAATTGATGATTAAACCCAAGGTAATGATCCCTAACCCTATACTATTTCTTTTCTACTTTAGTTGGTATATTATATTTATTCATTTTATATTTATGTATGTTTATATTATCACATGCTTTTTTATTTATTGATATCTTTAAATTCCCTTTGTTTAAAACTCATGCTTACTAGTGAATTAAACTTTAGTTCCCTATTTTAAACACCTATTTTTGGTACAAATCAAGTAATTATTGCCTTTTTCATGTCTTAACTCATTCAATAAATTTTATTACATTTGCATTATTTTGTTACACTTTCCCTAAATATTGAAAACTTCATATATTTTTATCAATTGTAATTATTCCATGAACACCTTGAAATATGTCAATTTTATACATTTGGGTCCATTGAGTAATCCTCAATTCAAATCGATCTATGTTTTATGGAATTTTATATTGTGACCATTTTCAATGACTACCAAAATTGGTCATGTACCTTTTGGGTCCATTGTCACACCATGTGTTTATGTCTCGTGTGTTAATTATTAGTTATAATTGTTTCCCATGGTCAACCTAAGAATGAATGTGTCCAAATTTTAGTTCAAATTATTCTATTTATACACATTTATCCTAATCCATGTAGGAAGAACCAATAAGGTTATTGAGCCACAAATTGAGTCTATGTATTATAAATTTATCAAGGATCCTATTATTATTCTAGTCTCTTTCCTTTATGAATTATTAGAGCTACATAATTATACAAAAATAATGTTTCCTTAAAAAACATATAGATTTATCATTTATCTTATTAGGGGTAGTCCTTTCTCTCAATTGAGTGGGATAACTCACATGCGTTGCAATGCATAGGCCTTGATTATGAGTGTTTGGGATATGTAGTTGTAATGCTTAAGGGGGACTAGGCCCCTAACCTTGCACATATTCTTTCAACTTGTGTCATTTTAAAGAATCAAGGTTATATCAAAGGAGAATATATTTAGATGATTATGGTTATTAATTATACATAGTGAAGATAGATCCCTAAACCTATTATACAATAAAATGATCCCATAATGTTTTAGACCTTAAGGATTCATATGGTAATATTTGTATCGACTTCCTCAGTTCATTTAAAAGCACCATATTTTTTGCCTCCAAAAAGTGTGTGATCATATTTGGTGCCTTCTGAAAGTGGTCATCATTTGAAAAAAAACCATCTACTTCCTACAAGATCATATGTACATTTTTAAATTCTATTTTCTATCATATTAGTAATTTTCATAAATGGGTTAGGTCATACTAAAATATTCATCTCTCTTTATCCATATATTTCCATTATTCCATTTAACTTTTCAATCATTTAATCTTTCCAATTATCAAGTTTAACATTAGTACAAGTTTGATTTATATTAGATCTCCCCCTAATGCCATTATTTTACAAAATTGGCCAAATATTTTAAACACTTTTTGGAAAAAAAAATATTAGAAAATTTGTAAATCCATCTATTTTTGAACATATCAACATTAGATTTTCATGATTTCTTTCCCTTTAGGAGTTTTTTTGTGGTTGTTTCAAATTTAACTTGTGTATGTTTTTTCTTTATTATTTCATTATCACTAACCCCATATCCTTTCACTTTTTATATGTTTACATATTAATCCATTTAATAAATATATATCTATAATCCTTACTATTTTAAATGATATATTTGTGATGAAAATATTTGTTTGGGTTAGCTTCCTCTAATTTTTACTAAGAGCTTGTTTGAAAAATAAAATAGAAATTGTAATTACATTCCTACTCCTTTTATGAATTTTTATGATGAAAATGGTGAAAATGTGAATGATTACTATGTATATGTTGAAAATAATTATGTTTGAGATGATAATAATTCTAATTCTCCCAATTATGATTACCTTCAAATATTTCATGCTATGGATAAAAAAAATTCGTGAAATATGTTTTGATGGTTTTAAAATAAATTAGTGATATGAATTATGTTGTTAAAGATGAAAAATAATATAAAAATGGTTGAAGTTTTAATGCTTTCACAGTCCACACAAATAAATCATAATGCTTTTAGAATAACTATGTTTCTATTTATAGATTGAAATTTTAGATCACTACCTATGATCCTTCATCAGGAAACAAAATACTAATGATTAATTTTTTATATACTCATGAAGGATAATGGGTAGTGATCCAAAATGTTTATCTATAAATGGAACTACAATTATTCCAAAAGCATTGTAATTTAATATAAAATTAATTAAAGAATATACACATGTAAAATAAAATTTTACAAATGATTCTAAAGGATTTTATTCTATATATTAAGGTTATTCTTCTACATCAAGTAAAAGGCTAGTGTTTCTATTGCTCAATATTTTTTTACTCCTACTACTTCTCCTTTGGTTATCATGACTACTCCTACATATACTATTATTTATTTTGTACACCCTATAAATTTTCAAACCACTTATAATGCTACATATATTAGTCACGGTCTTATTAAAAAAGTAGATAATTTGCTCCTACACATGTTCATAATACATTGGATATACACATGATCCTCTATCTCAAAGTAAATTTATTCAACAAGATATTGAATATATGAAACTATAATTTTTTTTTTTGTAAGTGTTATACCCAACACACCCCCTTCTCCCATGGGGAAATGGGGACCTTATTTTTTTTAGAATATGGTCCCGAATTTGAGCCCCTCTTCTATATGTTTATACAAAATATAGGAGAAGATTGATTATTGGCCTTTTTTACTTAGAAAAAGTGTAATTGATATCATGTTTTCATATACTAGCCATATTAATACCTTTCAAGAGTCTTTGTTGGGTTTTATGTTTTCAAACTTATCTTAATTGGATAAATTCCTTGAGCCAATTGAATTATTTCAAAAACTTTGTTTGAGACATTTTCCCTAAGGTGACTTATTATTTTAGGCTTTTTTATATTAGATATTTTGTTTTGATAAAATTTGGTCTTCACAACATTTTCCCTGAAACAAGAGGGCCAAAATTTACCCTTTGGACTTTTTGCCTTGGGCATGTTTCCCAAAAAATAAACCCTTCAAACTTTTTACCATGGGTGTGTTGCCTGATGAACATACCCTTCATACCTTTTGACATGGTAATTTTTCTCGATGAACATGCCCCTCAAACATTTTGTCATGTGCATTTTTTTTTATGAAATAGACTCTTCAGGATAATTCATTTGGACATTTTATCTAGAAAAATTTCCCTAATGAAATACACGCCTCACAAAAAAGCCACAACAATTACACTAGATAAAAAGGCCATAAAAAATCCACCACACAAAAAGGCCACAATAATTGCCCTAAAACAATACCTTATTGCCAAGTGGCACCCCTACTTAGAGAGCATTTTATTATGTTTTGAGATTAATGTAAGATCTTAGCCTAAGTCATAATTGTATTTTATTAATACTAAGACCTTAGGATAAAAATATATATGCTTGGTTATTTTTATATCTTATGATTTACATAGGGTCAACATTAATGTAGGGGCTCTTTTATATATTCTAATCCCATGTTTGAATCATATTTATTAATACAACTAATAACATAGGCTAGAATTTTCTAAGGAATGTCCTTTATATTAAATTGTCTTTAATTTATACCTATAAATATAATAAACCATGTTAACTCGGGCCTAATTTATCCAGAAAATCAAGATAAATGGTTGAATATTATAAAGACTTATTGAGCTCCATGAGGGTGACAAGCTTACCATCACAAGAACCCTATATAGTTGATCGATCTATGTGTACAATGGTTGAAATGTCAAAGATCATTTTGACAGTGACAAGTGTCACCATCATGAGAGCCCCAAATAGTATATAAATAGTTTATGGGTGCTTTCATAGCATCAATAAGCTAAGATCTTAAAATCCTTGAGTAGTTTCCAAGTGGCACACATATGAGCACCTTTCTTACATTTCCTTCGACTTAGGATTTATTCGTATTTGTTAATACGTATAAAACCTTGGGATTTAAATTATGTCCTCCGTTTTGTTAGTCCTTGGTCTAAAGTTATATATATGCTAAGTCCTCTTTTCATTTATGATTCAAAAGTAGAGCCAACTAGGAAATGATAAGTGTCAAGCTCATAGGGAGTTAAGTCATCATTGATGGTCATGTAGATGTATTTGATGGCCATGTAAACATTAAATTTAGGATAAAAACTAAAAGACATGGTTTTAAATTTTGATGGTCATGTGGACATCATTGATAGTTGAGAGGGTGTGTTTTATGGTCATGTTAATGTCAAATTTAATATCAAAAAGAAAATGATAGGGGATTAAATTTTGATGGGCATATGGACATTATTGATGGTCATGAGGATGTCATTGATGATCACATGAATGTCAAATTTAACCTCATAAATTAACCATTTTAAAATCAAAGGTTACTTGGTCTAGGTAGATCGATGGCTAATATTGATTCATAATGTTAATATTATGGTGCAATATAGATAGAGAATTTTCAAAAGAATGAGGATGTGATAAGTGTCAAGTTCACATGAGTCAATGAGTTAAAGCATTAAGATCTATGAACCATTTTAACTTGAGAATAGATGATCCATGAAGAGAGATCAACATGGAAAATTCAAGGGTCCCAAATTAAGTGAGGAGATGCCACTTGGAATAAAAACATTTTGGTTATGAATATATTAAGCACAGAGGCCCCATAGAGATACCAAATGACATTCTCACAATCTACCATGTATAAAATCAAATAATGTGAATCAATAGTGGAATTTTCAAATATTAGGACCCAATGAGGTAAGGATGTATGTCTTAAAGGGAGGAATCATAGTTTGAAAGGTAATAAATAGAATGACATGAACATAGCATGTATATCTTTAGACACTTGATTTATATTTAATGTTAGACATTGGGTCTCATAGTTAAGCTACAATATGAACACACATGTCTTATAACTAATCTGGTTAGTAAATATGAAAGTAAATATCAGGAAACAAAATTATATAAGACTATAGTTACGTGGAATCTCAAAGGTAAATTAAAGTTTACACTATAAAATCTTTCAATATAATGACCATGTAAATCATTCCAAAGGGATATTATATAAAGGCACCAATGACATGCAACACACAGTTCAGTTAGATTGGTCACAACTAATAATAGTTTCACTGGTTCTAAAACATTGCTAAGGTAGTACTTGTCTTGGACATATGTCTGAGATCCATTTGAAAATGGATAATCTAAAATATCAACAGGTTGTTCTCACAATCTATGAAAGGAGGCATGTAAATTTTTTTAAAATGGTGCATATATTTACAAATTGCATATAGTTCAATTTTTTTTGGTAAAAATAGCATTTTTCTATACACATATACATGTTGTATATTTTTGGCAAAGGCTAATTTAAAATAATAATTTTAAGTAGACTTTTATATGGTTTTAAACCACAATTAGAACTCAAGTTTTGATTATCACATGTAATGACCTTGCATGAACTTGGAGGATGAGGCAACCTCTTCCCCAAGTTTATATAGATAATTTTAATCTAAATTATATTCTTTTTACAAAATTTTGAATATAGGAGTAACACAAATTTTGATCATTAGCTAATGGATTTATGTATTTTATTTCCAATTTCTATGTAATTAGTTATTACTTTCTTTGGTTGTATGTTTCAATAATCTTTAGTGTGTAATAGCTATGAATGGATTATTGATTATTTTGATTGATGTAATAATCTATAAATGTGTAATAACTATTGAGAGATTGGTAAAATATATTGGTTAAGATACTCAAGTTATTTGATTCATAATTTTGAATGTGTACTACTGCTTTCTTTGATGTATTTTTTTGTGTGTGTGCCAAAGTTTCCTGAGATACTTCACTAGTCTGAGCCATAATCTCCTATGTAAGAGTGTGCAATAGATTCTCTAAAAGGATAAAACTTTTCTCTAAGTCTTGTGAATTTCTTGAATTAATATCTCCTTAAACTTCTTAACCATGTCTGATTGTGTGTGTGTAATTACTACTAGTAATAGGCACAAGTTCTGAGAGCACATGTCTATTTAGAAACCAACTAGGGAAGTAGTTCCTAAAAGCCATAGATCCTTCTTTTCTACCTTACCCTTCCCTCCTTGGTTGAGATTTTTTTGAGATCTACCCACTTTAGATTAGAATCCAACCATCCATATAACTCACATAGAGATTCACTACCTTTCAGGGACCACACTTCCATCCCAAAAACCTTGTCAATAACCTACATACCCTACCAACTATTCCATCAATAGATTGTCAAAGACCACATACCTATAACTCATGCCCTAGAGTGGAGTTTACATCTATTAAGATCCTATAACACTAGAGGATACCTCTTTATACTATGGTATGAATAAAACCCACATAAATAGTTAAATTGGTGCTCTAAAGAGGAAAACACCCCCAATAATACTAGTTATTCTTGCATAGAGTTGTAATGGAATCACCTAAGAGAGTCACCAGATCTAATTCCTAAGCTATTATTTTGGTATCACCCTTGACAAATCATAGGAGATATATAACTATTCCAACAACCCTAACTCAAAATAGTCCACCTCCTCCAGTAGGGAACCCCTTACTTATAAGGAACCCTTTACTTGTTAATTAACTAATGGCTTAGCCCTAACTATTTATATATACTATTTCCATCCCAAGATATGTACATGATTTACTTTGGAATCCCAAAACTTACTTACCACCATTTCTCCTATAGGATCAAGGATAATACAAGAAAATATCAGATCTTGTAAAGAAACTTTGATATAAATGAATGTTGTCCATGAGGATGTTTCATGCAAATTATTCATTTTTAATTTAATGGACACTGCTTATGATTGGTATTTAAATCCAACTAAAAATTCTATCACTTCTTGGGATGGATATCAAGTACCTTTTATTATGTAATTTGGACAAGTCACCAATCCTATTTTGGTATACAATCACTTCATGATCATGAGGAGAGAACTTAATGATCCCATCCATGCTCTTAACACAAGGTTCCAAAATATGTACAACTGGTTGATCCCAAGGTACAAACCAGATGAGCCATTAGCATTGGAGATGTACAAAAATTCCCTAGACCTAGTCAATATCATGTACATAAGAAGAGTATTTATTTTCAATAGTTTGATGTTACCATATGAAGAGGATATCAATATATATATAGGTAGCTCAATCCTCAGATTCCTCGTACACCTAATGTCAACAATGGCTTTCTAGCTTTAAATCCAATAACACATGTCAAGCAAAATGTTCTTGCATTCAATCAAAATGAATTGTACACATTACCTCAATTGAAATAGACAACACATAAAAAATTTATATTCTTGAACAATCATATAATTGGTAATGGTTTCAAGCAAAATCAACAATTAGCTACATTTCCCACTATTGTTTTACAAGGTATTGATTCTACAAAAGCAAAACTAGATTTTATCCAAGAGATGGTTCAAAAGTTTATTAATGACTTCCTAAATATATAAAGGAAGATAGAAAATGCTAATGGCCTAACCAGCAATCAAAACATTATATTCTGAAGATATAATATACTGTTTAATAAACCTGAGTAGCTAAATAAGCTTCTAGAGATCAACATGGGAAAAATGGCTCTTCCCAATTGGTTTAAAGTTTACAACACTTCTTAGCATGATGAGATTGATTTTATATAGTTATGTGTAATGTTTAAAATATTTCAAAGAGTACTCAAACAAGACCAAATGCATAATCCAATAGAATCCCACCAGGATCTTAGCTCTTCAAGTACGACTATGTGCTTTAAAACTCATGAGTTTCCCTTCTCAGGTAAAGATGATAATGAAATAAAATACAATATGGATGAAGTTCAAGATTTATAATAGTTCCAAATAGGTGCATATAATCTAAGTAATAATCATCCACTTACAACATCAGCTCCTCTAACTACCACAATGATTCCTCCTAATCCTAAAGTAGATAATAAACCACCCCTCCAAAGGGAAATGATCATCCATAAAGCAAATAATAACCAATTAAAGGAGGATACAACATTATTGAGGATATGAAGAAGATGAAAGTGAATATAAATCTTCATGAATTAGCTCATATCCATAAACATAAGGAGCTATTATGGAAGTCCATTACTACAAAATCTCCTATGGAAATAACTAAAGCATCTATCGATAAAGCAAAGGTTTTTGATTCCAACATCATCTACAAGAATAATTTGAAAGCTCCACCCGTTATGCTGACTATCCAAGAATTTGATAAGAATGGTAATTATTTTTTAGTTGATTTTAGAGAATATAAAACTATAATGCCCACATCCATATGTTAAAATCTAGGTCTCACTCTGAGACCTTTAAAGAAAATATTTTAAAAACTAGAAAAAATAATAGTAGCAATAATTAGAGAATGGACCAATGTGCACATTGAAGTAACATCTAAATCATGAGTCTATGTGGCCATTGATATTCTATAGGTAGACATACTTGAAGGATATAGATTGATACTAAGTAGGGATTGGTGCAAAACACTCAATGGATATCTCTTAACAACCTTCTCTCATATCTGGTTACCATGGAGAGGAGTTGAAAATCAAATTAAAATTGATAAAGAACCAAGAATTAAGTATCACATTATATAATATAACATCAAGAATAAAAAGGTAAAGTATGAGTCACCCATCCTTGGTATTTATGCTTTTACTACTCAAAATTAAGTACAAAAGCTAGAACCTAAAGGTTCTACATAGATAAGGAATTTACACTTTGATGGTGCTAGATCTAAGCAAGGATCAAGCATGGGAATCAAGCTGATCGATCCATAAGGTAAAAGGTTATTGGAAGCATATAGGTTGTAATTTACATGAACTAACAATGGAGTTGAGTATGAGGCTCTAATTCTAGGATTATAGTTTACACTTAAAAATAATGTGTAGCAAATATTAGTATTTGGTGACATAGATCTAGTGGTCAATAAATTTATAAATAAATACCAATGCAAGTTATTTTGTTTAAAGATATAAAATCATAGAGCATGGGAACTAATTGAAATATTTGAAGATTTAAACATGGTAGCATTTCCTAGAGAGAAAAATCAAGAAACTGATTCATTAGCTACTATTTCTACTAATCTGGAGCCACTATAGTAGTCTAAGGTAAAAATATTCTCTATTGAATTGGTACCTTGTCCTTCTATTCTAGATAATATAAAAAAATTCCATGTATTTGATGATGACCAATAGATTATCTACTTTCTAACTAATTCAAGGTAATTTAAGTCCCAAATCATCGATTACAAGGACATTAATCACTTATATTAAGAGGAACAAGATAAAGATTGCATTTTTTAACTCAAATAAAATTGAATTCTAGCTGGCTCGGTCTCCTTGGAAAGACCATTTCACATAAACCCTCAAAATCAATAACTCAAGTAACCCAAGTTCAATGAATCAGACTTCAAAAGGGAAAATATAAGATATGAACATGGCCCATGTTATGTTAATATCAGTGTCAACTACACCCTAAAAGAGAGATAGTGAGTGAAGGATCTAATCACTTAATATAAAGATGTCATTACTTGGACATATGAATACTTGAAGGTTTATGGCCCTCATGTCATTACTCATATAATTCCCTTGAATCTAGATCATAAGCCATTCAGATAGAGGTAAAGACTAGTCAATTCTATCCTAGAACCTCTCATCTAGAGAGAAGTGGAGAAGCTATTAAACATAAAAAATCATCTTTCTAGTAAGACATTCTATTAGTGTAGGTTTTTATTTTTCCCTATTATTTAATTAGGGAAATTATATTTTTATGCATACATGTAGTTTTCCTACATTCGTGGGATAGGCTAGCTTATGTGGAGATGTGTGCCATAGATGTGTCATAGGTGTCATAAGAATGTCATAAGTAACTCCCTTGATGGGAGTTACTTCTCTATTCTTATCACCTTGTCACTACCTTTCATGGAGGAGTTAAAGTCTATTCTTGTGGTGCCTTGACCACCTTTTGTGGAGGAGTTACTTACATGCTCTCTTATATGTATTCCTCACTTTGGACATCTCATCTTAATCAGATGTTGGGTTTTCTCCTTTTTGTCTTGTGTAATTTATCTTCTTGTATAATTTCAAATTGCTTTAACATCTATGTGGTGTGCACTAACTTCATCTTGTGTGATCACGTCTCCATTACATTCACATTGTCTAAATTCTGGTAGCAACTCTGATATGGTATCAAAGCCACCCTAGTAATCGTGTGTCTGGTTATGCTAGTAGTTTATTCTAAAATTCTTACTTTGCCTTCTTAGTAGTTTTTTTGTTTAACTCAGTTGCATTTGAGAGTTTTGGTAGAGTTTCTTGAAAAATCATGCAAATCCATATAGAAATCTGTTAAAAAAATTACGTCTATTGAGATTCATTCAGATCTCCCTTTAGATATCTGAGTTAAAATTTTCTAAGACATCTTGCATAGATCTATTGTGGCTTCAGCAAGGCAATGGAACTTCTTTTTTTTCTAGTCATTCTGTAGGATAAAAAATCTCTGCAAATCTGGTTCTATTTCTTGGACACTAAAAGGGCAGCTTTCAGCTGTAGGGGCTGACTTGCATGCCACCTTTGTTGTAAGCTGCTTGAGAGGGGCCTTCCCTTCTATTAATTTCCTCATTTTTTGCTTTTTTTGTGTCATCTCTCCTTCAAATGGTGACTACAAATAGAAATTAGAAGTGCATGCCTTATTCTGGTTAGAAAATTCTACCAGACCTGCTGTGCATTGAAATTAAAACTCTATCTCTTCCCTGCTATGTGTTAAAATTGAAACTTGTATCTTCTCTTCTCTGATTGCCACTTGCTGTTGTGCATTGAGGTCTATAAATTCAATATCTTTTTTTTGCTTAGCAAAATCAGAATTATTTTTTTGAAAATGGCACCCCTTCCTTGCTTGGCATCCCATGTGGATAATTATATACTTGGCCTTCCATTTAATTTTGTCTCTTACTTTATTATTTTTAGTTAAAATTGACTTGTTAAAAAAAATCAGTCAATTTGACTGAATATTAAGTATTTTAGACTATTTGATAATTTGGGGGTTTAGATTTCAACTTGTATCTTCGCTTATCGAAGACAAAGGGTGAGGCCCAGGTTGGTAGGAGGCCAATTCACCCTCACACAAACCTCATTTGGATTCCTTGCTCTGTGCCAAGTCTAATGCATGGTTGGAAGGCCACTTTATCTCTCAAAACAGGTATTTTTTTAATGTTTTAGTGTTTTTTTTGCAAAAACACTAGTTTACGAGAAAATTGAATCTTTAATATCTTACAAACAGTAGCTCAAATTTGGATACCATTTTTTGCAAAAGTTTTTGTAATTAAATTATCCATAGTGTAGGCTTGTTATTAGTTAAAAATGCACTAGTTTAAAAAGTGCCAAAAATTTGGGTCTCCTAGGATACATTTTCGGATGAGTCTGACGTCCTGTTTGCTTACAGTCTTGCACTGATTACTCTAAGATGCATTCTCAGCTGAGCCCAAAATATTTTGAGCATGCTCTTGCATATTTGGGTGGGCTCAAAATTTTTTGGGGGTGTGATTGTTTTTTAGCACTTGCAATCTTTGCTTTCATTCTCTTTTCTACATAAATTCACAACTTGTAATCAACACAACTTCACCTAAATTTAGCTTAAAATGGATTGTTTTCAAGATAAACCCATAACACCCTTCAACTATCATGAATGGAAGGTTAAAATGTTCATCATTCTTTGAATCAAAGGGTTGTATAGGATCACCATGGGTACTGAAGTAAAACCCAGCATTGATGCTAAAAGGTCAAGTGGTACAATCATAGTGATGAAGCCTATGGATTACTGAGCTTGTTCATGTATCTAGAACTTATCTTCCATTTAGAAACCTCTAAGACTCCTAAATACATATGGGACACCTTAGAACTCTTATTTGGGAAGCTTGATGAGATGAGAGGTCATGAGCTCAAAACGAACTCATAAGTCTAAGTCGTAGCAACTTTGACACCCTACAGGACTTCTTCACTAAGTTTAAGGCCCTTAGATTGAAATTGAAAGAATTTGAGATAGAGAAGAAAGATGACAAACTCATCCTTTCTATTCTCACAAAGCTATGTCCAAGATATTCAGTCTTTGTCTCCACTTTCCATGCCATAAAAAGTGCCCTTGGCACTACATGGAAAATGCCTTCTTTGGATTCATTCATTGTTGACTTGACTACGGAGCAACATAAGCTAATTCAAATGGTCACAATGAAGTCTACTCAACCCCAAGATTTGATAGCTAGAAATGGTAAGGATAAGACTTCAACAAAGGAGAAGAAGAAAAATAACAAGGACCAAGAAAAGAAGAAAGAAAACAATAATCCTACCAAAAAAAACACTGAGCCTTCCTCTTCCAATGCTAAACTTAAGAAGGAGAAGGTTAAGTGTGCCTATTATAAAAATATAGGTCATGATGAAAAAAAATGCATGAAGAAACAAATAGATCACCTAACTCATCTTCTACAACAGTATAACATAGGTGTTCCTGAGTCCATCAAGCAAAATACATCTACCCAAGATTCTACCAAGGCAAAAGGCAAGAGAAAGGAGAAAGAAAAGGGCAAGGCCCTTGTATCTACAATAGCTTCTACATCTTGATGGGTCATTAAATCAGGTGCTTCTCACCACATGGGCTCTTCCCTAGTTGATTTTTCATCTTTAGAGCCTTGTAACATGACTTTAATTAGTTTGGGTAATGACACATCAATTTCTGTTGCATGGAGACGGTCAATTGAAATGGAAGGAGGAACATTCAATAATGTTCTAAGTGTTCCTTCTCTTTCAACTAATCTCCTATTAGTGTACCAAATCACTCACATTGGTTAGGACATGAGAGCTGAGTTTTCACCAGATTCAGTGGCTATCAGGGAGTTGCATAGTGATACTATAGTGGTAGTGGGTAGGGCAGATCACCAAGCAAGGTTATTCACCTTCCCACATTTTGCACTAGATTCTTCTCCAACAGTAGTGCTGAATCATTTAGATGAAGTTAAAAAATTGTGGAATGAGTGGTTTGGCCACCTTAACTACTGTTACCTTGAACAACTTTGCAAAAATGACATGGTCATTGGCTTGCCTCATAACAAATTCTCAAAAGGACTTTGCGAGGGGTGTTCCCTTAGGAAGCATCCTGAAGTAAAATTTGATAAAGTCAAAGCTTGGAGGGCTTCACAACCTTTGGAGTTAGTCCACAGTGATGTATTGGGACCATTTCCCAAACCATCTTTCATAAGGGCCAAGTACATCCTCACTTTCATTGATGATTTCTCTAAGTACACTTGGATATATTTTCTCCAAAAAAAGTTTGAAGTGTTTGAAAATTTTCTAGACTTCAAGGCTCTTGTTGAGAAATAGAGTGAGAAATCCATCAAGGTTCTTTAAATTGATAATGGAGGGGAGTATGTCATCAACAGGTTTGAATAGTTTTGCACCATAGAGGGAATTGATTTGCAGTGCACAGTCACTTATAGTCCTTCACAGAATGGGGTTGCTAAATGCAAAAATAGGATATTAAAAGAGATGGGTAGCTATATGATTCACTCCAAATCCTTAGCACCATAGTACTAGGCTGAAGCCATCAATTATGCTTTCTACATTCAAAATAGGGTTCCTCATAAAGCTTTGATAGGGATAACACCCTTTGAAGCTTAGCATAAAAGGAAACCTGATGTTGAGCACCTTAGGGTTTTTGGATCCCCAGCCGTGGCCCATATACCAAAGAAGAAATTCAAAGCTATGGAACATCAGTCCAAGCCTTGCATCTTTGTAAGATATCCAGATGGTATTAAGGGGTATCACCTTCTAGACCTGACCACTCATGAGTTGTTCATTGAGAGAAGTGTCCACTTTTAGGAGAGTCTTGGAGACTCAACACTTGGCACTTCTTCTCCCTCATCGGATCTACTTCTTCATGATGATTCCTCATCAAATTTAGATCAGCCACAATAGGTTCTTAAGTTAGAGACATCTTCTTCTTCTTTGAGTTTAGATAGTGAGGATAGTGATGCAGAGTAATCCACCTCTAGTTAGTTAGAGGATGATGAGTTAGCACCTAACTCACCCACTTCTGGGCCACTTTGGGCCAGACAGACACTTGAGAGTGCTAGCACTTAGGTAGGAGATCTCACAGATGACAAAAGTAATAGGGGGATTTTTAGAGAGATCTACATGCCTTCTTTGATTTAATTTTGGATCAACAGAATTTTTGAGAGGCATTGGGGGTACCTAAGTGGGATAGTGCTATAAAGGAAGAATATTCTTCCTTAATCAAAAATCACACTTGGGATTTGAATTCACTTGCTAAGGGAAGAAAGATGGTTTGATGTAGGTGGATATATCAGACCAAGTTTGTAGCAAATGGGTCAGTTGATAAGTACAAGGTGCGACTAGTCACCAAGGATTTCTCACAGGTGGCAGGCATTGACTACTCAGAGACCTTTGCACCCATTGTAAAGATGAATTCTATCCAACTCACCTTGGATATTGCTATAGCACATGGTTGGGATGTGCACCAGATGGATGTGAAGAGTGACTTTCTTCACATAGACCTAGAGGAGGAGATCTACATGGAGTAGCCACCAAGATTTGTTCAAGATTCTTCCTTAGTATGCCAACTTAGGAAAATCTATTTATGGCCTCAAATAGGCCCCTCAGGCTTGGTATGCCAAGATGGATTTCTTCATTCTCATAGTGGGTTTCACTAGGTGCCATTCTGACCCCAATGTCTACTTCTTATGGTAGGATGATTCACTCCTAATTTTGGTTCTATATGTTGATGACCTTTTGATCACCAAGAGTTCTTCATCAGCTATTGTAGTGGTGAAGGCATCTCTCCAAGATAGATTTGACATGATAGAATTGGGTTTGTTGCACTACTTCTTGGCATCAAGATCTCATAGTTAGATTTAGGGATTTCTCTTGCACAACCTAAGTATGCTCTTGAATTATTGGCTCAGTTTCACATGGCTGATTATAAGGCATCACTGACTCCCTTTCTATCAAGAGTCAAGCTTGAAGCTGACTGTTCTTCACCATTGGTTGATGCCACTCGATATCAACAACTTGTTTGTAGTCTCATCTAATTGACTCACACCAAGCCTAATATATCATATACAGTGGGACTTATCTCTAAATTTATGTAGGAACCTCATGAGCTACATTGGAAAGCAACTATGAGGATCTTGCATTACATATAGGGTTCACATAGATACAAGATTCATTACAGATTTATCATAGAGGTTAACTTGGTTGAATATATAGATTCAGACTGGGTTGGTGATTCACAGACTCACAAGTCCACTTCTAGTTATAGTTTCTCTCTAGGTTCTGGTCTTATCAGTTGGTCTAGTAAGAAGTAGAATGTTATTGCTAAATCATCCACAGAGGTAGAGTACAGGGGAGCTGTTAATGTAGTTACTGAGGCTATCTAGTTCTAGGGGATACTTTCTGAGTTTGGCATTCCTATCAAGTATTCCACCATCATTTATTATGACAACCAGAGTACCATTCAAATTTTCAAGAATCTAGTTTAGCACCAATAGACCAAGCACATAGAGATTCACATGCATTTCATTTAGAAGCTTATTCATAGTCAGGTCATTGACTTGATATTTTGCTAGTCTTTAGAGCAGGTTGTAGACATCTTCACCAAACCTTTCACTGAGAGAAAGTTAATTCATCTATGAGCTCTTCTTGGGGTGTGGTCCACATTTGTAGTAGCATCATCTTTTGGGGGGGCCATTAACCTCTTCATTTCTTTTATGTCTCTCTTTTGGGGGGGAGTTTTTTCCTATGGGTTTTCTCCTTTTCTCTATCTTATGAGAGATTGCTTTTGTACATGTGTACCTCATCAAGCCTAGTTGCTAGGACCCATTTTATATTTCCACACTGCCCACCTAAGTTTCACTTATGGTGGGGTATTAGTTTATGTTTTTATTTTTCCCTATTATTTAATTAGGGAAATTATATTTTGTGCATACATGGAGTTTTCCTACATTCGTGGGATAGGCTAGCTTATGTGGAGATGTGTGTCATAGATGTGTCATAGGTGTCATAAGAATGTCATAAGTAAATCCCTTAATGGGAGTTACTTCTCTATTCTTAGCACCTTTTCACGACCTTTCATGAAGGACTTACAGTCTATTCATGGGGTGTCTTGACCACCTTTTGTGGAAGAGTTACTTGCGTGCTCTCCTATATGTATTCCTCACTTTGGCCATCTCATGGTAATTAGATATTGGGTTTTCTCCTATTTGTCTTGTCCAATTTAACTTCTTGTATAATTTCAAATTACTTTAGAATCTATGTGATGTGCACTAGCTTCATCTCGTGTGATCACGTCTCCATTGCATTTGCATTGTCTGGATTCTGGCAACAACTCTGATACATTCTACTTAGGTGGACAATTTGGTCCCAGTAAGAAATAATAACAATGAGATCAGATTATGTGTGGATTTTAAAAACCTAAATAAGGTTTTTGAAAAGGATAATTATCCCCTCCCTTCTCTAGATGAGGTGATACAAATAGTAAGTGGTTCTAAAAATATGTCCTTTTTGGATGGATTTTTAGGCTACAATCAGGCACTGGTATAATCTAAGGATAGAATGAAGATAATATTCACTATGAAATAGGTAATTTACGTGTATAAAAGGATGACATTTGGCCTAATAAATATGGAATAAACCTTTCGATATGATATAGATCATGTCTTCAAAGACATAAAAGGAAAATGTATAATCTTCTACATGGATGATCTTATAGTATTTTCAAATAGTAGGAAAGACCACATAAGTCACTTACAGTCTATATTAAAGAGATGTAGAAGGTTTAAGGTTTTATTAAACCTAAATAAGATCATATTTGGAGTGATTCAGGAAAACCTATTGGTTCACATCATCACCAAGGATGGGATCACCATTGATCTAGACATAATTTAGGAAATTTCAAAAATTCACCCACCAAATGACAAGGAGCTTAACTCATTATTCAAAAAGATTAACTTGATAAGGAAGTTCATCTTAGGATTTTTAGAGATTGTTAGACCTCTGAATGCCATACTCAAGTAGGATGCCAAAATACAATGAGAAATTGAAGTCTAAAAGTCCTTCCATGACATTAAAAATGCAATATCATAGGCTCTAATATTAATCAATCTAGATTTTAATAAATTTTTTTACTTGTACTCATTCACTTCAGAGCATAAAATTATGGTTATCATCATGTGGAAGGAGGTAACATGAATCTGAAGGATGAAAAAACTCCATGATTGACAAATAGATTTTTTCCATTTCCAAAGCCATGAAGAAGTTTTGGCATTACATTTTGAGGAATAAAACCATTTCCATTATGCTTGATCCTGTGGTCAAGCTCACCCTATCACAAAATAAATAAGGAGAATATTGAGGCAAATATATGGCCAAGATGTAATAATTTAATATAGAGATCAAGATTATAAATATCATTTGAGGGTAGGATATTATTTAGCTTATGACTAAATGAAATCCTCATATCATAGTTGATTAGGTATGTGGTGCTCTATTATCTAAATGAGAATGGTACATTTATATAATATATTATTTAATTCCAAGAACTTGTTCCCTAGAACTCAATAGAGAGAGGATAAAAGATTTTAGGCTCAAAGTTTCTCATTACATGATCAAGAAGGGAGTCCTCTATATAATAAATTGTGAAGGTATTTATCTTAGGTGTGTATCTACAAAGGAAGCTAAAGAAATTTTAGAGAACTTAAATTAGAAGATACATGATAGTCACCCATATAGAAATACCATAGCCCATAAGATCTTAAGAATGGGATAATATTGGCCAACCATCTTTAAGGATGCTCATTCTCATGTCAAAACATGCCATGAATGTCAACCTTTAGCTAAGAGGGAGGTACATAAAAGAATGCCTTTACATATAGTTATTGAAGGAAGACCATTTGCTTAGTAGATTTCAAACTTCATTGCTATCATCAACCCAAATTCCTTGGAAAGACATAAATTCATGCTTACAACCACAGACTATTGCATTGATGGACCAAATCCATAGCCATAAAGAATTATAGAACACAAGATGTGATTTGTTTCTTGGAAGAGCACATAAGAACTAGATTTAGCACACCTATTTATCTAGTTTATGACAATGGACCAAATTTCATATCATAAAAATATATTGAGTGGGTACTTGATAACCAAATTTTTATTAGGTCAGCTTCAAACTATTACCCTAAAAGAAATGGATTGGCAAAATCAATGAACAAAAAATTAATAGATGCAATTAAGAAACCAATTGGATACAAGCCTAGGGACTGACATAATCTATTGAACTATGCTCTTTGGTTAGACTAAACAAGATACAAACAAGCCCTTAAAGCTTCACCCTATCTATTTGTGTATAGATGCAAGCCTATATTCCCAATTATGCTAAAGTTATCCACTTATGATTTCATGCAAGATTATATAGAGCCATGTGATGATATAGAGTTGAGATTGTTGGACATAATAAAAATGGAAAATTCAAGGACTGGGACCTTACAAACATTCAACAAACACTTGAATGTGGTCAAAAGGTGGTTTGATAAGAGAGAAAAATTCAAATCATTCAATATTTTAGATCCAGTGCTACTTTAGGATAAAGCCCATGAAAATAAAGGACAACATGATGATTTTATTCCACTATGTATTGGACCATACCAAACTTTATAGATCATGGTCAATAATGCATTTCATTTGAAGTACCTACAAGGAAATGATCTCACATATCTAATCAATTGATAGTTCTTGAAGCACTACATCAGGACTATGTTGTATACTGATATCATTGAGTAAGGAGGGAAAATAATTGTAGCTCTATGATTAGATTAGAATTATTGATTTCTTAGACTAGATTTATTTCTTTCTTATATTATTTTCATGCTTTCTAGATTAATCTTTCGTGCTTTCAATTTTTTTCTTTGATATATTAGTTTCTTACTTTCTAGATTAGATTTCAGTTCTTTCTTGGTTAAGTTTCTTACTTTCTTAGATTAATTTTTCTTTGCTTTCTCTAACAATCAGAATTGTCTTTTATCTAAAAATAACTAAGCTAAAAATCCAAACCAATTGAGTTTATGAATTTTAGAAAGGGGAAAAATTAAAATCTTGACACTTTGGGACTAATTTATAGATTAGGTGTATTAATATATTTTTGAGTCTTTAGGATGAAGATAGGTAATCATGGATTATTTTGGATGGTGTCATAACTAAATACTTTAACAAAGAATGTGTAATTTTATCTTAGAGTAATTCATACAAATTTATAAAGTTTTCTTATTTTATTAGATCAAATGCACTTATCATATTAAATACCTATTAGAAGCGACAATTCTAGGTATAGGTGTGGTCGGTAGGGACATTTTAGTAATGATTTATTTTATAATTATACTAACTAACTGGGGTTCCAAATATTTTATTTTCCATTCAGAAACAAAATAAAAATAAAATAAGAAAAGAACTGATGAGTATAAAAGATCAAAAGAAAATTTAAAGAAAATCAAAAGTCTTACATGATGAAATAAGGTCAATGTACCACACATCACTATCAAAATAAAATAGTGGATAGAGAAGAGAAGGATCCCAAGGTATCTATATTAGGGATATGGATGCCTAAATGGTAGTGTATCAATACCTAAGCTTCCCCTATATTTTTATCTTTAATAGACACTGAAACAAAACCAATAGTTTTATCAAGCCTTTGAAAAACTCACCACATCAAGGGATAAATTAATCACACATTTTGACACACATAAATCCAAGAAATTAAAAGGCAAGTATTTTGTGTGAGTTAACTTAAGAGTCTCTTTCATTTTTCTAATTTAAATATTCTTCTATGGCACACTTCATGATTGATTTAAGTATTGCTAACCAAATTTATTGGTTCTTGAATACTTAGGAGTATTCCCCTTAAGACTCACCATTTTTTGTACCCAACACACCCCCTTTTCTAATAGGGAAATGGGTACCCACTTTGTTTAGACTATGGTCTTGACATTGAGCTCCTCTTCTATATGTTTATGTAAAATCTACAAGAAGATTGATTATTGACCTTTTCATAATTTGGCGAAGTGGCATTGGTATCATGTTTTCATAGACTAACCTTATTAATACATTTCAAGAGTCTTTCTCCAATTTTATGTTTTTATAATTATCATAATAAAAAAAAATTCATGAACTAATTAAATTCTTTTGGATAATTTATCTGAGATACTTTCCCTAGGGTGACTTATTCTTTCTAGATTTTTTCTATTAGACATCTTATCCAATAGAATTTGGTCTTGAAAACATTTTACCCAAAAAAATCTTGCCAAAAAAAAGGTTGAAACATACCCTTCAAAATTTTGGCTATGGGAATGTTACCTGATGAATATACCCTTCAGAATTTTTGTCACTAGTGTGTTGCCCAACAAGCATACCCTTCAAACTTTTTTCCATGGGCATTTTCCCCAAATAATATACCCTTTAGACCTTTTGTCATAGGAATTTCTCATAATGAAATAGACTCTTCAAGATAATTGATTTGATCATTTTTATTTAAAAAATTTCCTAAATAAAAACATGCCTTGGGAAAAAAGGCCACAATAATTCCCATGGACAAAAAGGCCTTAATAATTCCCCCACACTAAAAGGCCACAAATATTTCTCTAAAACAATACCCTACTTCTAAGTGGTACCCCTACTTAGAGAGAATTTTATTATGTTTTGAGCTTAATTTAGGATATTATCCTAGGTCATAATTGTATTTTATTAATACAAAGACCTTAGGCTAAAAATATATATGATTGGTTTTTTTTATATCTTATGATTTATGTAGGGTTAAAATTAATGCAGGGGATCTTTTATATATTCTAAGCCTAGGTCTAAATCATATTTATTAATACAACTAAGACCTTAAGCTAGAATTTTTTATGCAAGGTCATAATATTAACATGTCTTTTATTTATACCTACATATCTAATTAACCACATTAACTAAAGCCCAATTAATCCAATGAAGTGAGAGAAATGGTTGGAAATTAAAAGGACTTACTAAGATCTATGAGGGTGACAAGTGTCACCATTGCAGGAGCTTAGTATAATTGATCAAATGATGCATGAAATGGTTTAGATGTCAAAGAGCCCCATGAGGGTGACAAGTTTCACCATTATGAGATCTTCAAATAGTAGATCAATGATCTATAGGCCCTTGTATAGGGTTAATAAGTGAAGAGCTCAAAATCCTCAAGTATTTGCCTAGTGGCATACATATGAGAACCTTTCTAACATTAGCTTACACTTAGTATTTATTTTTATTTGTTAATATGTATAAAACCTTGTGATTTAAATTATGTCCTAGGTTCTTTTTCAAAAAACTAGTCTAAAGTTAAATATATATGCTAATTCATCTTTTCATTTATGATTGCAAAGTAGAACAAACTAGGAAATAACAAGTGTCAATCTTATAGGGATTTAAGTCAACATTGATGGTCATGTGTACATCTTTGATGGTCAAATGAACATCAATTTGAGGCTCAAAAACTAAAATACATAGTTTTATATTATGATGTTCACATGAACATCATTGACAGTTGTGAGGACATATTTGATAGTCACACAAATGTCAAATTTAAGATAAATAATAAAATTATAGGGGATTAAATTATTATTTTCATGTGGACATCATTGATAGTCACATGAATATCAAATTTTACCTCATAAATTAGACATTTTAAAATCAAAGGTTAGTAATCCAAAGAAGATCAATGGCCATCATTGATCCATATAGTTGATATGATGATGTGAGATCGACATGGACTTTTCAAAGGAATGAGGACATGAAAAGTTCTAAGCTCATATGAGTCAATGAGTCAAATAACTATGATCTATGAGCCATGTTAACTTGAGCATAGATGATTGATGGTGTGAGATCAACATGGAAAATTCAAAGGCCCCAGAATAAGTGAGGAGCTACCAATTGGCATAAAAACTTTAAAGCTATGACTATAGAGAGCACAGAGGCCCCATGGAGCTACCAAATGGCATGTTCACATTCCATCATGTAGAAGATCAAATGGTGTGATTTTATAGTGGAATTTTCAAATATCAATATCTAATGAGGTAGGGATGTATGTCCTAAAGGTAACATTCATATTTCAAAAGGTAGCAAACAGAATGACATGAATAGAACATGTGGATATTTGGAAACTTTAGGTATATTTAATGATAGACATTAGGTCTCACAATTCAAATGGAATATGAACATACATGTCTTAAAACTAATCTGGTTAACAAATATTAAAGTAAAGATTAGGAAACCAAACAAGGGAAGGCTACAATTACATGGCATCTCAAATGTAAATTAAAATTAAAACTGGCAAATATTTCAAGATAAGGACCTTGTAAATCATTCCAGAGGGATATTATATAAAGGCATGGGTGACGTGAAACACACATTTCAGTTAGATTGGTTGAAACTAACAATATTATCATTGGTTTTAAAATAATGTTAAAGTAGTACTTGTCTTAGACATGTCTAAGATCCATTTGAAAATGGATGATTTGAAATATCAACAAGTTTTATCACAATATATAAAAGGAGGCATTTATAGGTTTGGAAAATGGTTCATATATTTTTAGTTTGCATATAATTCAAAATAAAATTGTAAAAAAAGCCTTTGTCATTATACACATGCACATGTTGCATATCTTTGGTAAAAGCTAATTTAAATTGATAATTATATGTAGACTCTTATACATGTTTTAACCATAGTTAGAACTCAATTTATGACTATCACATGTAATGACCTTGCATGAACTTTGAAGATGAGTTAACCCCTTCTTCAATTATATATAAACAATTTTAATCTAACTTAGATTTTTGTTAGAGAGTTTTGAATATAGGATCAACAACAATTTGGATTGTCAGTGAATGTGTTTGTGTATTTTATTTATAATTGTTGTGTAATTAATTTTTACTTTGTTTGGTCATATGTTTCAATAATATTTAGTGTGAAATACCTATGAATGGATTCTTGATTATTTTGATTGATGTATTGATTTGTGGATGTGCAAGAACTATTGAGAGATTGGTTAAATATACTGGTTAAGATAGTTAAGTTATTTGATTCATAATTCTGAATGTGTACTAGTGCTTTCTTTGATGTATTTTTTTATGTGTGTACCAAATCTACCTTAGACACTTCACTATTTTGATCCATAATCTCCAAAGTAAGGGTGTGCAATAGTTTCTCTAAAAGGAGCAACCTTTGTTTGAGGCCTATGAATTTCTTGTATCATTTTCTTCTAAGACTTCCTAACCAAGTATGATTATGTGTGTCCAATTCCTACTAGAAACAAGTATAGATTTTGAGAGCACAAGTCTATTTAGAAACCAACCAGGGAAATAGTTTATAAAAACCACAAAGCCTTCTTTTTTGCCTTACCCTTCCCTCATTTTTTAGTTTGTTTTTATATCTACCCACTTTAGATTAGAATCCAACCATCCATCTAACTCACATAGAGATTCACTACATTTTAACGACCACACCTCCATCAAAAAAACCTTGTCAATAACCTACATGTCCTATGAGCTATTCCATCAATAGGTTGTCAAAGATCATATACCTATAACTCATGCCCTAGTGTAGAGTTTACCTCCATTAAGATCCTAAAATTTTAGAGGCTACCTCATTATAATTTGGTGTGCATAAAACCCTCATCAATATTAAGTATATTAAAGTCCTAGCCATATAATCACTTTTCATGCTATATTACTTAACCCATTGGCTCAAGAGGTCCTTGTCTACCCTTTGGCTATGGTTTTTATTGTGCTTAAATTTGAAGTATTCAACGGAAATGGTGGCCCTTCACAACATATTAGAGATATTTATGTATCATGTTTTTTATTTTTGTAATATGATTTCTTTTTTACTGATATAATTTATATAAATCTTAATAAATATGACTTGTATTATATTTATGCCTTAAAATAGGGTTTTGTGTGTTATTTCAATGGCTTAGTTTCTTATCACAATTTTATTATTTTTGGCTCCAAATAATAAATCCTTTGATTAAATTAATTTATATTATAATAAGTATGATTATAGTTTACTGTATATTGGTTTATTAATGTAATCACCTAAAAATGACACTCTAGTGCTATTTGAGACCACTCATCCCTAGCTTAGTCCTAGACCTATCATAGGGAATATTTTCACATGTATCTTATCATTTTGTTCCTCAAGTTATACCACTAAAGCACTAATGTCATAATAGGGATAATAACACCACATAGTGCTAGTGTCCCAGTTTTGACATTATTGTCCTTTCCCTCATTTTTAAACCAATGGATATATTTTCAAATCTAATACCACCTATCGTTGGCATATACCTCTTCTAACACTCAAAAAAGAATAATAGTAGGATATATACATGAGTTTTATCCCTCTTACCACTATATGTAAATTAGATGTAAATTACTCATAAAAAATTAGAACAAGATGTGCATGATCAAAGTTATCAATCCTTATTATACCCTGATTCTACATAAAATCATATACAACATTTAAAATATTAGATTACTTAAATTTCTAGTATCAATCACATTCAAGTCACTCAAGTCAACAATCATGCTAGTTTGACTTACACTTGCACCATCAATTAGGTGTGGATAACTACATCAGGCTTGATCCATCTTCAGAGTATTGGTATATAAGAAACTCTCATCATAGTGGGGTGTTGAGGATGTCCATATTACCCCACTAACAACACATATTTACTATTTTTATCAACCTAATTCCATATAAACATGGAGGATTAGGGTTTAAACATAAAATTAGCCAAAACAAGTCATCTGTAGAGATTTAGAACCCATGTACATAGGAATAGGCCTGGCATACGCAAACATAGGTGCACCCAAAAGCTCAAAATAATTTTGCACAAAGGATAATACCATGAAATAGGGACACCAGTTCCACATGGATTTATTGTCCAATTAGGGTGATACTATCTAAGAAGGGTTTTGACACTTTGATCCTATTTCTGACACTCAAAATTACCTCTATCTCAATTTTAAACCTATAGACCTCCCATTTAAATAATTTTATAGCTAAGTTTTTATTTACATTATTTATTTATATTTTTATAAAGTCAAAACTAAGTCAATTTTGTTATAGATTAGTGGCTATATTTATTGCATATTGCTAACTTGATTTACTATAGTCATCTCTTTAACAACATAATATTTACATTCACTATGTCCTAAAAGGTTAAACAATTGGTGAACCTAACTTACTTTGAATACTACTCAAACCTTATCCCTGGATGCTATAAGGGTCTGTATCTTATTTTCATTTGTTATGTTAATGTTTTGAAATTTCATACATTCTATTTTAATATCCCTATTCCACTTTGTTTACTATATGCCTTTTAAAAAATCTATCTCTCTTTCCTAAAAAAGAAGTGTTAGGCTTAGCAATAATCCTATTGAGCATACTTGGATTCCTTCCATTTGAAATTATACCATGGACAAAGGACTGGTTACAACTCTTGTCATTGATCCTTTAGTCCCTAATTATGTGGAATGTAATGATAATGCATCTTAAGATGAGCATTATAATCAAGATTAAGATGATATATAAGATTGGAATCAAGTCACTCTTCCCCCCACTAAAAAATGAAAATCTTACAGTCAATAAAGATGAGATTATATAGATATTTAAAGATATACTTTGGGAATAACCCCATGATCATGCATAAATTTTACAAGCCATAATGGAAATAAAGAATGAGTCAAATAATGGTAAATATTCTACTCCCCAAATAACAACATTATTACACTTAGTTTGGTGAAAACTCAGCTTTATAAAGTAACTTATCTTAACATGACAACCTTTAGTGGAAGATACACCTACTATGGCTAGTTCTTCCTCTCCAAATGTATAATCCATTATGCATAAGATTAATTATATTTATGTTAAGGTGTTATATATTGAGTATGGAGCTACTAGACCATCACATGCCTTAGATTCTTATTTTACTTTACATACACCTTTAGCACATCACATAGTGTTAACTCATTTTCCATGTAGATTTGTGGCACCTAAGATTACATTGTATGATGGTAAGGCTGACCCAGAACACCATCTATGAGCTTTCCATTTAGCATGTTTAGACTACATGTCCAGTGATTAGATCCTCACTAAGTTATTCCCATGAATTCTAAAGGACTATGACTTACATTGATTATGTGATCTTCTAAATCAGTCTATCATTGCATTCAATCCATTAGTAGATTTTTTTTATCACACTTCTAAATAAACATTAGTGATAAGATCTCATATTATCAATTAGCATAACTAAAGAAAAAATCCAATGATCCTATTATATAATATGTATTGAAATATAATACTATATTGTTAAAGATGACAATCCCCATGGTAAATAGAGAGATCCAAGACATATTCAAATAAAGCCTACTACTAGAATTACATAAAGCTATCTTATTTAATCAGTTTCCAACCTTAACATATTTATGCCACACAATGAATGAAAAGGAATTCACGTTTCTCTCTATCGAAGAAATAAAATATTCAAGTTGATTAGAATCAACTAATAAGAGTTATAGTAAGAATATATATAATGTAAGGGCCGCTAAAAATAAGAGTGATCTAAAGGACACAATTAATGCAACTTTAGATCCATCTCCTTGCCAAGTTTTATCGGTTCCTCCATAGATAGTTTTCAAAAACCTTTTAGAATTGCCATCATGTGTTTTACAACTCCTAGAAAGTAATGTCCTATATATTCCTCCCATCAAAGAGGTTGATACGACATACCCTCTTCCAAAAAGTTATGATTCTAATGCATTCTATGAATATCACAAGACACTAATCCATATAAAAATGATAAATGACATTACAAAGTAAGTTACAAGATTTGATATAGGCCAACATAATTCATGTGGTCACATGCATAGAGGTACCCAATGTTTAAAAAATGGAATTTAAGGCATTGAAAATATTATTGGATACATTTCCAAAGAATAAAATAAATTGGGTAGGGGACATTTCTAGTGTTAACTACATGTATTACGCACATCTACCACCAACACCATATCACACTACTACAAAGGATGTACACCCCCTACACAATATTATTGTTGTCTTTCGTACTATAGTACCATATAGACCACTCATCACTTTCTTAGAGAAGGAGACCATGGATGATGATTTAGATTTATATTATCTCTTTGTATAAGCCTACATAGATCATCATTTATTCAAAGTATTATGGTTGCTTATGGATCAAGTATTAACATGTGCATTATTAAAAATCTACAAAATTTGGGGTATACATAGTAGGACATATCTCCTATGGACAATTATTCATGGTTTTAGTGGCCATGTTTAGAGATCCATTTGGGAGATTGTACTTCCATTATAGGTTACAAAAACACGTGGCCACTAAATTATTAGTAGTATCTAGTATAGGAACATTTGACATATTATTGAGTAGGCCATAAATAAATAAGTTGTGATCCTTCCCATCCACTATGAACATGAACCTTAATCTATACATGAAAATTAGGTGATAATAGTTGAGGGTCTTTCATATGAGTATCCTCTACATGTCATATATGTATTCACATCATTATTACCAATTACATTTCTAAACATAATTCCAATCTTTATACCATAGATTTAAGTGAATCCACTAGTGTAGGTGAGGTCTACTCCTACAATGTTACCACATACACACACTCTCTCATGGATACCATTATTAGAGAGACCCCTACATTAGAGATATGTTACAGCTTCTAGAGATTCTCCCTCTATTCATTTTATCACAAGATCAAAATTTTTGAGTTATAAGAGTTCTCAGTATAAGTCACCTATGCTATCTACAACATCTTCTACTAGATCAGTCCCTAAGACCCCTATAGTTCATCGTAGACCATAGTTAGTTTCACAAATTCCTAGCACCATTTCACATGTAGTGCTAGTTATAAATCACTTATTAAAATAGGTTCTAGGATCACAATTATCTTTTCATACAACACACATGATCACCATTCCATTATTTGATATAGACCACATTGATAATGAGTCTCCTATGAGACTCATGAATCAATATTGTTCCTTCCTTGTACATACATCCTTATTTATTTGTCATTATAAATAGTTTCATTTTCATGTTGATTATACATAGATTATATACATATAATAAAAATATATATAATATGTCAAAAACACAAAAAAATTAAAGAAACAACTCAAAAAATACCAAATTATGGATTATATGCATTGCCATGTTTACACTTCTTGAATTATCTAGACAATGCCTATGTTAGTTATCATAGTATAGTCAATTTTTATCATACATACATGCTTCACTTGTTCTTATCTAGTGTTCATAGATACTTGCATGACCCATGTCCACTACATAGATCCATATTTTCCACTATCTACCTGCTATGTGCATATACATAGATTCACGAATTCTTCATTTGATATATTCTCCATTTGGGGGCATCTTATACATAGTTTTGATTGCCAGATTACATCTTTCAAAAATCTACTCCAAAATTTAATTTTTTTATAACCTGATATAGATCATCCTACACCTACTTAGATTTTTTTCCAATTACTACTACTTTAGACTCAGCCTATGCACATCTTAGCTCTTATACATATTTGTATTACATGTTCATACATATTTTAATTTATATCTTTCCTAGTTTTGACTTTATTATGTCCCTATGGTTGTTATGTTTAGGGGCATTTGAATATGCCATTTCTCTATGGATCTATTATACTTATTTTCATTATATGTATGCTTTAGACATGTGCCCATGTCCTTATGTGTGTCTTTTGATTATGTATGAAAACATTTTCACATGTCCTTTGATGTTTGCGTATGTGTACATTTGAACATGTCCTTGTATGTCTTATTTTCTCCAATTTAATTATAGTGCATATGTCCCTCATATTGTTTCCCCATTGCCTACTTTGTGTGCCCCATGTGTGTTGTATGTATGCTTTATTTTATACATCATGTCCATGACACTTTTTTATTTCTTGTTACATAATCTAGTTTTAGATGCCATGTGGGACCTCATGTATTTCCCATTCATACTTGGATGTTGTGATGGACATCATTACCAATCCCCCTAGGTATATACTCAATTATTACTCATATTTTCTATTCACATACATTTTTATATCTACCTTGATAGCCTTGTGAATGATAAACCTAACATACATCACACATTAAAAACTTATGTTGAGATTATCTTAAATTTTGATGTTGTGTATGCACATTATATTTGTTTAGTACATAGATATATTATATGCTTTGGTGAACAAACATTTTATAGAGCATTTTATTGAAAGGATAATTATTGTATAGGTTCAACAACTCCCATTAAAATAAGGGGAATTCATAGGATTTTGTCATAGATATCATGCTATTAGAATTCACTTAGAGTATAATTTTTAGCACATAGGCTCAAAACATATAAATCTGAATCATGAAAACATAGTGGGAAATAGTGACATATATCAATTATAGTTGCATAAAAATTAGAACAATCAGACATTAGCAACCAAATTGGGACACTAGCACCACATGGTGTGATTGTCGAAGATATGACACTACTGTCCAATAGCCTCAAATTCCAA
Source organism: Torreya grandis (assembly GCA_037957365.1). NCBI lineage: Eukaryota > Viridiplantae > Streptophyta > Pinopsida > Cupressales > Taxaceae > Torreya > Torreya grandis. The sequence goes on from JARHVA010003242.1 coordinate 1,409,531, forward strand.
AAAATCTATATTGGATATAAAATTATCATAGATGTAATCTATGTTTTCACATATTCAACTAAATATTACCAATTTTGTCTTGGTTTAGCTTAGATACATACTAGTTTTCATATATTGGGGGAATCATGCTAGGCATGATCATTCCCATTTTAATTTAGATACTTAAATATAGATTAGTATAACTCAATCAAAAATCCATATGCCTAGATATCATATTTTGGGTAATGTGCATGGCATATTATTTATATATGCTCATGTATACACTAGTTGATTAGATGGAATGACAAACTCCATGTCATTATATAGACTATACACATCAAAAACCATGTTCTAAGTTACACTCCAGATTCATTCCTTATTCTATCTATAGTGGTTGACATTCCTAAGTGACCTAGAGTCACCTAATATATCTAAGGGTTTGTAGAGCCACTTAATATACTCTAGTGGCTATAGATATGACATTCTTAGTTAGACATTTCTAATTACATCACATAGTTTTAGTTTTAGATGCATCTACTACACATGGCTAGGAAATTACAGAGTCATAGTCTACTTAAGCTCTTGATCCACCTACATTAGAGGGTTAAACACACCATCAATCCAATCCAAGCTATTCATAGGTCATGATCCACCAAATAAGGGTGGGTAATGATGGATTAAAAAATGTATTGAGTTATTGAACCACCCACACATGGAGATTGACCAAGGCATCATCTCAATACAAGTTATTCAGTGATTGATCAATATATAAATGAACACACAAAAGTTGTCACTAGGTTTATGCATTGGTTCACTTACCCAATGAGGTGTATTCATTCCTTTACTCTCTCTTATCTTTTTACATAGTTGTATCTCTTTAATCAATTTTATCTCTTTACTTAATTTTGTCTTTGATTTTGATATCTCTTAAATAAATACTAATCTATGAATGTTTCACTCATAGGAGACATAATTCTTCACATACTTAGATCTATATTCATGGGATTCACCTCTTAGGTAAGTCTAGGTATGATTATTTTTCCTTTATACTAGTCATTTCACTTTCATACATTTATATAATAAATGGGAGGGGGAAATATAATCACTTAAAAATGAAAATTGAGTGGTACTTGATACTACCCATCTATAACTTAACCCTATACCTTTCTTAGGGCCTATTTTCACACTTATCTATCCTTTGTGTCAGCCATAAATGTCCCTAAACATACCTAAAATAGTTTTAGACCCTCATCTTGGAATCCTATCCCTTTGTGCGTTAGGTTCTACCAGTTGGACACTGACACAATAAAAGGGAAAATAATGCCACATGGCACTCATTTCCTAAAATTTTTTCTATTATTATTTCCATCCTTTTTTAACCAATGAATATCTTTTCAAATATATGACCACCTAGGGCCAGCCTAGATATATTTTAACCCCTAAACAAGCACCAAAATAGTATATATACATGAGTTTTATCCCTCTAAACACTATATGGAAATTAGATTAAAATTACACATACAAAATTAGAACAAGTTATGCATAATCAATATTATCAATTCCTATTATGCCCTACTTATACATACAACCATCTACAACATTTTAAAGCTCAAATTACTTAGATTTCTAGTCTCAAGAACATTCAAGCCACTCATTTTAACCATCATACTAGCTTCGATTTCACTTTTAATAACACTTAGATGGGTATAAATATATTGGGCTTGATCCCTCTTAAGAGTATTGGTATGTAGGCAACTCTCATCACAATAGGGTGTTGAGGATATACAACCTACCCCACTAATAACACACCTTTACTTCTTGTATCAACTAGATGCCATAAAAACACGGAGGATTAGAGTTTGCACATAAAATAAATAATAATAAATCATATATATATCCATAACTCATATGTGTAGGAATAAAATTGACAGACCCAAACACATATGCACTAAGAAGCTCAGAATAATTCTACACAAAAGACACTACCACCAAAATAGGGACACTAGTGCCACATGGTACTACTTTCTAATCAGGTTATTATTATTCAAAAATATATTTAACACCTTTATCCTATTTTGTGACACTCATACCAGCCTCTTTCTCAAATTTTAGCCTCCATATTTCATGTTTTAGTCATTTTCCAACTAAGTTCTTATTTACATTAGTTAATACTATTTTTAGAAAGGTTAAATTAAGTCAATTCTATTACAGATCAATGGTTATATTTATTAAATATTTATACCCTAATTTACTATACTTATCACTTTAACAACATAGTATGTACATTCACTAAATTTTAAAAGTTAAAACAATTAACAAGGTGACATATGGAGGGGAAGACATTTTTTAAGATTAAGTTAAACATTATCTCTTTAAGCTTTGTTATATTAAGTGGATTCCATTGTAGTACTAAGATGTTATAACAAACATATTATGATTTATACCTTAAATATTTAACATAAAAATGTATCCTTGGGCATTTATTTGTCTCATTTACTTTCACTAACATATTGAACACACATTTTCTTAAGAATTCATAAAATATTGATTACATTATAGAAAATTTAAATATAGCACATAGTTTCCATACAAATGCTAAATATTATTTCAATTAGTAAATATAGATTAAACGATGTGTAATCATGAATATTAAGTTTAAATATCAAATATTTTTCCATATAAATATAAAATAAAAGAATCAGATGTTGTTTGACCTACATTGTAAGACAATGCCTTAAAAATTCATCAGATGTCACACATTTGGACTTTAAATAAATTCACCCATAATTAGTATCATTCCACTACAAAATTATAATTTTTTTAAACATATAATTAAATAAAAAATTATCAATAACCTTCCTTACACAATAAATTTAATTGGTCACTTAAAGTACTCACATAACAAGTTACGAACTAAAATATGATATCAAATTTAAATCCAAAAATAATATATGGTTGTAATATTTAATTAGGTTATATAAATTAGTACATGGATCATCAAAATAATATAGTATTAAATTACATATGACATATACATATAAATAACTTTTCCTATTTATTACAAGACCAAATACCTCCACAAACTTTTTCTTTCTAGCCATGCATTGATAACATGTAATAAATGAAAAGACTACTTAGGTATGGGACATATGAAATCAAATAAATAAAAATGGATAAATGCACTTAAAAAACTAAAATCATACTTATGAAAAATGGAAAGAGATATATGTGATAGGTAGGGTCTTATCTTTTATAGCTCATTAGTATATGTAAAGGTATCCTTCTAATTCCCATGATAACTATCCTTTTTTAACATATTTCAATTAGGAATGTATACCTTTGTACCTCCTATACATCATATCTATGTAATATTCCACATAAATTTGATTTTATTCAATACCCTATGTTCATACTTTAGTGTACGAATACAATATTGTGTGGTATCCACATAGGTCCATTAAAATTTCAATACCCCATTTTCATACATAACATAATAGGATGCTAGTGTATGATATCCACATGTTTGTATTCAAAAATCATATCTATATTACAAATTTTTTACAACATAATAAAATTAATCATAATGAATTTTTTATGTTCCATTTAAAATAACACCTATGCTAATAAAAAGAATATATAATTATGATAACATAATCTTCAATGCCTAATACACCACATTTCTTCATGCTTGTTCAAAATTTTCACTACTTTTGGGAAAAACACTTAGTAAATTATTATATTTTTGAACATTGAAGGGATTAAATTTAGTATTATTTTTCAATTCAATGGTTTCTTAGTATTTCTCTTTAAATCTATGAAATCCTTTTATAAATATGTCTTCTTTCATATTTATATCCATAATCCCTAAAAAAAATAGTATTAAAATATTACAATGAAGATAAGTTTGTTTTCTAAATGTTGTTATTGAATATCTCTATCAATATCTTTTTATATTTAGTCTAGTCTGATTTCTTACTAAACTTAAATATTTATATGCACCGATCAGGCAGTCTCTACTTTATGACTATATCAAACATTTATATTTTCCCCTTCATCATGTTTGTTATTTATTTAACCTAGGTATCCAAAATTTTCAAAGAACTACATCTATTTTACACATAATAAATGTTATTTTTCAAGTATAGCAAGGGTCTATCTTTCCTCTTCAATATATTTATCTTCCCTCTACATTAATTTTTCATTTAGTTGATGTAATTGATACCTTATATGAAAATAATACATTTTAAACACATTAGACTTAACAAATATGTCAAAACATTAATTCTTTATTCTTATATAATTTTTAATTTCCTTCCATAGAGTATCCATTAGAACCTCCACTTGTTTCACCCTTGGCCTTATGTAAAACAACAATTATTGAATTAGGATTTTAGTTATTATTATTTAAACTTGAGATATTTTCTCTCCTTTTTATCTAATTATTGCATGAAATATATCTCTCAAATTTGTTACTCAATGTCTAAACTTATTATTGCAATTGATCGACTTCAAGAGGAGTTGAAATTTATTAATATTGTCCTTCATGAACTTTTGAATTAATATCTATCGTGTCATGAGTGGTGTATTTATATTAAGAGTGTGTGAGTTTCGATGGTTTAATTCTAAATTAATGTATTTGATACATTTTTTCTCCAACCTATCTTATAATTCATATTTCTTGAATATAAACCCTCTCAATTCCAAAGTTTATCTTCTCAACTTGACATTTTCATCCACAAGGTTTATATATTGGGCCCTTAATTACTTTAAATTTAGATAATTTTAGACTACATAATTACATAATTAATCTGATTGATCCTCACCATAAATGTCACACACATTAATTTAAATACTCTATACTCTAAAATATTATTGAGTTGATTTATAGGTTTGTTATGTGGTGGGGCCAAAATCCATGGTGTCAGGGTTTTTGTGTTCACTTTAAATTATGTATTGTGAAAATATTAGTAAATATTATCTGACTTGACATATTTATAATACATCCTTATTTTATAATACTTTTACATCATTTCATGCAAGATATTTACTTATGTGATTCTTGATCTAGGTAACAAGAAACATTGAATACACTTAAGAAATTATCTCGCTTGATCATGTGTGGAATTATTATATTTATTCCCTCTAGGGGAAAAAATTTGAAGGGATTAAATTGAGAGTTTGATGTTCCCTCATGCACTTCAATTAATTTTTCTTCTTATTAATCACGGGTTATTTCTTTTGTCTTGATGATTACCATATGCTACAATGAAAGTATTTAACTCCTTGGTTTTCATATGGTCATCATCACTTAATAACCTATTATTCTCTAAAATATTGTGATATTCCAATTTTTATAACTCAATAAAATTGATCACTTAAATCTATTACTCTCTACCATCCTTAATATGTTTTCAAATTATTTAAAGCATAGGGTCTCCCTTCTTATCCATGCTATAAAAAATGCTAACCCATATTTTAGTGTCTCCTACATAAATTTACTATCCCATGTATTGTTTTAATATTTCAAGCACATTATCATTTATTTAATTAAATTTTATACCATATTGGGGTTCTTCTTGTAATTCTTGAGTTTTTTACTACATTTTCATGATTCAAACTTGTCATGTCTTACACAAACTCTTCTTTATGGTAATTTTTTAAATTTAAAAGGTTTAAGGAAACAAAAAATATTAGTTAATAAGAAAAAAAGGGTATGAAGAAAATTCCACTAAGTGTTAAAAGTGTCATTATATGTTTGAAAATGATAAAGTATTCATAGAAACACCACTGGGTGTGTATAAACAACATTTGTTGTGTAAAACCACTACTAGGTGTGTAAAAATGCCAGTGGTAGTGCATCAATGGCATTACATGTTGAAAAAAATCCACTAAATGTTGTAAAAATGGTGTTGTGTGTTTAAGACCTACAAAAAACATATAAATGCCAAATCTGAACGTGTAAATGTTCTTTTTGAGAGAGAAAAATCCAAAACATAAAATAAAAATGTTAAAAATTAAAAAATGGAGATTAAGGGCTAAAATTGGAAAAAAATTTCATAATATTTAACCCATAAGACTCCAAAATATCTTAGGAATATGAAACTACCACCTAAACACTAAAAATTTTATAATAACACCTAAAAATTATAGAAAAGTGAAATAGTCAAAGGGCTGTCCTATTGAACATGCCAAAAATGTATATGCAAAAGATTTAATTTTGAATATAAACTAAGAGAAAATACCAAGTTCTTAATCTAAATTTAGAAAACACCTCTGACTAAGTGATTAAAAGAGAAAACCAATTTACCTTCACTTACTAAGTGAATAACATGTTTTCTTGAGTGAATTTTCTCATGAATTGTTAATGTATTTTGGTTGCCTCAATGGAATTATGTAATAAATTATTAGAATTTAGATATAAAGAGTGATGGCCAAGATGAAAAATATTTTTGAAAATTATTTCAAATCTCATCCTCATTCCAATATATGTAAGATATGTCCAAATATCTAGTCTTTTAAAACGAAGGATGAAAGGAACTCTTATGGATTTTCAGATGGGGGAAGGGATGGTTGGAATTAATATATAATTATTTGGATATTTTTATTTTGTGGGGATGATATTTGATTTTAATTTAATGAGGAAGATGAGGGAGTTTATGGAATTTATTGATTATTTTAATGGGTTGGTTGATTGGTTAAGGGAGTTGAGGAAATTAGTTTATATGATTTACTTATATATCTTTATTAATATTGTGTGAATGAAATTAATTAGGATACAAATAAATAATTAATAGTGATTAATTTATATAATTATTTATGGGGTGATTCTAGTGAGATTAGATTGGATTGTTTGATTAATATGGTAATGTTAGATGGGGGCCATATTGTAATTTTTGTGACGATAGTGAAAGTCATTTGATGGCATATTCAATGATGAATTAAGGTGACATAATTAAGGTGTATACATTTCCCCCTCTTTGAAAGGTCATTGTAACTAAAGAAAAAATATTATAGAGAATTAAAAAATAAGGGTATATAAGGATTCGTTTAGTAGCAAGGTTGGTTAGGGAGATTCCCCCTTGAGAGGGCATGTGGGTATGAAATACATGAATGGGATATTTAAATGAGAATATGGGATGAAAATAAATAAATATGGGGGTTTTTCCTAGTTATTTTTATCTATTTTCATCATGGTAAATTTAATAGATATAACTATAGGAAATAGTACCTATAAGTATTTGTAATAAATATAATAGGAGAGTTGGTGATTATGTTGATTCTGGTATGTATGTAATTAACATCATATTGAATGTTATTCTTTAAAATCTTTTACACAACATATTGACAGAATTGGACATTGATCTATGAGGTTTTTCTTAGTTATAATCTTTGATATTAAATATTTTAATATGAATTAAAAGTATTTAATTTTTTTATTAGTATAATGGTAGATGTTCCTATTTTTTTATGACTATTTATTTTATTATATTACTTAGATGTATCAATTTATTTATCTATAAGTAGTTCTGATCATTCATGGAACCTCTAAATTAGTATTTTTCTCCATGATAAACTTTTTTATAGATTAAAAGTCTTGATTAAACATTTATATAAGATTTGTAAGTCACATCACATACCATATCCCCATAATTATCATGTTCTAGTGAAACCCAAGAACCTATACTAACAATGTTGTGGTGAGCATGTAAATGATGCATTAGTTACCAACCCAAAGAAAGGTGTAGGGCTGGTTAGAACATATTTTTTTTGAATTCATAGAGAAGGAAGGATTAATAATTTGGGGTAACTCAAGGGAGATTATAAAAGAAGACCTATATAGTGAAATATATGATATCTTCTAGTGCAAATTACCTAGCTTGTTAGCTTACTATTTGGCTCAAATTAAATATCATAATATTCAACCATGAACCAGTGATATTATTAATTTGACTAAGGAGATTATCAAATATTTGTATAATTAATAGATAAATTTTACTCATGCTATCGATAATTGGATAGGTTCCACTATTGATGGATATATCACTAAGTTTGCAATATGTGGATATTTATCCTTTGATGTAGTATAGGATCAATTTCTAAGAGGAATAAAATGAAAATTTGTGTAATAAATTCTAATATTAATCAAAATATTTGTTATTGAGAAGGCCATGGTGCCTACTCTTTCTAATATGTAGTATTCACTTTGAGCATATGGGTATATACATAGGATAGGTGATAATGAATCAAAGAAGAAAAGATAGACATTAAACTTGAGTCTAGTATGGAAAATCCAAAAGATAAGGATAAAAAAGACTCTAGAGTTAGAAAAAGAGTTGTGATAATAGAGAATATGGATTAGACAAAGTATGCTTCAAGAAAATGCAAATAGAATGATGGGTAGTAGTTGAATTGATGATTTGGATGAGAGAAGATGATAAGGAGTGGTGAAGAGAAATAGAATGAGGACCCTAGGCCAAGTAGATACAGAGGGAGAGTAGTCAATGAGGGTCTAACATGGATAAAATAATAAGGTAGTAGTATAAAAGTAGAATAAATGAGTAAAATCTTACAATTTACAAAAGATGTATTTTGGAAAGAGAATTAAGGATTATCTTACTATCATAGACATACTACAAGTTCAAGTTTTGATAGATGCATATTTGGAGGTAAGGATCATCTCCTAAGGAATCACACAACCCTCAAGTCCATATTTTTTTAAAATCATAATTATTCCCCTATGACGGTATATGATGAAACTTGGATAGGACCAATTATAGAAGAAGTTTATGTAAAAAATATATAAGTACAAAAATTTTCATATCATGAAGTTGCACAAAATTTCTCATAAAAATAGAAAAAGATCATCAAAACATTGCTTACGACAAAGTCAGATCCTCTAATCCTTTCACAAGTTAAGGATTTCATTACACAACTTTAGATGTTATAAGAAAATGAAGAAAATGATTGAGATATATCTCCAACCTCTATATCCCTAAAATTAGAAGAGATTACACAACTTATACTAGATTAGGAGTCATTCCCAAGTGCACATAATTCTTCAAAACCATAACCATAATTGACATTGATCACAACACAATAAATTATGACATCTATAGGAAAACCTTTTATGGTAGCATAATTGGGTGTTTTTATATATCTAGATCCCTATAATGGGTCTCTAAACCTTATATAATACTTGCTACAACAAAAAATGGTATGAAAAATAAATCACCAATGATAATGTTGTTTGCATCTTAGGTTACACCCTAGATGAAAAGGGGATTGTTCAAGTCCTCTTTCACAAACCTAGTCCAACATGGGTATAACCCTAGGTTACGAGTCACCTAATATTGGGTTATACATTGAGATAAGGATGGTTTACTTTTGAGTCTATCACCTATACTATAACTAAACTTTCTCTTGCTTAGAAATGGAGAGAGATTAACAATTATTTATGAAAGCATATAAAATGCAGGTGATGCACCAAATGTTTTGATCCTTATAATTACACAAGACACATTCAAGACTAAAAAATATCACTTCACTCACTCTTTGATCAGCCCTCACATAAGTGTTTCACAAAAATGTCATGGACTAGATATCAACCTAGCATGGGAGGGTAGTTATCCACTTCCAAACTAATAAACAAACTACATATTTCTTTTAGAATGACCTATGAGAAATACCAAAACACTTCATGAAGGAGAGGAAATTCAAATAGAAGCAAGGAAAACATATATTCACTTAAATACATCAATGAATTCATGAAACACACTTTAATTCAGCATGTAACATGGAGGAATTTACTCTTTTATTGCATCAAATATGTGTTACACTACAAATCTTGGTTGATTCTAGTCATGCCAAAGAGAGGGATAATTTTCAAGGCTTAGAAGGCTATATTTATATAAGAATGGGATGAGAGAGATGGGGATAATATTTAGAAGGATGGATAACGGAGCATAACGACTAAGATTTCCAATCATTTTGGAGTTAATGCCATTAGAAAATATCATAATGTTGAAGACTACTTTTGAAAGGAAGCCATAACAATTGTATCAATCTATTTTAATCTATTTTTATCTTCCATTGATCATCCTTATGGTTAAAATGGTGGGATCAAGTAATTTTCAAGATGAATTCTGATGTTGATGTAGTTATAATAGCTAGATCAATCTATTATGATATTATTATAACATAGATTGCTCCCTAATGTCTCATCTTTAGAATTTAAAAGTGGAGAAAATGGTCATAATCATGTTGTTGGATTTGGAAATGAACTTGTTAAAACTAACATGTCTACCTCCATGGATTACCTTTGAAATATTTACTTTGGTTTGACCTTGAACATATTTGACCTCTATTTAAATTCTCAAGGCTTTGAATTTTGATATTGGCCCTTAATCTTGAACTAGGTTTCTAAAAATGTGTCACCTAACAGTTCTTCATTTGTTCTCAATATTTTGTTTTCATCTTCATCTAACCCTACACTTACACCATGTGGTATCATTGTATTCATCCTAATATCATTGAATTCTTGACCTTTCATGCACCATCAATCTCCCATTGCATGGCTCGAATGTGTATCATTGATTTACCTGATAGTTTCCATGGTCATAACACTTGGAAACTTCTCATTCATTCCCAAGATTTGTTGACTAGTTGACCTTTCACTTACCATTGATTTTGTTTGGTATGATGGATTATGCACCATTGATTATCTTGGACCCACTCAATTTTTTAATCACCATATGTCATTAAATATTTATATGGGCACTTGAGATCTTTCCACTTATTATCCTACATTCATCTTGGGTTTGTTGACCTTTTGAATTAATGCTCACCATTAGATCTTTGGTGCATAATCAAATGCACTTTGTTAGATATTTTTGACACACTAATATCATTGATCACCTTATCATTATTATATATTTACTTAAGCTTCCACAATTTGGACAATTGTTAGCTTCATGTTTAACCTTGGAACATTTGAATTTAAATGGCTATTTCATGAGGCCCAAATTCAATGTATGTATGCAAATCCCACTCTAAAATTTTAACTTTGGAAGATTATATCTTAAGATAGACAACACATCAAGATATAAATTTTTAGAGGATGTTATGGGACAAAAATCATCATTTCCATTTGGTATTTTTGCCTTGACTGATTTCCTAAGTTTATTTATCAAATGTGTAACTAGACTAGCTTATTTGTCTCTTTGTGATGTGTTTGTGATGGTCTTATTATTATAAACTCATGCAAGAAAATTTTGTCCTTTTATAAGGATCCAATGAACTTTTAATACTTTGTGCAACTTGATTCAATTCCATAAATTCCTAAAACACCATGAGAACCTGCTAGTCTTTTCACTTTATAATCCTATACTTGTTTCCTATACTACTTATTAAGGATCAAAAAATTACACTCTAAACTCACTTAAAGTGTTTCAAAATATCTATAACTAACATGAGATTATTAATCTCCTGCTTTTGTTCCACTCATTCCATCTATAACTCTACTTATCTTCTTGTTCTAAATTAGGCAAATTTTGGTATGTAGGCCAAATTTGGCCAACATCTTTAGTGAATTAGCTAGGCAACATGCTTGAAATTATTGAGAAGAAGACAATTTACATGACCTTTGGACTCATGAATACTGACAAATTTGATCCATTATTGTAAAAAAAAAACCTGGATTTGAGAAAAGGAAAATCCTACCAAAATAAGAAAGGAAACACAAAAAATAGGGAAACTAACTAAACAAAGCAAAAGTAAACAAACAAATGTGTTAGGGAAACACTTGGAGGGAAACAAAAAGAAAAACTAATTTAATTAACCATGACAGGGCATGCTCCACCTAGATCAAAAGTTAAATTCATGAACTCACTCATTCCAAAATATGGTATTAGTTACAAAGCAAGATTTTTATTGAACATTACTTTTGTTGAAGCACTCTTGTCACCTAATAACTCTCTTAGCATATTCTCAAGTGAGTTATCAACAATAAACCAGTCACCAAAAAATATAAACTCATCTTGCACTTTGGGATCTTGTTCATACTGCTTTTCATCTAAAACCTCATCAAATGATATCACATCCATGCATTATCCTTGAGTGACCTCATTCTTCTTACTATCTACTGTAAGTTCATTAAGCTCTTCAAAGAGATTTTAATAGTGAACCCAATGTATATCATGATCATGAATGAGTTAATCTTGATCAATTTTATCATAAACATACTCCTTAATGGGAACATATCCCTATAAAGTTCCCTAATATCTTGTAAATATTCAAGGTATAACTTCCAATCATCCTTTTGTTTCTTGCTTTGATCAACTTGAATAGGATCATTTTGAAATGTATCTTGATCCTTCTCAAGAGGAGATTTCTCAAAATCATTCATGACTTCAAATTATACTAATTTCTTTTAGAGTTATTCCACATCAAGACCATCTTTCTTAATTAAACTTGAGATATCTTCTTAAATATTAGCTACAACATCATTCTCAACTTGTTCCTCAAGTGAATTATCAATTAGACACTCTTCCTCATACACACTTGAGACATCTTCTTCACACCCTTGAAGAAATTGACCTGTAACTTCAATCTCTTTCTCATACCTCTATATAATAGGCTACTCCTTAAGAAGGGAGATGGTATGAGGGTGATGAGATTCATTTTCTTGAAAGAGGGTATTAATTATGGAAGGTTGATCATGGTCATATTTTGGGATCTTGAAGGTAGTGGAATCATCTAGGGAGTCTTGAAGAAGAGGGAAAGAGAAATTCTTAGAGAACTCTACATTCTATTAATTTCACTTAGAAATTACCTCATCAAAGACTAAAACCTCTTTGCCCTAATATAAATCTTGAGTTTGAGGGATGATAAAGGAATAAATGAAAATACAAGAAGGCTTAGTATCTTGATTGGATTTTTGAATATGCGTATGAGTCTGCTCTTGACTATAACTAGAAAGCTCCCTTGGTTCAAATTGAGTATGGTTAAGTACTTCATTATAATGAGTAACAAAAGAATACTAGTAACTAGAAATCTCCCTTGGTTCAAAGAGAGTTATTTAGATAACTAGTTTAACGAACCTTTATACCTTTGCCAAGCCTCCATCTTATCCAATACAAGATTGTACAGCTCATTCCTATCCATTAGATCATTGGATACACTAAAAAACAACCCATTCACTTCCTCATACTATGAATTTGAAATTTTTTTTCTTGAATATGCTAATAATTTGAGCTCTATCTCATCCATTCTCTCTTGATAAGGCTGATCATATACATCATAGCCATATAAGGAAGGTGAAATCTAGTCTTGAGATTGATATGGTTCATAAGGGGGATAAGGGCCATAGTCTTGATAATAAGGATCATAAGAAACCTAATAAGGCTCAACATAACTTAGATAAAACTATTTATAAGGTTTATTAGGCCCATAATTAATCTCATATGGATTATGATAGAATTGGAATTATTCATTATATGGATTATGAGTAAGTATTGCATAGTTTTCCTCATATACATCTTTGAAAACAACATCAGGATAGTGTAATGAAAATAGACTTACTTGGAAACTAAGTTTGTAATGTTATAATAAATTTTTTGAGCTTGGAGTCATGAAATTATTCATGAATAAAACTATTGCAACTATAATTTCACCAAAACTAGATCTAATGCATCCCTTTGGGTGTGCCAAAACTATTGGCATCCTAGGTTACACCCTAGACAAGAAGGGGATTGTTCATGTCCTCTTTCTCAAACCTATTCCAATATGGGAATGAACCTATGATGTGGGTTACGTAATTTTAGGTTAGACCTCTAGAGAAGGTTAGCTTCCTTTTGGGTCTCTCACCTATACTAAATCTAAACTATCTTATTATTAGGAAAAGGGGAGAGATTAACAATAATATATGAAAACATATAAAAAGGAGGTGATGCACTAGATGTTTTTATCCTTATACTTGTAAAAGACACACTATAGGATGAACTCATAGCTACTAAACATCAATTCATTCACTCTTTAATCAACTTACACATAAGTATTTCACAAAAAATCATGGACTAGATATCAACCTAGTATGGGAGGGTAGTTGTCCACTTACAAACAAATACAAAAGCAATATATTTCACTTAGAATAACCTATAAGAATTAACAAAACACTTCATTAATGTGATAAAATTTAGAAAAATGTAAATAAAACATATATTCACTTAACCCCATCAATGAATTCATAAGACACACTTCAATTCAACTTGGAAAATGGAGAAATTTAATCTTTTATTTCATCAAATAGATGTTATAGTAAAAATATTGGTAGATTCTAGTCATGCCAAAGAGAGGTATCATTTTCAAGGCTTAGAATCCTATATTTATATCATAATGAGACAAGAAAGATGGGGATCATGCATAGAAGGATGGAGAAGAGAGCATAATGACCAAAATTTCTTATCATTCTGGCATTGATGCCATTAAAAAAGACCATAATGTTGAAGATTAATTTTGGAAGGTGGCCATAACAACCATATCAATCATTGTCAATCTATTTTTGGCCTACATTGATGCTCTTTATGGTTAAAATTATGAGATCAACTCATTTTCAAGTTGAATTCTAACATTGATGTAGTTATAATATCTAGATCAATTTGTTATGATCTTATTCTAATGTGGATTACTCCCTAATGGTTTATATTTGTTGTGAAAGAGTAGAGAAATGGGTCATAATCAAGTTTCTAGATTTGGTGACAAACCCATGAAAATTGATGTGTCTACCTCCATGGCTTCCATTTGTAATATTTATTCTAGTTAAAAATCAATCATATTTGATCTATATTTCAAGTCTCAAGGCTTCAAATTTTGATATTGGCCCTTGGTCTTGATTTGGGTTTCTAAAAAAGTGTCACTTGGTAGCTCTTCATTAATTCTCAAGATTCTACTATCAAATTCATCTACTACTATGCTTTCACCATGTGACAACCTTGCATTCATCTTAAGCTCATTAACTTCTTGACTTTACATGCACGATCAATTTCCTATTACATGGCTTGAATGTGTATTATTGATTTACCTAATAGTTTCCATATTCATGACACTTATTATATTCTCATTAATTCTTAGGATTTGATGATGATTTGACATTCTACTCACTATTGATCTGCTTTGGTATGATAGATCTCATACCACTGATCAAGTTGTACCCACTAGATTTTTTAGTCTTTATACACCATTAGATATTTATATGGGCATCCAAGATCTTGCCACTTGTTAGATGTGCATTCATCCTAGGTCCACTAAAATTTTAACTTGATATTCATCATTAGATATTAGGTACATGATCAAATTCACTATGTTAGATCTTCTAGACCCACTGACATCACTGATCACCTAATCATCATTAGATCTTGACTTGATATTATATGGTTTAGAAACTTTTTAGCTTATCATTAAACCTTGTAACATTTTAATTTAAATAGCTATTTCATGAGGCCAAAATTTGATGTATGTGTGTATATTCTACTCTACAAGTTTAACTTTGGAAGCTTATATCTTGAGATAGACAACCCATCAAGATATGAAACGTGTAGAGGATGTTTATGGTATAAAAATCACCATGTCCTTGTGATATTTTGTCCTTGAATAATTTACTATGTGTACTTATAAAATGTGTAACTAGACTATCCTATTTGTCCCTTTGTGATGTGTTTGTGATGGTCTGGTTCTTTTGGACTCGTACAAGAATGTTTATCTCTTTAAAAGGATCCAATGAACTTATAAGACTTTGTGCAACTTGATTCATGCTCTTAAATTCTTGAAACACCATGATAACTTTTTGGTCTTTTCACTTTACAGTCCTAGTCTTATTTTCTAGCCTACTCTGGAAGGATCAATAAATTGCACTTTAAGCTTGCTTAAAGATTTTAAAAAGATTTATAAATAATATGATATTCTTCTTCTCATAATTTTTGTCCACTCATTCCATCCATAACTCTACTCAAATTATTATTTTAGATTAGGAAAATTTTGGTATGTAGGCCAAATATGACCAATAAATATAAAGAAGTTTGAATTAATCGATGCTTTGGGTGGACATGCACTAGATTTCATATTTTGGAAAAATACAGTTAGAGCATCCTAGATGATGTTAAAAACTTGCTCATCCTAGAGTTTAAGGTTAATAAGAGTTCAATATAAATGATCCAAGATTTAAAGGATATTTGGCAAGGGCCTTAAGAGATTTTTGGTGACTATGATCACATATTTTATGATGTCATGAATAAGGTGGAATTTATTTTAAAAGATAAAGATAAATGAACTTATTTTGTAGATGGATTATGAAAAAGGATAGGATTTTTCATGGATCAAACTAAATTTGGAGATAAAGATGATGTTATATCTACTAAAATTTGGTATAACATATTGAAGAGTATGGTGATGCATCTGCACCATCATCTAAGGAAGAAATAACCTTAAAAACTATTTTTAGTAGATTAGATTAGTTGTAGGGAAGGGTTGAGATACCCAAGTTAGATATCTAGTGCATAGAGTGTAGACAATAAGGGAACCATAGGAATGAATATCCCTAGGTTAGATAAAGTTTTATAATATATGTAGAGTGGAAGGGAATGCAACCTTGTAGTGTCATGTTTTACAAAAAATGTATTACAAATTTTGTAAGTCACCTACACATGATGTTAAGGATTATCTTGCACTCCAAAAATTTAAGGAAGATATAATTAAAAATGTATTTATGGTTGTTATGTAGAAATTCATAGCTACACCATAGGCTACTCCTACCTCAGGGAGCATCATACTAGATCAAAATCCGTTGGTGAAACCTTGGGTTTCTAAAGCATAGTAGAAACTTATGACACTAGAAGGTTACCTAATTTCTACACAATGCTAAAATACTAACTCATATAAATTTACATAATCAATTGTGACCTACCCATATCAATCACCATTGAATCCTATGATTCCTGAAGTGCAACAATTAGGATGGGCTCTAAATGCACCAAAATTATAAATTGATATATTCAATGAACATCCAAAATAAGGATGTAATGCACCCCAAAATATTAGAATTTTTAAAAAACTATAACACCAAGGTGAATGGGTATTTCAAGGGAATATAGGAGGATATAGAGGTTGATATTAAGGTGGTGTATAGGGAGGATGAATTAGTAATAGGACTAGACCACTCATTCATTGTTATATTTATGGATAACTAAACCATATGTAGACACATTGTTCTACAAATCCTTATAGATAACCTTACTATGCATACTATAGAGTGATAAAATAGCATAATAAAAAATATTATCCATTCTTAGAAAGACGATAGAGGGAGAAACCTATTAGAAATTTTAATATGATTCATGTATAGCTAAGGGAGGATGTTACATTATAGGAATTAACTAAATAACAACATACATAATAGGGATTAACTCCATTAGAAATGCTTAGAGACTTGAGTATTACAAAGGCACAACGTAACTGATACCCCAAACCTACTATTAAAAAGGTTTTGATGTAGGACTACATAGATTTTGAAGACAATTTAGTAGCAAGAGATAAATTAATGAGATGATGCCACTCTTTATGCATATATGTATTAGTAGATAGTGCATGTACTATGATAGGATATGGTTGTTAGTACACTAATAGATTTTATGTGACTCCTTAGTGTGATACATAATGAGGATGTCTCCCAAAATATCATGAACTTGCTTCATAACCTACTAGATTGTGCATATAAAGGCTAGAAACTGATAGATACGTTGGTTTGGTTTGTAAACGCCAACAAACCATGGGACATTGATGTGAGCATGGACATAGAATTAGATGGATATGGCATACCCAATGTTGTATTCAATTTTTGAATCACTATAAATATAATCCCTAGATTTACCTAAGAAGTCTTGGGAAGACTTGTCTTAGGTTATAGCCTTGTCACACTTAGATTTATAGACTATTATAGGTTCAAACCTATTGGTCACCTAGAAGATGTCAAAATCAAAGTTTCAGAACTCAATCTGTGAGGTGATTTTAAAGTAATTGATATGAAGATAAATGAGACTCACTACCCTAACCTGATAGGGAAGAAGTGGGACTATGATCAATGTATGACTATTAACATAGTCATAAATGAATTGGAGTCTTATCAAGATGATAATATCATTGTCATTCCTCTAAATTTAATTGATTCTAAACCTTATATCATTATAAAAAAGATAGACTCACCTTACATTGGTGACAATAGTAGTTGGATGAAGGTTGATATTGAAGGTAAATAGAAGGTTGTATGAGTAACCAATTATAGTTTTCCCTCCAAAAATACTATTTTAGAGACTCAAATTCTCATCATAGAATAGATCTTGGATAAGATGAGGCTGAATACCCTAGAGATATTCCAAAAGTTTGAGGATGATGCATGATCAATGATGGTAAGATTCACAACATAATATGATATAAATTTTCTATATCAAATGGGTTATAATAAGGAGTATTACATAGAAACAAACCTAGAGGGTATTATTCCAAGGGACAGAGTTTATTAAATTAGTGGAGACACAAAAACCCATGTAATCAACTGGGTAAAAGGATATTATTAGTTGTGACTATTATGGATGATCTTTACAACTAAGAGACTAATACCCCAGTAATTTTCTATGGAGGATGTTGGTGAGTTCAATATATGATTTTAATAGCATGAACCAAATGAGACCTAGAGGGTGAGTACTCTTGATTATGTGATGAAGGGGATTGTTGTGACCTAGTGGGCCATCCATAATAAGGCTTACTTAACATGGGATGAAGTGTGTGGTATGATTGTACCTCAATTTTAGTTGTCTAAGACTATATAAATATACTGGCCTATTTATAAGGAGGTAAAATGCTCAAAACTAAATGTGTATAGGTGTATTTAGGTGTGGATGTCATAGGGTATAGCTCTTAACTTATGGATGTATAGTTTCATCTATACCTTAGGTGTTTTCCCCATAACATGGTACATCCATTAGAAGTAAATAAGATAAACAAAGTAATGGGCATAGATCCAAGCCTATTTTATTTAAATGTTCATTTTTTAAATTAATAATCCTTAGGTACAAGTCACTCTACAAAAGATGAAAACATTTCTATGTTATGAAAGAGTTGAAGATTACCATCACAAGGGGAACTTGATTTGCATGAAGCTATATAGAGAAACCCAAAACACATCTTATAGATTCTATAAATTGGTGAAGGTGAGGCCCAACCATGGATTAAACCTTTTCATAGGATATATGAGGAAGATAAAAAACATTCTCAAATGGAGAAAAATATTAGATGGATATAAGGGATCTCTTTAAACCAAAGAGAGAGTTAGAGCCCCTACTAGAACCAATCATAGAGGAAACTGAGGATGAAAAGTTTTGACATATATAATTTATAGAATGTGAAGGAGAATAGATACTCTAAAACTTCATTTTTGAATAATAGTTAAAAATTTATTAGGATATATTAAAGGAGAAAATAATATATATTGGTAGAGAATAAGGACTCAAAATGGTGCATGTTGGCAATTATTGGACATTAGAAGATATCTTCAAGGTTTTGTAGTTACTAAAAGATTATCAGAATGTCTTTTCTATAATCTTCACAAAATTCAAAGGTGTTTATCCTTATTTAGGTAAGATGAACTTAGAGTTAAAAGAGTGATCATGGAAAATCAAGAAGAGTCCATATAGGTTAAACCTGACTATGAAGCTCAAAGTGAAGATAAACTTAATTACATGTTGGAAGCATGCATTATATTCACAATTGAGAAAGCTAACAAGGTTAGACCCCTGGTAGTTTATCCAAGAAGACTAGGGAGATATGAATCTATAGAGACTACTGTATTCTCAATTATTATTGTGTTAATGATCCATTTACTATTCCCTTCATGGATGAAGTTTTAGAGGATATTTTTGGGTATGAAGTGTTCTCATTCATAGATGATTTTAGTAGTTACCATCAGATACCCATTATAGAAAATGATAGGATAAAAACAACATTCACCATAGAATAGGGTTTGTTAAATTATAAGGTCATGCCATGTAGACTTTAAAATGCACCAATGGTATTCTCCAAAGTTGTGTTAAATACATTCAAGGATTTCATCCATGACATCTTGAAAGTATACTTGGATAATTTGGTAGTGTTCTAATTTATCAAAACACATTTATCAAAACTTAGATTAATGTTAGAAAGATTTGGATCATTATGAATAGCTCCAAATTTTAATAAATGCCTATTTTTCACACCTTTTGGTGTTTTATTAGGTCATGTAGTATATAGAAAAGGAATCCTAATAGACCAAGCTAAGATTGTAGTCATTATGAACATGCCACCCCCAAGACATAAACATAAGTATGATCCTTTTTGGGATACACTGGTTATTACCAAAAAATTTTCAAGGGATATGCCTCTATATTATCTCTTTTGGAGAATTTGTGAAAAAGAGTTCAATTTATATGGATAAAGGACTACCAAGTTACATTTGTTGATTTGAAGTAGTGACTAGTGACTACTTTGATCATAATTTTTCTATATTAGAGTAAACATTTTCTTATGAATACAGATGCTTTAGGTATTTCCATTGAAGTAGTACTCACATAGCTAGGATATGGAGGATTAGATCATTTGATCCAATTTGTAAGTAGAAAGTTGTCATCCATAGAAAATAATTATATGACCACTAAGTGAGAAACCATAACAATAGTATTTTCACTATATAAGTTTAGGCACTACTTGTTTGATACAATGTTTATGTTCTTAATTGATCATCAGGATATATGATACTTAGTAAACAAGTTATTGTTGGGAGAATCCATATCTCACTTGTTGATGATTTTTTAAGAATTTCAATTCTTAACATCAAACTAAAATGGGAGAATGTTAGTCTTGACCATCTAAGTCAATTAACTAATGGTGAGGAACCTCAAGAAATCTAAGATGAATAACTAGATGCATATTTATTTAGCGTAATTACAATTCTAGAATAACTATAGGAGATAATACAGTTTTTTGAATAAGGGATATTTCTAGATCAATATAATAAAAGAGATAATAAATAGTTGATAACTATAACTCTTTTATATTGTCTTTTTAATGGATATTTGTATTACATAGGTAAATACAAATTCCTACACATAGTGTCACTAGAGAATGAGCATGCATAACTTGTGGAGGAAGAACATCAAGGAGTAGAAGGAGGCCCTTTTGCAAGAGATGCAATTTCAGGAATATTTTATGAAGTGGTATTTAGTGGCCTTATCTATTTCATAATACACAGAGAGTTTCAAAATAGTGAAATGTTTTACAAAGGATGAGAAAGCCACACCAGTGGTATGACATGCTTTTATATCCTATGCTAGCATAATATCCCTTTGAATAATGGGGCATTGAATTTTTTAGGATAATAAATTCCCCAAAAAAATATAAAAATTCAAGGTACATAATAATTATGATAAATTACTCTACCAAATGGGTAGAATCTACTATGACTCTAAGTTGTGGTATGAAGGACATAGTTAAGTTCCTATATGAGAATATAATTACCAGGTTTGGTTATCCTATTAAATTGGTAAGTTATAAAGGAACCCATTTCTTGAATAAGACCATTAAGGCCCTTATAGATGAGTTTTTAATATTGCATCATAAAATCATTGTGTATCTTCTGTAATCAAATGGCCAAGTTAAAACTACAAATAAGATGATTGGTAAGATGTTCCCTCAAAAATACAATGTAAAATGATATGATTGGGAGGATAGACTTCCAAATATCATGTGGGATTATCACGAACATTGTAAATATGTGACATGATTTACACCATTATAGTTTTCTATGGGCTTGAAGATGTGATGCCCATGACATATCTACTTCTCATTTTGTAAGTTACTTATGTAATATATATATATATATATATATATATATATATATAGGTGATTTGGATCCATTGACCACATATTTATAGACTTGAATTACATGGATGAAGTAAGACACAAAGAAGTAGGGGCCCAAAAGATAAATAACCATAGCTAGAAGGCATGGCATGATAAACACCTATGAATAAAGGCATTCCAGGTAAATCAACTTATACCTCTAAATGATATTAGGTTTAGATATTTTCCTAGAAAGATTCACATTTAGTGAAAGGGTTCTTACATCATTCATGAACTTTTTCAACTTGGAATAATGGTCCTAAAATATTTGTAAGGGAATATCTTACTTGAGAGGATAAATGATTGTAGGTCGAAGTCCTACCACCATTAGTTCAAAATAATCTAAAGTAAAGGTACTATATCACACCACATAGATTATATAGAGGTTTCATAAGTGTTATTTTAGGATTGTTTATGTTTTGCATGTGTCGATAAATAGAAGTGTGTATACTATGTAACCAAAAGGATCCATGCAATAATCAAAGGTTGCAATACTATTGATAACTTGGTAAAGTTGTCCAAGTGTATATAATGTATGGAAAATAGCTAAGTATGATAAAGACATGTGCATATAAATCCATAGTAGATAGTGTAGCTTAATGTTTAATTTATTACATTTAATTATTCAGTATAGGGTGGGATATTGAAAATTATATTTGGAAAAGTGATAGGCTTATGTAAAAAATAGAGTAAATAATGTGTAGCTAAATCCCCATTAATTAAATACATCAAAAAATGTAAATCACCACCTTAATTACATGTCCCATCAACTAAATGTCTGGTACATTAGCTGAAAAATCCATTTCATTCAAAGATCATGTGTGAAGGATTGAGTGATAACATAAATCATCAATATTGTAAGCCATTGAAGGTGGTATGAGACATTATAAATAAATCAATTAGTAGAATCCATTCACATCCATTTCTAAAAATATTGAGGTGTTGTCAAAAATCTAACCAAATTTTAATCTTTAGTTGATAGCTTCCATGTATTTATTCCAAATAGAGACATGCAATATCTGGGTTTGACCGATCCCAACTCATCAAAGGGTTTATAAAAGAATATAAGGAGTATATAGTCATCAATGTAGCATTCCACCAAAAAATATTCATAGATATAAATGGTTATGAGTTTATTCAAAATAGATATATACGCATGTTTATCCTAGACATAATTGAAGGAGTGCATCCAACTGTGTTAGTGCTAACACATAGGCTCTATAATACTGATGTGGAGTGATTGATATCTTTACCCACTTTTGGATAACTTAGTGATGTCATGTAATTTTTTTTGGGATGATATAATGAGGGAAATATTTATCTTTCCCAAGATATCACTATCCACATTAATACTACTATGATGGCTCAGGAAAAAAGGATTACCTACACAAGGGAGGCAAATGTGCATCAAAAATCATAAATTAACACCAATTTTTATAAGGGGAAAATACTATTAAAATTATATAATAATTCCCATAGAATATATTGAAGATGTGTTAAAGTGTATTCTAGTTGAATGCATTTCTCACTAATTCTAGTAGATAACCAAAGATACCAAATAAGCTACCAAAGGGGTCATCAACATTGCCCATCAAATGATCCATCATAGTGAGGAATTAAATTGGATAGAATTTTTGGTTAGATAACTCACTTCTAACATGAAAAAAAAATTGGTGAGTATAGAAAAAAACTTTGAGTACCAATTTTTTGTATTGTTGTTCGTATTTACATAGTGGAAGTCTCTTGAGGCCATACTTCAACTAGATGTTGACTACTAGCCAGATGTCTAGTTTTGAAATCTCACATAGACCTATGAGATCACATAATTTGTACATCAAGACAAAATTTCACTTAGTGGGATGTGTTTTTTGAGCTTATCATAGCTAACCCGTGCATACCACTTGATGTCATGTAGTACTTGGGACAACATGGATTTGTTACAAAGCTACCAAAAGGCATTTCTATTTGAGTCCATAAACTCCCCAAGGTTATGGTTCCACCTCTTCCATACTTTATCATCATTTATATGGTATTGATTGAGGTGGATAAGTAGAAAAAAAATTGTAGTAATGAGATCCACTTCATTGTAGATAATACCACCATTTGGTGTAGATCCTATGACTACAACTACACAACCTTCAATAACAACACTCCAATATAAGATTCTAGGAATTAAAAAGTTCCCAAAGTCCAAAGATATTCATCTCTTCCATGATGTAAAAATCACAACCAACTCACATAATTATATGACTAGAGCATTCCTAGAATTATAGAGCTCTATGATTTTACACATCTAGGAACTGATGAGTAATAGGTAGATAGGATGATGATGATGACCGATATGGCTAGAGATCTTTATGAGAAGGAAGATGAAAAAGAGTAATTATTTTAGAAATTAGTATTCACCATCCAACTATAGATAAAACTTCCTAATAATATTTGGATAGTGCTACCTCTTCGCTTGGCCTCTATTATCATCAACATAGAGGCTAAAGAAGCTAAGTTTCAATAAATTTATCAATCATTTGAAGTAGGAGGATTAAATATGAGTATATTGTAGAAAATAGCCACAAAAAATAAGTTACATAGTACCTTTGTTCCAATAAATTTAGACTTCATATAGCACTCACTAATATAGGGTCAAAACTTCACTTATTCATGTGCACACCATTAGAGAATCTACAATGGAAGTATAGTCTTCATAGGAGGTTCCACCACACAAACCCATAAAAATAATAATTCATAAGGGTTAGGTTTCCTATGTAGAAGTACAAATGATTATTATTATTTCTTTTCCATCCCAATCTAAGGAGGTTGTGAGAATTACATAAGAAGTTGCACTGGACTCCTAAAATTTTAAGGAACAATAAGTTACACATGAATAAGTGTAGAGAGAAGTTGAGTGTCATATTCACTAAGAATAAAAGTGTAAGGCTAAGGCCAAGGTTAAGTATGAGGAAAATACCACATCAAAAGAATGCAGGGAAACCTAGTGGTATGATAAGGAAGAAGCAACTTGAAATCAAGCCATATATACTAAGGCAATCTACCAAAAATAATAAGAAGATGACAACACTAAATCATAGAATGAAGTTTTAGTTATCATAAATCTCAAAAAAAATAATATATAGTTGATCAAAAATACAAAGATAATAAATTTCAAATGGAGTGAAAATATATAGAAGATATTGAGGAGTTGAAGAAGAACCAGATTAAGCAATAAAAAGTGTAGAAGTAAGCCATAAACTAAGCATGGTAGGAGAAAGTATATTTATTAAAGGTTGATAAACTTTCAAAGTCCAATAGATAAAATAAATCATAGATAAAGGAGGTCAATAGGGTGTAAATATATGCCTTCATGTAGGCATAATATGATGTTTCAAAGAAAAGTGCTAAGGAAGCTGAAGCCATTACTATGACAGTTCCATCTGAGAGAACTCCCTCGAGTTTCATTCCCCTACCACCATCTCATGATCCCCTTCAACCATAGTTGTGAGACACTATGCTTACCTTGTAGGATGAAAATTCTTCCTCCATACTATCTAAGATTTTTTGATGGGATGTGTTGACCACCTCTACTTGGCATATTATATTCTCTCTACCCATAGCTCCTTTACACAAGGGATTTGTAAGTACTTCTATTGCACAACTTACATTGACTTCTGTGACTATTGAAAGATTATTGGATGTATCTCAACTACAATTTTCTATGTATATTTAATTTATTAATGCATTCCATGAGTCTATTTAAAATAATGAGATTGTATTGGATCAATAAGTTGACGATATTAAAGACATAAATTTTACCACCACTAAGTAGCTACATATTTCTTGAAAGACTATCTAGGACACATATCTTGATTTGTACACCTAATTGATTATAGAGACATCACTCCAAAATAAAGACCATATTTTTATTTTTCTCAACAAACTTACCATCGATTGGTAGGCATTTAATGAATTAGACATCATATATAAGGGATAAGCCATCAAAGATAAAATGGGGATCATATATGAGATGTTAGTTGAGTACTAGGTCATTATTGATACTAATTACACTCAGGTTATGTACATTACACTTCAACTACTTGAATGGAATAAGTAGTTATATATAGTTTAGATCACTATGTAGCCTAAATTTATTACATATATCTTCACCCATACTACTCTTACTATGCCAAATTCAACTCTTGCTTCCATATATTCTACCCTCTAGACCTCACTTAGTGCATGGGATATTGTAATGTAAAATCTATTGACTGGGTAGAGCTAGATGTAGCATAACTCTTTTTCTAGTGTGTAGCCATAGTGACATGTTGATAAGCTAGTTCAAATCCATATTTAAATCACCACCAAAGTTCACATGGTGAATTTTTCCTTACTCGGGATAGTTGATACCAATATTCACCAACTGATGGCAAATCAATTCCCCTTTCATGGTTTTTTTCATAGTGCTCAGGAAACTCTACTCAATTGGAAATCTTACAAGGATTATTTGTCTCTCATAGATGTAAGCATTGTACCACTTATAATTAAGCCTCATATCACTCCACCTAGTTAATGATGATGGATTATCTAATGTATAAAGATGCTTCTACCCACCAACTGATGCTTATAAGCTTTACAATATTACAATTTTGGTCCTTATATTTTGTATCTAGTAGGTGTTTGGAATTTAGACTCTAAAGGCCAAATGTCAACCCATATAACCAAAAATATTTCATGGCACTCATTTAAGACTACTCATGGTGATGTCTTACATGGTCATGTTCTTGTGGATCTTATTTTGAGCCTTGGTAATATTGTTAGAAATGTCATTGTATGAGTTTAGGCCTACTTGTGTATCCATTATGTCAGGTTTACCTTGAGTCTTTTTGGTGAGGTGATAGTGGTCATAGTAATTTTTGAGTGAGAGGAAATGTTTATAATTCTTCTAAGTTCCAATGAGTTGTTTTATCCCTATTTGATGATATTAAGAATCTTTTCATAAAATTAAGGTAACTTGACAAGTTTGAGGTTTTAGATTCTCATGGTATATGGACCTTTTATAATATTTTACTTGTGAGAGAGGATTTATTAATCATTATGAAGGGTTTCTAACCTTGATACATTGATTATATAAAGTTTTATTTATATGTTTAGTGTTATTTTCCATGGTTTATCCATTCAAGCCTTTTTAAACCTTCATCACCCCTCATTAAGTGATCAATCACCTCATATAATATTATTTATATTTAAAACATAGGATAAAATGAAAGTGTTTTCATTAAATTACATTATAAAAGTCTTGAAAAGGTCCTAATTTAATCATATTTCCACTACTATGCATTTCATATTCTTTAAACTCCTTTTTGAAACTCTTACACACCTCCCCACTTGCCAAGTGGAGCCGACACATTCCAAAGTGTGTCTCTCCCACTTCACCCTACCATATATTATATTTTATAATTTCATATAACTCATGTTATCCATATCTTCATCCTTAGTTATGTTAAAATGTTAGGAATCTAGAGAAAATGTAGGAAAGAGGACTTTTTCATATGATTCGTATAGTTGTACAAACTTGTACATAATGTTCCATATATGGGAGGTCAAGTGCTTGAAGGTGGGTCCTTGTCAGTAATACTGGTGGAGTTTCATGGGATGAGGATTAAATACAAACTGAAAATTGATCCTTAAACACCATCGAGCTCCTTTGCAGCCCAAGATAATCCTTCAAGTTTGTAAATGGTATGGTCATGAGAGAGAATATCAAGCTTTGAAATTTTGGGCAAAGGAAGGGACCCTAGATAGATTTCATATTTTGGAATTTATTATTATTTTGGTTATATATCCTTTATTAGTAATCCTTAACAAGGTAGGGTGCTCATAATGTATTCTTCATGCAGGTAGGCTACCAGTTTTCCTTTTTTCTTCTTTCCTTAGCATGGTTAAAGATAAATGGAGAAAATGAGATATTTTTAGGAGTATTTTACGCCTTACCAAACCATTATTCATCCTAATCTCATATGTTTAGTTCATTAAGGATGTGTGTGAATAATATATACCTAAGATCTATTAATGAAAAGGTTTAAGATTATATTGTCCACTAACAATTTTACAGACTTAAAAGTGAACATTATTAACTTCAAAAGCTCATTTTATATTATGTGAAGGTTGAAAATTACCTAATATATATATATATATATATATATATATATATATATATATATATATATATATATATAAATATTCATGTAACCCTGATTGGACACATGATGTTATGATGAGAATCATATATAGGTGACTAGTCCTCAAACCCCAAGTAAGATAGTCAAGTAAACTAAATTGATTCAATGAGAAGGCCTACGGTTTATCTTTTAGAAAATGTTGTTTACTAGAAATAGATGGTAAAAAGTGAACATAAAAAATTTAGGGTAAAAATTAAGGATTTTTAAATACTAGTGTATAGGTATTAACACATTTAATACATCGTAGTCATTACACACAATCTATCCCTCAAAATACTCATGCTCATAGTCCTACATGCCCTTGTTTAAACTAATAGGATTGAGTTTTGAGAGAAAGGTACAAAATAAGAGACATTTTTAATACCTTGGAAAGCATTTAATATTCATGAATATGTATGATAAGACATGGATATAGAGATACAGGGTTAGAAAGACTCTAAATACATCAAGTTTAACTTCAGGGCAAGTAAGCTCAGTCAAATGCTTTTGAACATACACATGAATGTGACAACATGATTATGAGATATTATGAATATGATGAAGGTTTTAGTGTATTTATGAGCTTCATAGGTCAAAATAACAAAATTTTACTCTTCAAGAAAATAGTAAAATTCCAATCTTCTCTCAATAGAGCACACACAATCAAGGTGATGGACTATCACACATAGGTAGATTTGTTTTGGCAATAGAATGGAAGTGTGATGAATGTTTTTCCCTTTAAAATTAGTGTGTCTAGGGATATTTGTGGCTAAATTATGTCTTACATTCTTATTTATTATACTTTTTACATTTTTATATATGCTTAGATAGGTCAGCCTATGGAATAACCTTGGCTAAGTAGACTATATATAGGAGGTAGAGGTTAGTCCTTAGGAATTATGTTAAGTATTATACTATTATTAAATTATTGTGGAGGTTTACCCTCTTAAGTGTCTTTTATATATTATATAATATTCTACTCTATTGTTAATTGTTGTTGTGTGATCTCTCATATTTACTTATTCTATGTGATATAAAATCATTTTGTGTGAACATCTAAGTAATTTCATTACAGGTGGTATCAGAGCTTCAATTTGGGTAAGTTTCGTATTAATTTATTTTCAATTTGGTGAGGTGTGGATTATAGGATTGGTTGGAGGGAAAAAAACATAACTTACAATATGGGAATAATTATTTTTTTCTATCAACATGGTATTGATTTAAAAACATTTTTGAAAAAACAAATTCTAGGAAAAAAATTTCCCTCTACATAATTACAGTCATTTGATTCATCTTAGTGAGATGATTGAAATGGTATACTCTATCACTACATGTTTTTGGTGCCAAAATTTTTACCCTTGTACACAAAGGTAGTCATTAGATTTGTCTTGACAAGGCAATCACATTGGTACCATCTCCTAGTACACTTTTTTTGGGGTAAAAACCCTCCTAGGGTTTTTATATGTTAGGTCCTAGTAAACAGGGAAGAAAAGGGGGGAAAGAAACTCCTAAGACTCCTTCTATTGATGACATGAAATTAGGTACTTTAGATACAATAATTTCTTAACTTTAGGTGGACATAAAGAACCTGATGAGGCATGATGACTTTGTTTCAGTTTAAGCTAATGTTTTAGGGATGTGTAGAGAGATTAATGGGGTTCACAATGAATTTCATCATATAAATACAAAATTGGCTTCCCTTACATCTCAATTTCATCCCAATAAACCTCCACTTCAACATTCAAATGCTCCTCTCAACACAACAACTCCCATGCTGGTATGAAACTAATTTTTCCAAAAGTGGACATGTGTAAGTTCAATGGTAAGTATCTTCTCACTTGGATTACCCAAATTGATAATTTATTTCAGCTATATTAAACCCATGGTTCTCAAAAGGTGATAGTGGCATCTCTA
This sequence comes from Torreya grandis, assembly GCA_037957365.1. Taxonomy (NCBI): domain Eukaryota; kingdom Viridiplantae; phylum Streptophyta; class Pinopsida; order Cupressales; family Taxaceae; genus Torreya; species Torreya grandis. The sequence continues at coordinate 1,439,608 of JARHVA010003242.1, forward strand.
TATCTAGAACCTGAGTAATTCATTTGATATCACTGGTTATGTGCTCAAAACAAAAAGAATGATGATCCTATTACATGGTCTATTTTCACTAAGTAGTTATTGGATCTTTAGTGGAATAATGTATTTGAGAACTATTTTAGCCAATTATCCAAACTATGACAATCAGTAACTGTGAAGGATTATATTCAATAGTTTTAGAATCTCTCTTTATGGTTAGAAGATATCACTAAGGATAATTTGACTGATCTATTTTTGGGTGGCCTCAAATATAACATCCAGTTAAAGGTTTGAATTTTTAACCCAACATCTGTATTAGAAGTTATCCCTAGGGCACATATGATAGAAAAAAAGAGATGGTCAAAAACATAATTTTCACTACTAGTCATTATCACACCTTTCTATCACCATCATTTGCGTAGCCCACTAGATTAACACAATGACAAATTGAGGATAAGCAAGCCAAAGGGTTATGTTATCATTATGATGATAAATGGATCAAAGACCATCATTGTGCTAAAAAGATTTTTTACATTGAATGTGCCAATGATGATGAAGATGATGAAGTATATAGTGAGGATGTAGAAGGTCCTAAGGATGAATATGAAGACTCTCAACCTACTATTTTTTGTCATGCCCTTTTAGGTATTATTACTCCCCAAACTCTTAAGGTGATGAGTTTTATTAATGAATATAAATTCACTATATTTATCGATTCTTGGAGAACACACAACTTCATCAATAGTAAGTTGGCTACTCATTTAAACTATTTTATTTATTTAGATCCAAATTTTAGGTTATGATTACAAATGGTGGTGCTATTAGCTATTTAGGAAAATGGGATAGTATTAAGTTAGCTATGGGAAACTACTTGTTGGATTCTCCTATGTTTGAGATTCCCATGGGTGGAGCTGATATTATTTTATGAGTATAATGGTTCACCACTTTGGGCACTATTGAGATGAATTTATAAGAATTATTCATACATTTTCATTCTAAAGAAAGGACTTTTGAGCTAAGGGGATTAACAGATAGATCTCCATAACTTGTTATCTCCCATCAAATGATAAAGATTCTCCTTAAAGGTGCTTAGGGATTTGTAGCTCACTTGTTTTTCATGGAAGTATAACCAACTCAACTATCTCCACCTCTTGATATGCAACAAGTGATTGATGCACATTCTATTATTTTTGGTGACATGCCAAAAGGACTTCACCTAGCCACATGCATGATCATGTTATCAAAATTATTCCTAGTAGTACACCACCCAACATTAGGACAAAAAGGTATCCTTATGCCTAGAAAAGTGAAATTGAAAAGATTGTACAAGAGATGTTGGATATAGGAATCATTCTCCACAACCAAAGTGAATATTCTTCACCAGTTGTCATGGTGAGAAAGAAAGATGACACCTGAAAGATGTGCCATGAATACAGAGAACTCAATAAGTACACTATCAAAGATAAGTTTCTTATTCTTATCATTGATGATTTGCTAGATGAATTGAATGGTGATTTTTGTTTTACCAAGGTAGATCTATGTTCTAGGTATCATCAAATCCGAATCCATGATGAAGAGATACCCAAAATATCTTTTAGGACTCATGATGGCCATTATGAGCTTTTGGTTATTCCTTTTGGATTTACTTCTTAGAGTTTGATGAATACTATTTCTACGCCATTTTTTAGGAAATTTGTTTTGGTATTCTTTGATCGTATCCTCACTTATAGTAAATTTTGGGAAGACCATTTACAAAATGTGAAACAGGTACTCTTCATTTTGGAACAACATCAATTGTATGCCAAACTTTCCAAATGTACTTTTGGGGCTCATGAGGTTAAATATTTTGTTCATCTAGTTTCTTATGAAGGAGTGAGAGGGGATCCTAAAAAGAACCAAGCAATGGTGGATTGGCCAATTCCTGAGACACTCAAGCAACTACAAGGATTTTAGGGGCTAACTAGTTACTATCACAATTTTGTCAAAAATTATGGTAGTATTACAGCCCCACTCACTTCTTTTTTGAATAAAGAGTCCTTTTAGTGGATTGAAGCATCCACTTGCACATTTGAACAATTGAAATTGGCTATGTGCACTACTCCAATATTGGTCACTCTTGATTTTTCCAAGACTTTTGTGGTTGAATGTGATGAATATAGGTATGGTATGGGTGTTGTACTCATGCAAAAAGGTAAACCACTTGCATTTAAAATTCTTCAACTAAAACATAAAAATTAACACAAGCCCATCTATGAGAAGGAAATGATGGCCATTTTTCATATATTCAAACAATGGAGACCTTATTTGATGGGTCATCATTTTTAGGTAAGGACTGATCATGATAGTCTCAAATATTTTTTGGAAAAATGTTTGTCATATGAAGAATAGTAGAAATGGGTAACTAAGATGCTAGGCTATGATTTTAAAATCATCTAAATAAAAGGTAAGGATAATGTGGTGGCAGATTTAATATACAAAAAGGATGAATTAGTTGAGGCATTGCTATGTGACAACCATTTTGTAGGTAGATTGGCTAGATGAAGCATGATCAGAATGGGAACATGATAGTGTTACCCATGATTTGATTCAAAATATTCAGCAAGGTTTAAGTGGATTTAAAAAATTCACATGAAAGGGTAATACATTATGATATACAAATAGTTTGTACCTCTATAAGGATTCTCTTCTTAAATAAAAATCCTTTAATAATTTCATGCAACTCTAATTAGGGGTCATTCAAGAATTTTGAAAACCTATCACAATATCAAGTAGGATTTTTTCTGGGAAGGACTCAAGGGGGATGTCTAGATATATGTGGCTAAATGTATGATCTATAAACAAAACAAAGGTGAAACCATCAAAACCCTAGGTCTTTTATAGCCTTTATCCATCCCTAGCCAACATTGGGAAGAGGTATCTATGGATTTTGTTATAGGGTTACCAAGATCTAATGGTCAAAATGTTATCATGATTATTTTGGATTATCTCAGTAAGTATGCTCATTTTTGTTCTTTATTACAACCATTTTTTGTTAGTACAATAGCTACTAATTTTCTCAATATAGTTCAAAAATTTCATGGGACCCCTAAGATCATGGTCGGTGATAGAGATCCAATTTTCACTAGTAATTTTTGGACTAAGTTATTTACATGTTTGGGAACCCAGTTGTCTCATAATTCATCCTATCATCCTCAATTTTATTGAAAAATTAAGGTATTCAACAAATGTCTGGAAGGATATCTCCATTTTTTTGTTTCTAATAAATAGGATAAATGGGTTTATTGGTTATCACTTTTTAAATGGTGGTATAATAATTCTATTCATAGTTCTTCCAAAATGTCTCCCTTTATAGTATTGTATGGATACCACCCTCAATCCATCAATTTAACCTTGAAGGTCCATCTTAAGGTCTATGTAGTTGAAGAACATATTCACCATCGATAGGAGGTCCTTGCAAGTTTGCATTAAAATCTAGTTATAACCTAGAATTGCATGAAGCAATAGGAAAATAAACACAAAAGTGAGAGGAATTTTGAAATTAGTGATTGGGTCTCTGTTCACTTGTAGCCATATAATCAGATGTCATTGAAGTAACAAAAAAGGATAACAAGCTATCCCCTAAGTATTATGAGTCTTATCAAATATTGCAAAAAATTAGTAGTGTGGCCTACAAGTTAGAGTTTACTTCATCTAATCACATACATCTAGTATTTCATGTATCATGCCAAAACAAATTCATTAGACATAGAGTTTCCATTCAAACAAAATTACCAAAATTAGATGAGGAAGGTAGAGTTGTTCTTGATCCTGAGGTGATCCTTCACATGCACACTAAGTAGCTACATTTTAGAGTGATTACATAGTACCTAATAAAATGGAACAATCTACCATGTAAATATGCCACTTGGTAGGATGAAGCATATGTATAGCAACATCCAAATTTGCCACAATGTTGAGGACAATGTTGTTTTTAAGGGGAGGGGATTACTATGCCCTTAACCATTGGTGTGTCTAAGGATATGTGTGGTTAACTTATGGATTACATAACTCTTTTATATACTTGTTATATTTATCTATGTTCTTAAATAGGTCAGCCTATGGAATATCCTTGGCTAAGTAGACTATATATAGGAGGTAGTGGTTAGTCTTTAGGCATTATGTTAAGTATTATGCTATTAGTACATTATTGTGGAGGTTTCCCCCTTGAAGTGACTTTGTTATATTATCTATTATTATTATCTACTATAAATTATTGTTGTGTGATCTTTCATATTTGCTTATTCTATGTAATATAAAATCATTCTATGTGAACATCTAAGAAATTTCATTACAATGAACGTACAGTGTTGAAATGAAATAATGAGATGAACAACCCACATTGCTTTATGAGATTATTGTATTTCATGAAACCTTGTAGTATATTTGAGATAATGGGGAAGAGTTAATGAGCCTATATAGATCTTTTCGGGCCTAGATAGACCTAATACAAGTTTATGTATATCATTTTAAGGCTTATGTAAGACTTGGGGGAAGTAAAATTATAAATACCTATTAAGGTGAGCAATAAAAAAAGAAATAATGGTTTTAAAAGTGATGTGAGCCTTAATTAAGATAGAGGGTGTCTAAATGGCCTAATCAAGCCTATCCAAACTTGGGAAAGCACTTCCTAATAGGGTCAGACAAGAAAAACTTGAATGTGTAACCCTGTAGGCAGGTAAATCATTAAATTAATTAGGAACCCTTGATTTATATATCAAGTGATCTTAGTACCTTATTGATATGTTTCAATATTTATAAAATACAAAAGAGATTTAGGCCATTTTAGGCCTTTTAGGCCTAAAAGGGACACAATAGGAATACACATGCATTTTGTAAACCCTATGCTTACCTAAGGATTGGTTACGAATTGAGAACATTTGAGAAATGATAGTCATAAGGTATAACAAAACTTCCAAAGTGGATTAGGCTTAAAAATATAAAGACAACCTAATGACCTATTAATCCATTAGGCCTAAAATTGACACATAAAAACCTATATAGAGTTTCAGGTCACTTATACATTTTGGTGTCTGATTGGAGTTGAAAATACTATGGAAAAAATTATTAGGGTGTATCATGTTTCACAAAGTATGAAGAGTCTCACCCATATAGTTAGAGCACTAAAATTAGACTCAAGCATTTCATAAACTTGACTATGTGTAAACCCTAAGATATAGGATGAAATGCACAAGGAAAAAAATTGGGAGAGACCCAAAGTAAGTTACTATGCCTTAAGATCATGTTATATAGTTCAAATTCCATCATCCTATGGTCCAAGGTAAGAAAATCCTACTAATAACTCCTCACTATTGCTAAACTCAGTGTTGGTAGTATCACCTATAGCTAGTCATTTAAGAAAGAGGAGAAGAGTTAGGGTATGATAATTTGAAGGTAGTTAGAAAAGAGAGAAAAATGTGAGTAGAGAGTATGTATGTTGATATTGAACCCTATTATCACCTATAGGATTTCTAGGTATTCAAACTCGGTTGAGGATAATAAGGCCTAAACAGCCTACTTTAGGCCAAGAAGGCCCACAACACTATAGAACCATGCTTAGAATCTCCTAAGAAAAATGACACCATGATAAGGTATAAAAGTTTGTTTCATGTATTAACAAGGTTATTTAAAGAAATATAAGTGAAAAGAGAAGGTCAATTTCAGTCTTAAGACTCTCTTAAAGTCACAGAGTCTAGATAGTCAATTTGAGCTATCTATTCAAGAGCTTGGAAATCTAACCGTAGAGGGAGTTGTGGAAAAAAATATTAGAAAGAGTTAGGCAAACATATTTAATTTAAACTCATGGAGTGTGGAGTTTATTTGAGGGGATCACCTTTATGAACAAAGGTTAAGACCATAGGCATGTCCACATTGCTTGTAGAAGACTACAAGCACATTTCCCTATGTTCATATCTTATCAAATATTTTACATGGGAAATTAAGTTGATAAATAAAGTTTAAGGGGAAAATGTATTAAAAATACATCAGAATAATTTTTCTTTCAGAGGTTTATACTTTATGAACCATCGTTAAGATGATGGAACTCAAAAACCCTCCTTAAACCTTACAATAGACTAGTTTTGGGAAAATTAAAGAAATTGGCGTTTTATTGTAATGAAAATACCATAGAAACACATAAAACACAAATGGAATTGATAATATCTCTTGAAAATGGTACTTAGTTGTATGGAATCTACATAGATTTGGTAGAAAACTATACTTTTTAAAAGATTTTTGAGAGAATAAGGTGAAGAACTATTTGGGATGATTCGAATCATTAGAGGACTATTTTTGACACTTGTTTCACCTTCTTATGACACTATATTATAAAAAATATTCCTTTAAATACCAATGTAAGCTTCCTATATATATCTAGTCTATAGAAATGAAGGATAGGGTGACGTACCCACCTAGTTTAGAAATATTATAGGTGTTTCTTTCTAAAAAAGGATTATTATAGGATGTAATGAATTATTTCAAGCCTAAAAATCATCTATTCATATGTTATTAATGTTCCATTTAAGTTTCATCATTTAAAAACACATAGTTAGGCTATTAGGCCCTATTGGACTATTTGGCCTACTTGGTCAACAAGAAAGTTGAAGGTTAGCATAGAGGGATAATGAAGTGAGTTAATGAAGGGTAACTACACCATGTAACTGATTTATTTAAGGAAGAAAATGTATGTTTAATGGTTATAATGGAGGAAGACATTAGTTTCTTGACATATTCAAATATGCTCAAAGGAGGACAACTATTGTATGCTTGAGGATGGCCTAACTATGTCTCATCAATGTTGTAACCTCTAAAACATAAGTTATTTGACCAAAAATAGGCATAGATATTATTTAATAAATGTTTAACAAGTAAACCACATCCTTCACTACCCCACTTCAACATGAAAGGGCTCATTCAATGGCTAATCAAGAGATTAATTCATAATGGGTGTATAGAGGACTAAGCTAACTATTTATAACTAAATTAATGAGTTGATTATGACTATTTATGACCCTAAATTATCTCTTCCATGCCATTATAATCTTATTTTCCCCTCATTCTACTATTTATTAAAGCCTTATGGCCTTGATTTATATCCCTCTTGTGGGTATGAGGAAATTATATATATTTTGTACTTGATATACTTATTTGAATGAAGAAATAAAATATTTCAGCTCTTTCATGATGATATATAGTGTGTTTTTACTTGTTTAGATTTGAAAATATGATGGATTTATCTCCCTTGAATTTCCTTGTTAACCTAGATGCAAATAAGGTGTCTTATGCAGGTTATGTGGTGTGTAGAAGTGTTGTTGATGTAGTTTGAAGTATGATATGAATGGTAAGAGTCTCAAAACATACCTTTTTATCATGACCTTTGCACTCTAGTTACTAATACAATGTAAACATTGTTGGAAATATTGTCATTTATGTCAAAGGTCTAGTATTATTGGTGATAAAGGCGCCATTGCATTTAATGTTGTTTATCTTGATTAATGTGAGTTAAAATTTATTTAATATCAACAAATATATTTTTAGTTGAATATGAGACAAAATAAGGGCCCATGGAGAAGTCAAAGAGCCACGGGGTAAAGACAAAAGATGGATGGGACAAATTTTCCCATGAAGAGTCATTTTGGGGAGTATTAAGAGTCATTAAGTGAAGACAAAAGAGTAAGGGTGCAATTTCTCATGAAGGGACACTTTGAGGAATATGAAAAGTCACAAAAGATAAGGACAAAAGTGGGAAGGACGTTTTTGGTCATGAAGGGTCACCACATGACTTTTCAAAGGCATGAATATGAAGGGTCATACAAGTTTGATACCATTTTCCATGAGGATTGAAGGGTCACAAAGGGGGAAGGCCAAAGGTCATTTGGAAAGCTATAAATAAAGGCTTGAGAAGCCATTTGTAAATATGAGAGATAGAGGTTGATTTGATATTGTAATATTTATCTTAGAAGAGTAATTATGATAGATGAATATGATTTATATTTGTTATATCTAGCTTAGAAGAGCCAAAGTGAGAGAGAGGAAAGAGATGTTGTATTGATCTATCATTTGTTGAGATATAAACATTGAGAGATAGGTGTGTGGTATACACAAAGGGGTTGGTGCTCTTGTGGGTTGGTGCTCAACAAAGGGGTTGGTGCTCCTATGGGTTGGTGCTCGACAAAGGGGATTGAAGCTCCTTTGGGTTGGTGCTCTCGAATTGTAGCTGAGTTGGTGCTCGGCAAAGGGGTATGGTGCTCCTATGGGTTGTTTCTCATGAATATACTTGAGATTGTTCTCCATGGTTTTTCCCACATTGGGTTTCCATGTTATATCTAGTGTCTCTCTATATTTTGTGTTATGTTTATTGTTTGAGTTTTATTACATATCTTGAATGTTTGATTAAGTGGAATTTGATAAAGGGAATGTTTTATAAGATATATGATATACTGATTCATCCCTCCTCTTAGTATATCCCACGCTTAACAATTGGTATCAGAGCAGGTTCCTTCAGAAAGGGTTTAATAGCTTGAAGGTAGATCAAAGAAAAGCATACGATGGCCAAGCAGCTAAAGAAGGAGAATCAAGAGTTGAAATCTATGGTTGAGGATCTTAAAGAAAAGGTGTGTCTTGGATTTTAAGTTGGCTATAGAAGTAAAAGAAAATAAGATATTTATTCAGGATCTTAAGAATCAGTTAGAGGTTGCAAATTCATTTTTAACATTAAAAGAAGAAGAGTGTAATCATTTGAAGGATGAGTTAGGTTCTTTAAAGGATAATCATGAGAAGCTTATAATCAAGGTTGAGAAAGATCATGAAATATTGGTCTAAGGAAAGAAGGATGCAGGTTTTGAAGGCAAATTTAAGAAGTCAATCAAGCAACCCAATGCCTTTAAGTTTTCAAATTCTTTTCATGGCCATTGTTTTGTTTGTCATCATGTTGGTCATAAGGTAAGAGACTGTATGAGGAGAAGCAATCAGTCAAAGGGAGATCTCAGTCACATTCAAGAAAAAGGTATGAGAAATATTGTTTTCTTTTGTTGTCATAAGGTTGGCCATATTTCTAAATTATGTCCAAAACAAGTAAAGAGATCTTCAAAGTATGTCAAAGGTTACAAAGCCCCTAAAATATATGAGAAGAGTCAAATTAAGGTTTGTAGACCTAAAATAGTAAAGATTGATCAAGTTGAGTTTAAGAATGAAAATGAATTACTTGTTATAGTAGATAAAGAATCAGATAAGAAGGATTGTCCAAAATCTCTTGTTACATTTGAACATGAGGTTTGTCAAGATAAGATAATTGCAAAAGTTGAGAAAAAGAAAAACATCATAAATGATAAGGTTAGTAAGTCAAAAAGGTTAGACATGGTTAAATAGATTCTAAAAGAAAAACACAAGATCAAGGAAGAAATAGAGGAGATGTGGGAATGTCCTGAGATTTATTTCTCGAACCCTATTGTCTTGGGTGTCTCTTCTAGGCTTCAAGGAGACACTTTTAAGAAAAATTGAAGCATGGTGGATAATATTAGGTCTTGGATATGTTGCATGACAAGAAGGTGAGTTGACAAATTAATTTATATATATTTTGAGGGAAAATATTTTTGAAGAAAATTTTGCATCAGTATTATGGTTTGAGACTATTAGAATGATTCTCGCATATGCAGTGTTTCAAATGATTATGGTCATAAGAAATTAGAATGTTGAAAAAAGAGCTAAAATTTTTATAAAGAAGGAAAACAATACTCATGTAGATTTAATGAACAAGGATAAGAGTTTCAAAGCTCCATTCATTAGGGAGAAGGTTCAAACATGTTCATGGCAGAAGAAACAACATGAAGATTCTATGATGGTTCAGACAACCCTACATGTAAGAAGTAAAGATGAGCCGTGGTTCATTGATAGTGGATGTTTGAAGCATATGACAAGAGATAAGAGTAAATAAGATCAATGGTGGCATAGTGAAATTTGAAGATAAAACCACTGCCAGGATAGCTAAAAAAGGTATTTTAAGTTTGGTATTAGTAGAACCAAAGCTAAGAATGTTTTGTAAGAATAATATATTGAGTGTAAGTCAAATATCTATTCAAGGATACACCTTAAAGTTTCATGCAGAAGGTTGTGAGATTAGAAGAAAATATTCAAATGAGTTGATTGTAGATTCTCAAAGGAAAGGTAAAGATTTATATGCATTATCAGATATCTTCTCAAAGATCGGTGAGAGGAGTTGGGAGTAATTTCTATTACTTCTTGCCATTGATCTTTAGAATCAAGTGAGGGGGAGCTAAGTGTTAGCTCCAGGTAGGCCCTTTTCCATTGATGTCAAAGGGGGAGAATAATAGTTATAGGTATAGGTGTAGAAAATAGGTACAGGGAATAGGTATAGGTTGCTATAGTAAGGGGGAATTACTGTATGTTTTTAGATGACAGGATGTGCAAGTGACAGGATGTGGTATTTTTAGGATTGAGGTTATCATCAATGACAAAGGGGGAGATTGTTGGAAATATTTTCATTGATGTCAAAGGTCTAATATTATTGGTGATAAAGGCCCCATTGCATTTATTGTTATTTATCTTGGCTAATGTGAGTTAATATTTATTTAATATTAATGAATATATTTTTGGTTGCATATGAGACAAAATAAGGGCCCATGGAGAAGTCAAAGAGCCACAGGGTAAAGACAAAAGAAGGATGGGATGCATTTTCCCATGAAGAGTCATTTTGGAGAATACCAAGAGTCACTAAGTGAAGACAAAAGAGTAAGGGCAAATTTTCTCATGAAGGGACACTTTGAGGAATATGAAAAGTCACCAAAGATAAGGATAAAAGTGGGAAGGACATATTTGGTCATGAAGGGTCACCACATGACTTTTCAAAGGCTTGAATATGAAGGATCATACAATTTTGGCACCATTTTCCATGAGGATTGAAGGGTCATAAAGGGGGAAGGCCAAAGGTCACTTGGAAAGCTATAAATAAAGGCTTGAAAAACCATTTGTAAATATGAGAGATAGAGGTTGATTTGATATTTTAATATCTAGCTTAGAAGAGCAATTGTGAGAGATGGATATGATTTGTATTTGTTATATCTAGCTTAGAAGAGTAAAAGTGAGAGAGAGGAAGGAGATGTTGTATTGACCTATCATTTGTTGAGATAACAACATTGAGAGATACGTGTGTGGTATACACAAAGGGGTTGGTACTCCTCTGGGTTTGTGCTCATGAATTGTTGCTGGGTTGGTGCTCGGCAAAGGGGTTGGTGCTCTTATGGGTTGGTGATCATGAATAGTAGCTAGGTTGGTGCTTGGGGTTTGAAGCTCCTGTGGGTTGGTGCTCATGAATTATAGCTGGGTTGGTGAATGGCAAAGGGTTATGGTGCTCATGTGGGTTGTTTCTCATGAATATACTTGAGATTGTTCTCCATGGTTTTTACCACTTTAATTTTCCATGTTATATCTGGTGTCTCTCTCTATTTTGTGTGATGTTTATTGTTTGAGTTTTATTACATATCTTGAATGTTTGATTAAGTGGAATTTGATAAAGGGAAAGTTTTATAAGATATATGATATAATGATTCACCCCCCCTCTCAGTATATCCCATGCTTAACAAACATGAAACACTTTGGTAGAGGAACTTGTGAAGATGATTGTTAGTTACTTGTTAGTCCACTAGGGTTGTTACAAATTCAAACTAAGTGGATGGATGAATCATATAAGTAAATCACCACCCATTAGAGTATATTTTACTTATGTAATTTATACCTCTTTACACCCCAACAATAATAGGACATAGTGAATTGAGATAATGTGATGTATTAGGGGAGTTATCCCCATAATCTAAAGGTTTGGTCTAGTTATAGGTAACCCATTACTTGTAGACCAATCCAATATTAATCTATGTTTGAATAAGAAGTTAAAAATCTAATTAATCGAGTGAAAACTGTGTTGCTAATAGTTTTGGCATGCTTGGTGGGATAAAATTCAACCTTTGGAGCACTCATTTGTAGTCATACAATCATATTAGAGAGTTTCAAGCATTTGGAAAAGGATTTATAGTCAAATTTTAGGCTAAGAGACATGACAAAGACATCGTTATAGAGGTAAGGAAGGTTCCTATTCATATTTCATGTTGTTTTACATATTTACATGGGATGCTATGGTAGCTTATGGGTAAAATTTATATCATTCACCTCCTTATCAACCCTACCATTATCCCAATCAACCATATGTTGATCCTTATCAAGATTATAATAGACCTCCTTACTACCAAGACTATCAACCTCATTGTGAACCTCCTCTACCTAATTTGAAACCTTATTATCCTCATAGCCAATAATGGCACCAACCTATTATTCCTTATAGTTAGCCTATATAAATTAATGATGATATGAACTTAGAGATTGAGATTTTAAGGGATGAAAGAAATAGGTTAAATTAATGTCTTAGATAGTAGAAGGAGATTCAATGCAGAGCCCTTGTTCATCAACAAATTAACCCTACAAACCAAGAAAAATATTCTAGGGTAAACACTCCATCTCCTTTTCTTACCTCTATATTCATTGTAGATTTCTTAGTTTGTAATTACTTGTTTGATGATAAGGTTAGCAATTTAGTTATCGCTAAGCTAGTGGATGAAAATCTAAATTCCGTGTATGAGCCCACCTCCAAACTTTAATTTAAATATAATTTATCAATTAATGGGGTATTTGGCATTATAAAAAATCCAAAACTCACCTTTCTCACCTACCCCAAGATTTGAATTACACAAGTCATTATTCTTGTAGAATTTTTTCCTTATTTTTCCCTGTGTTTATCTAGTGATTTCATGGTGAAGATTGGGGGATGATATTATAGTGACTTGTATTATATGGTTTGTAGACTTTGGTATGGTGTAAGGGTCAAAATCATGCCTTAATCACTCTCCAAGTTCAATATTCAACCATACACACTAAACACCACTAGTGCAGATTGCTTTCATCCTCCCATTCCTAATCAACATCTATGTGTTTAAGATCCCCTCCAAGATCCATCCATGCCTTCTCAAGAATTTGTAATGCTTCATGGGATAAAACATCATACTATGTCATGCCTACCCTTAAAAGAGAGAGTCAAAAAGAGGGGGGAAATATGAAATCTAGTTGAAGAGGTGCCTTATGTTTTACAAATTACCGATCAGTCCTCCATGCTACAACATTCATGAGCATCAAAGCATATCTTAGTTTGATAAGGAAATTAAACAATAGAATATGTAAAATTTATTTCCTAAGGTTGACACTCCTAAGGCTCTAATATGTAAGGACACCTTAACATCTATCATGCAAGATAATTAAGTTCATTTCCCTCCCACCCTCTCCTCTTGTGAAGATGAATCAAATGCATTGAAGGTAGAATTTGAACATCAAAGTATGGGAGACAACTTGACAATATTGTTTAGTGAGATTATAGTTCTTTAATAATTGGATCATGTTACAATTTTAGAAAATTTTTAAGGACACCTTAAAGAGGAAGCCTCAAGAATATATGAAGAGAAAATCATGATTGGTACCCCCATTCATCCTAACATATCATATTTTGAGCTTGAAAGGAAGTTGGATGATATGGGCAGATACAATGGTAAGATGTTAAATCTGATAAAGGTGAGATACAAATAACTTCCCTTATGTAAGATAGTCATGAATGTAACCTGCAAGGGACTATTGTTTAGGTTGAGAGTAGTTCAAGTTAATTAGATGACTCTTGGAATCACTTACATCATGATTTCTTGAGTGAGATGGAAGAACTAAGTATGGTAGAATTGGATGATGGAGTAGGACAATAGATTGAAGTTTCACATTAATATACCACCAATGTTTCATAGATTAGGGAAAGGAATTCAAAATTTTAAACACAAAGAAAATATGAGATGGAGCTTGAGTGGTTTGACGAGATGTCATTCTCCATTTAAGATGAAGATGAACAAGTTATAATGGATCAAGATCATTGATATGACTTTATTAAAGAGTTGGAGATGATTGGTAAACATGATGCTTCAAAAGTGAATGGTAAGGATGTTATTGAGATCTATGCCTTTCCAACTGATCATGAATATATGGTCTTTTGGGAGGATTTATAGAAATTTTGTTTGAGCTTAGATAGTACATCTCTACCCCATAAGGAGATTTAGGATGATATTTCATAGATGACTATAATAGTTGATCATTTTTAAACTCACGAGCAAAATGAAGACACTAATAAAATCATACTAGATGAGTTATCAAAGTAATCATTACATGATAACATGTCAAACCATCAATAGCTCATGGCTAAGGTAGATTTAGCATTGTTCATGCAAGGAATGAAAACTTGGAATGAGTATGATTGAGTTCCTCAGTCACCTAATCAACTCATGCACCTAGGGGTAGAATAATAAAGTCTTGTTACTTTCACAAAAGGCCATGAACATGTCAATACCTTTTGTTTCAAGTGGGAGTCTTCATCTAGTGAGAAATGCTTGGTTGGAATAAAATCAATATATGGAAACCAAACTTTATGGTGACATAGTGATCAAAGAAGATTTTCATTTGATCCTAAAGGAAAGAAAGTTATCTCAGGTTAGATTTTAATAATTTTATTTTCTTGTATCAATAATTTGTTAGCACATGCTTGTAGTTTTACCCCTTAGTTATTTTGGTGTCTTTATTGTTTGCTTCTTAGGATTACATGTGTTTTGTTTGTTATCTTTGATGTGTCTTGTTAGTTTTTTATAGTCTTAGAGGTGTCTCATGTACTAAATTTGTTTGATATTCCAAAAAGGTTGTCATACATGTCCTGAGTCATGTGTAACTTTGTCATTGTCATTAAAAATCATTAGGTTCTCTTGACTAGCAGGATGGTCAACCCCTATGAGTCACTAAAAATGTTAGAAATTTGGCTTCCCAAGGCTGAATTCCAACCCATATAACCTAAAAATTTTCATTGTACTTATCTAAGCCTACTCATGGTGATGTCTTACATGGACATGTTATTATCGATCCCATTTTTAGCTTTGGTAGTAGTGTTACAAGTGTCATTGTAAGAGTTTAGGCCTAATTGTGTATCCATTATGTCATAGTTGCATTGAGTCTTTTTTGTGAGCTGACAATAGAAATAGTGATATTGGAGTGAGAGAAGAAGTGTTAATATGTCTTTTAAGGTCTAATTAGTCATTTTATCATTGTTTAATGATATTAAGAATATTTTGATAAAATTAAGGTAACTTGACAAGCTTGAGGTTTTATATTCTCATGGTGTATAGACCTTTAGTAAGATTTTTCTAGTGAGAGATGCTTTATTATGCATTATGATGGGTGTCTAACCTTATTCCTGTCATGATATGAAGGTTTATTGATGTGTTCAATGTCATTGTTCATGGTTTATCTATTCAAGCCTTTTCAAACCTTCATCACCCCTTGTTAAGCCATAAATCATCTCATATAAGCCTATTTGCATGTAAAACCTAGGAGAAGGTGAAAGTGATTTGATGACATTGAATTAAATAGGTTTTTAAAAAGTCTTAATTTAGTCATTTATTTTTAAAATTTCATCTAACTCATGTTTTATCTATTTTAATTCTTTAATGGTGATAAAAGGCTAGAGGTTTGGAAAAAATTTAGGGAAAAAGGATTTTTCTTGTGTTTCTTATAGTTTTATAGACTATTCTATATATGGGAGGTTAAGATATTATAATTGGGTACTTTTTAGGTATCTTGATGGAGTTACATGTCAAAACGATGCAAGACAAACTCAAAACTGATCCTCAAACACCACTAAGCTCATTTACATCCTAAGACAACCCTTCAGGTTTATAAATGGTATGATCATGAGAGAGAATATTAAGATCTAAAATTTTTGGAAAGGAGGGGAAAATAGATAGATTTCATCTTTGGGAATTTATTCTTTTTTTTTCTCTCCTTTATAAACAATACTTAACAAGGTAGGGTGTTCATAATGCATTCTTCATTCAGGTAGACTATTAGTTTTCCTTATTTTATCCTTTCTTAACCATGGTTATAGAGAGATGGAAAATATTAGGACTTTTTAAAATTATACTCCACCTTCCCAAATCATTATTTAGCCTCATCTCACACATGTGAGCCTGGGGAGATAAGAAATCCTCATTACATGTAGTTTGTAGAGTGACAACTATGGTATCTAGATGCCATTAACAGACCCATGGTTGGAGGTATACTACTGAAGATTAAAAAACTTCCATACATCCTATTAATACTATAAAATTTTCACCTTCATGAGCTAAAATATCCATTTCATGATGACTTAATCTTGATCAAACAAAGTAAGCAAGCAAAATATAGAGGTCTAAATATTGTATAAGGATTATATGATAACATTACAAGTTATCATATATATACAATATGATAAAGTACTTACATATTTACATAGATATATTTAGTGAATTTATGATTTGTTTGAATAATATTGACCTAGGACCTATCAATGAAAAGGTTTAAAATTGTTTCATCCACCCACATGTCTTTAGACTTATTGGTGGATGTTAGTAACTTCCAAAGCTCATTTTACATTATGTGGAGGTTGAAAAGAACATAATATATATCTAAAAATATTCATTTAACCTTGAGTGTCCACATAAAATTATTATTAGAATAATATGTAGGTGATTGGTCTTCAAACCCCAAGCAAGAAAGTCAAGTAAACTAAATTGACTCAATGATAAGGCTTAGGGTCTATCTTTTAGGAAATGTTATTTATTACAAAATGGATGGTTATTAAGGAACATAAATACTTTTAGGGAATATTTAAGGATTTATAAATAATATTTTATAGGTTTCAATACACTAAATACATCCTAGTCACTACACATAATCTAACCCTCAAAACACTCATACACACAGTCCTATAGGCCCTTGTTTAAGTTAATAGGATGGAGTGTTGACATAAATTTACAAATTAAGAGAGATGTTTAATATCTTATAAATATTATAATATTAATTAATATGTATGATAAGACATAAATATATATATCCAAGGTTAGATAGACTCTAAACACGTAAAGTTCACCTTAAGGGCAAGTAAGCTCAATCAAAACCTTTTGAACATAATCATGAATGTGAAAATAACATTAAGTGATATTGGGAAAAATTTTAAGGTTTTCATGGATTTAGGATCTTCATAAGTAAAATTAACTTTATTTTACTTTCTAAGGAAATAGTAAAACACCAATCTTCTCTCAAGAGAGCACATATAGTCAAGGTGTTGGACTGTCACACACAGGCATATTTTTTTTGGCAATAGAATGGAAGTGAGATGAATATATAGGGTTGAAATGAAAGAATTATATCAATAGAATAGGTTTATTTATGATTTTATTGGATTTTAATTAACCTTATAGTATATTTGAGATAGTGGGGAAGACTTAATGAACCTACGCATATCTTTTATGGCATAGAAACACCTAATGCAAGCCTACGTATAACATTTGAAGGATTATGCAAGGTTTAGGGGAAGTAAAGGTAGAAATAATAGAAAAGGTGAGAAATAAAAATTTTAATTAAGGTATTAAAATTGATGTGAGTCTCAATTGAGATAGAGGGTGTTTGAATGGCCTGATCAGGCCTAGCCAAACCTAAGCAAGAACTTACTAATAGTTAGACAATAAAGATTGGAATGTGTAACCCTAGAGGTAGGTAAATAATGAAATGAATTAGGATCCATTTATTGATATATTAAATTATCTTATTACCTTAATTATATGCTATAACTTTCTAAAGGAAAAAAGATCTTTATGCCATTTTAGGCCTTTTAGGCCTAAAAGGGCCTCAATAGGCATGTACATGCATTTTCTAGACCCTATGTTTTCTTGAGGATTGGTTATTAATTGAGTACATATAATAAAATATAGTCATAATTTATAACAAAATTTTCCAAATTTCTCAATATTAGAAAAATAAAGAGAACCTAATGTCCTATTATATGGCTTAAAATTGACATGAAGAAACATATATCAAAGTTGAGGTCACTAACACATTTTGGTTTTTGATTGGAGTTGAAAATAACATGAAATAAATTATGAGGGACATATTATGTTTAAAAAAAGACTAAGAGTCTCATCTGTACCATTAGAGCACTAAAATCAAGATCAAGTGTTTCATAAACTTGATTATGTGTAAACCCTAGGCTAAAGGATGAAATGCACAAGAAACAAAATTGGGAAAGACCATAGGTAAGTTTCTAGTCCTTGAAATCATGTGAATCATAGTTAAAATTCCATAATCCTATGATGTGAGGTAAGGACATCCCACTCAGAACTCCCCACTATTATTAAACTCAGTCTTGGTAGTATCACCTTCAATTGGTCATTTAAGAAAGTGGAACAGAGTCAGGGTATGAGAATTTGAATGAATTTACAAAAGATAGAAAAATTTGAGTCTAGAATTTTTGTGATGATCTTAAAGCTTGTTATCACGTATAGGGTTTCTTGGTCTTCAAACTTAGTTAAGGCCAATAAAGCCTAAGAAGGCTATTTTAGGCCTAGAAGGGCCACACCACTATAAAACTATGCTCAGACTACAATAAGGAAAATGACACCACGAGAAGGTATAATAGGTTGTTTCATGTCTTAAAAAGGTGATTTGAAAAATTATATTTTCAAAGAGAAGGTCAATTTCAGTCTTAGAACTCTCCTCAAGTCACACAACCTTGATAGTTAATTTGAGTTGTCTATTAAAGTGTTTGGATCTCTCACCACATAAGGACTTGAGGAAAATTATATTAGAAGGAGTTAGGCACACCTATTTAATTGAAATTCATGGAGAAGAGTTTTTTTAGATGTAATTACCTTTATAAATGAAGGTTAAGACCATAAGCATGTTTAGATAGCCTGTAAAAGACTACAAACACATTTCCATAGTCATATCTTAACACATATTTTACATGGCAATGCCACAGGCTCAAGAAATTTGAAGGGGACAATGTAATAACAATCCATAACAATAGTTTTTGGTTTGAAGGTCTATACTTTATGAACCATTTTTAAGATGGTGGACCTCCAAAACCCTCCATAGACCCTACCATATACCAATATTTAGAAAACTAAATAAATTGGCATACAATTTCAATGAAATAACCATAGATACACCTAAAACATAAATATAACTAAAAATATCCCCTGACCATGGTACTTATCTATAAAATTTGTATGTATTTCTACAAAAAATATACTTTTTAAAATATTTAGGTAGAGAATATGGTGAAGAACTATTTGTGATGATTCCAATCATTAGAAGAGGAGGTTTGACACTTTTCTCACCTTATTATTATACCATATTATCAAAAATATGCTTATAAATTACTCTATAAACTTCCTCTATATAGCCAATCTATAGAAATAAAGGACATGATTACCTAATTACATAGTTTATAAAAATTATAGGTGTTTCTTGCTCAAAAAGGCTTATGGTACTATTTAGGGAAGTGTTTTAGGTCTAAAAATAATCCATTCATAGGTTATTAAGGTTAAATATATGTTTCATGGATGCCAAACACACACAATTAGGCTATTATGTCTAATTGGCCTAATTGGCCTACTTGGCCAATAAGAAAGTTGAAGGTTAAAATAGATTGATAATGAAGTCAGTTAGTGTAGGGTAATTAAACCATGTAACTAATTAATTTATGGAGTAAAATATATTTTAAATGGTCATAATGGAGGAAGAAGTTAGTTTCTTGACTTATTCAAATATGCTCAAAAAGATGATGGTTATTGTATGCTTGATGATGGCCTAATTATATCTCATTAATGTTATAACTATCAATAAAAAAAATTATTTGACCAAAAATAGGAATAATTCTACTTTAATAAGTATTTAACAAGTTGACTACATTGTCCGCTACCCCACTTCAATCCTTAAGGGGTCATTCATTGGTTAGTCAAAAGATCAACACATCTTGGGTGTATGGATGACTAAATTAACTATTTGTAACTAAAGTAATGAGTTGATAATGGTCATTATAACCTCTAATTATCTCCTCCATGCCATTTCCCTCTTCTTCTCCCCTCATTTGTCTATATATTTAGGTCTTAAGGCCTTGATTTGTATCCTTCATATGGGTACGAAAAACTCTACCTATCATATACTTAATAAACCTACTAGACTAAAGAAATAAACTATTTCATCTCTTTCATGATGATATCTAGTGTGTTTTTAATTGTTTATATTTACAAATGTGATGGATCTCCCTGCCTTGTAGGTCCTTATTCACCTAGATATAAATAAGGTGCCTTATGCAAGCTATGTGGTGTGTAGAAGTGTTGGTGATCAAATTTGAAGTATGATCTGACTGGTAAGAATCTCATATCATACTTTATTTTCATGACCTTTACACTCTACCTACCTAATACAACCTTCACATGAAACAATTTTGCATAAGAACTCTTGAAGATGACCATTTAGCTAATTTTTAGACCACTAGTGTTGTTATGAGTTCAAATTAAGTGGGTGGATGAATAATATAGGTGCAATATCATCCTTTATAGTAGATTTCCCTTATTTAATTTCTATTTCGTTACAACCCAAAAAAAATAGGTCTTAGTGAATTGAGCTAAAGTGATATACCAAGGGAGCTAGCGCCATAATCTAGAGGTTTGGTCTAGTTATAGGTAACGAACAACTTGTAGACCAATGTAATGTTAGTCCAAGTTTGAGGAAGAAGAAAAAAATCTACTTCACAAGGTGTAATATGATTTTCTAACATCAAGTTTGTCTATTACTATTTATTATTGGTCTACTAAAAACTTGAAAGGGTAGTAGACTACTAGGCTACTTAGTTGAAAACCTAAAAGGACAACTAAGCAATCTACAAGGGGTGAAAACTATTTTACTGACACCTTGAGCATCACTTGAAAAGTCCTATAGACTTGTATATTTTGGATCCTTTATCATTAATTTGATGGATTCACTCTACGATGTTCTCTTGGTATAATAGAACCTTTGATGTCCAAGAAAGTGTTAGCAGTAAATGGTAAATGTAAAACTATCTACATGTATGAGAACATCATGTGGTATGTCTAGTTCTATTTTATTTATGGGTTATTAGGAGTTTTTACTATAAGTGTGATTATCACAATTACAATAAAGACAAAAACCAATTTTTTCTTGACCAACTACAACAATTAAGTAAACATATGGAAAACTCAACATCCCATGTTAGTCCTTCAATACATAAACTTTCATATAAAAATCAATGATATTATAATCCACAATCTAATCATCAATAATAAAATACCAATTAATAACCTAAGCATATAATATCTTCATTTAGTTTATTTCTTATGATGGCCCATAGGAATGGTAATGATACATGTGATTTGGATGGTTCAGATGTGTTTCAAATAGTAATTACATCATCAACAACATTCTTTTTTTTTAAGTGTTTAGGTCTTTTTGTTTGATTTTGTTGATCCTTGTGTAAAAGATTCACAATTCGTTTAGATACAAGGGATTTTTTTATTTTCACTCCTTTTTAGATGATTTTTTTCAAAGGTAGTAACTCAATGGACTTGTAAATGAAAATACATTTACTGGTTAAGGTTATTGAAAAAACCTTGACCAACTAATTTTCTAAGATGGAGCAAGGAAACCTGATGGCTAAGCTTATATATCATGATAGGTATGAAGAGATTATTTCTCCGCCCCTTTGTTTATCACTACATAAATTCATTATTGTGAGTTCATGTTTTTCATTATAGTAAATTTTTTACAAATATTTTAGAATGATTTGAAAATGTGGTGATGGACCCCTTAGGAACATGTAAAAACCATTCTAAATCCTAGCCTCGTAAACTTTATGGGATATGTATAATTATATAATTGTCATTTTATGTAACTTATTATCATGACATAAATAAATATTTGACATGCTCTCTAGGATCACTGTTTCCATTTTGTTTTTAAAGATTTTGTGTTTAAAATAATGGGGGAAAGGGAATTAATAACATTTCTCTATCAAATAGATAGGGTCACCACTCTTTAAATTTATAATTTACGTTATTATTATGGATTCTATATTATATTACTTGGAGAACATCATTCATAAGTTAAAAATCTTGGGAAAAAATTTAAACTTGAGTGTAAATGGTGGGGGTAGGATAAAAATAGGTTTGGATTACTTATGGGATTTATTGGTATTTTATTATTGATGATTATATTGTGGATTGTAGTATCATTGATTTTTATATGAAATTTTGGATATTGAAGGACTAACATGGGATGATAAGTTTTCCATATGTTTACTTGATTATTTTATTTGGTCAATAAAAAATTGGTTTTAGTCTTTATGGAGTTGTTTTACTATAACTAATTTCCCCTTACCAAAGTTGACATGAGAGACATTATGATTAGGGTTTTTTTGGTCAACTCTAGATTTTATTTATGTTGGTCAATAAGATTTATAAAAGAATATGATCTTGGTTTGGTATTTCTAGCTTATAATGTTACTAAAGTTTTATATATTATAATTTGGGGGAAACTTAGCATCTTACCTCCTATTTATATGAGTTGTGTTAGAAATTCATATTTGTTTTGATATAGGAACTAATCTATGGGTACAACCATATTTTTTAAAATAAATTATTGCATTAATAATTTTCATACTCACTTTGTTTCTCAAGGTCAAAATTATTATCATAATAAATGAAATATTTATTAAAGGGTTCATCAAAATGGAATGGAATTTAAATAGGGTTTTCATATTAAGGTTTTGATTAAATCTATCTTGATGTCTAGTTTTTGGTGCCATAGGACTCATTTAGGTTTGTTTTGGGACTCTTTTAGTTATAACAATGGTTTTTCACAAAGGAAAAAAATTTAAACACACACACAAGGAAAACCTATGCTATTAAATTATAATTACAATCAAATAATGGCCCATATATAGAACTTAAAGGCACATTATGGATAATAGTTGAGAATGATGTTTTTCCTATACCACTACACAATTATGGCTAAATGGGTCTTAGGTTAGGTTCACACAAGCTCACTATGGGATTCGTCAATATATATTTTAGTATGTGAAGCCAAATCTATGATACTAGGGTATTTTAAAGGCCTTGGTATTGGTTGTAAACCACCTCACTTCACTTAAATTAGGTAAAAATAAATTTCAGCTGAGTTAATAACTGAAAATCCAAGGACTATGTATATTCCACCAAAAAATATATTTTGGATAATGTTTGGTGATGAAATCCATTCCAATAAACCCATAATCAAAACAAAAAATAAAATCTTCAAATTGTTTTTGATTTCTAAGATGGCCTTTTGACATGAGAAAAGAACATACATGGGTTTACCTAGGGATACACAAGTGGTTAAACCATTTTTTATTTCCAATATCACCTTGTAGAATGATGAAAGAACATACAAAATTTTATTTTACACATGAAAAAATCAAATATTAAACCAAAAAAACAAATTTGATTCCTTGATTTATGTTTTAATGTTTATTGTGTCTTATTGTAACATAGTTTCAAAACATAAATTAGTAGTATTTTAGATTTTAAGTTTTCATTATATGTTTATTTCAAGTTATAATACATAACATAGAAATGTTAAAATTTATATAAAATTTAATTAGAACACAAATACCAATAATTAGTACATAAATTCTAATGATCATAAATGTTAGAATTATACCATAAATGTTATTAATCAAATCATAAATATTTTTAATCAAAATAAAAAAGTTAGTGATAAGATTAGAAATTTTAATTATAGAAACACCAAAAACCACTATCAAAATCCCAAATATTAGTGAAAAATGCCAAGTTTGTATATAAACATACATCAAAAAATAACCTACAAGTTATGTATTTTTAAACTGGGAGAGTTTATATAGTAATGCAAAAGATGAGTTAGATATTTCTAGTTTACACATGGGTGATAAACTTTATGAATAATATGATGACTATCATTCCAATTTTTTATCTAAAAACAATAGACACAACACAACAATTTCAATGATAAACCCAAAAAACACATGAAAACACGAATAAAAAATCAAATTCATTCGATACATAAAAAAATTCTAGGGGAATCCTATTATTGCCAATAGACCTAATTGAACAATGCCATAAATATAAAGTCCACAATATTGATTTATTCAGCCAACACTTAAAATTATCCATGGGCTCACACCTAATTTTATCTTTGAATAAGACATTTACATGACTGTCAATTTAAACCTAGTTCAAATTTGACATAATTGACATCCGTTTCCAACTTTGGTGGCTCTAATACCATGTTATCTTGTCTTCATGCTCCCAAGAACCTTTCTTGCCTTGTGGTGTCCTACCACTTACCTGATGTGTTTGACAATATTTTAAGTTACACCTTTGTATCCCTAAGACTATAAACTATTGGAATGATACCACATGGAAACATCTATTATTCCACTAGCCCTAAGCTTTTTCTCTCATCATAGACATTGATGGGACTAAAAATTATCACAATTATGCCATTAACAACATCTTGCTAGCCTATCATCTTGGAGGAAAACTTCTTATATGATCAAATTTGAGATCATAGGTCATCATGATGATGCCACATGGAAACATCTTGCTTGATCTTTATCCCAAAGGTAGTCTTCCTATAAAATCATCTCTAAGATCAAGGGTTTTTGGGATGATGCCACATGATAACATCCCACTCACTTTTTGGCCTAATGTTAGGTTTCCTATATGATCATATTTAGGATCAAAATTCACTAGGATGATGTCACATGGAAAAACCCTACCTCAACACTATATCAAAGGCTTTACACTCTATATTATCCTCTTCATAATCATTGGTCATGGAGATGATGCCATGTGGAAACATCCTACTCACCCTCTAGCTCAACACTAATTGTATATTAGAAAACATTTATGTCACTCCCATGTTATAAATGTCAAAACAAATGACTTCCTTTGAACCATTTGTCAAAATTCATGAAATAGACTAAGGAAAAAATGAAACCAAAGGCCAATGTAATAAAATAGCTAAGGCAAAATATCACACAATGACCAATTTAATAAGTAATAAAAGTAAAGTTCAAATGGATGATTGAGTTGCTAAAAATGACTTGACTAGGGTTGAATGTTATGCAAAGAACTCAATGAATATTTAAGGTTGGGACATAGTCAAAACTAAGTTCCATCAAAATCATAAATGAAATAAGGCTCAATGAAAGGAAAACTTAGAAATAACTCAATGAATGAGAACTCATATAGGGAAATGACAAAATGTTTCATTAGCTATTACTAGATATATGATCAGATAGAGTATTCCTTAGAAAATATTTTGCTAAGTCAGGCCATCATCATGTAAGTGATTTAACAAGAAGGCACCTAGGAAAAATACTATTTCAATGTTAAACTAATATTCTCATTGGTTTAGCCATATATTTGGATAATTTTAGAGAATAAAATTTTCAAATAAATATCAAAAGTTAAAAGGGAGGCTTAGTTGAATTATTCAACTAGTAAGTCCCAAGGCACAATTAATTATATTATATCTGAGAGAGCAACTGTATCTTAGGAATTATAAGAGCACACACATGTTTATTAATTACTTATTAGTAAATATAATAATAACCCATGCATAATAATAAAATATAACTAAACACTCTTGCCTAATAACTAGGGGGACCATAACATATTGGGATCACAAAATAGAGATAAAAACACAAGAATTTTACCTCCTTTATCAAAATTGATGTCCACTTTTTGGTATAAGGAAGTTATTTCTTAGTATATGAAATTAGATACTCTTGTCAATGATTGTCCATTTTGGTATCACTTCTCCAATGGTCACTTATGCATTTAATTTGTTATGAGTTTGGCTTGGTGTGAAGCTTGACAAAAAATGGGCATTATAACACTAATTTAAATGTGTTCTTAAAGGTATTCCTATAAAATAACATTACACATAAAAAATTACTAGAATATGGTGTGGGAACTTATATTTATATATATATATATATATATATATATATATATATATATATATATATATATATATATATATATATATATATATATAAGAACTAACTCTAACCCTAGGGAGGTTAGCTTAAATTCTAACTTTGGTTGAGCGTAAAATAACCTAGGTTGAGTCAGGCTAACCCTAGGTTAGGTGAAAACACTCATGAAGTCTTGACACCTTAGTTTAATATATTTATGAGGCATGAAAACTCACTTTAGATAAATGTGAGGTTATTACTCACCTTTTTATAAAAATTAGTAATTAAAAAATAACCTTATTATCTCTTTTGACATTTGACTTCATATTTGGCTAAAAATTCATTTTTTTATAACTGGAAATAACTAATTAAACTTGGAATTTTTACTTAGGAAAGTTATTTAAGATTTTATTTATAATCAATATTGTTTATAAATTTTTAAAAAATATATTTAAATGTTTTGAATTAATAAATTTATAGGCCAAGAACATCAAATTACCAGGTTATAATTTGACTAGGGTTGAAACCAAACTAGGTTAATGGTCCACATAGAGTAATACCTCAAATAAGTAAGTCTCACCACTTTTTTGAGGAAATAAATCCCTTAAATGGTTAAATTTGGGCATTCAGATGATTTTTATACTTAAATTATGTTATTTTCTAAAAATTAAATTGAAGCCTAGTTTAAGCATGAAAGTGGATGAAATTGAGTGTTTATAGTTTGCCCCTATTTGGTGTTTCAATATATAGGCACAATAATGTCTTTTCAAATAATTCAAAAGTTATTAAGACAAGAATTTAATGCACCAAAGGGTGATTTATTATCCCTTGATTCCCCCTTGAGGGAGAGGTTTTAAAAATAGAGTTGTCAAACATTCCCTCAAAATGAATGAAACAACATGATCCAAATGGTAATGGGGTAGAACTACTAATTTTCTAAAATACAGTGATAAGTAGTAATGACAACATAATCATTAATTTGCCTAAAGGTAGTTATAAATAGTAATAAAGGGTAGAGACATTAATTTTCCCACATGAAGTTATAGTCAATGGCATAAGGATTTTACGTAATAAGTTAGTGGGATGAACACTGATTTTCTAATAGGTAGTTATAATCAGTGGCATAGGGATTTTACCCAATAGAGTGGTGGCATGAACACTTATTTTCCCAAAGTGATTATAACTAATAATAGAATGGGAGACACTAATTTGCCCAAAGCTGGTTATAATTAGTAACATAAGCATTTTCCTTGGTAGTGTAGGTGGAGTGGGAAAATAATGATTTACCCAAAGGTAGTTATAATCATTAGCATGAGCCATAAAAATAGTATTTTTGCCATAAGTGGTTATAATTATTAAATTGGTCAAAAATGATGATTTTCCTAAAGGAAGTTATAATTATTCAAATTTTTAAATTTCATGATTTAAAATGAGTTTTCCCTAAAAAGGCAAGATATATCAATAATTGATCCAAAAAGAATTTCTTGCACCTAAAAAAATTGGCAAGGGGAGATAATGCAAAAACCTTGTAGAACAAATTTATGATGAGATAAAAATAATAACATGTTTC
Source organism: Torreya grandis (assembly GCA_037957365.1). Taxonomy (NCBI): domain Eukaryota; kingdom Viridiplantae; phylum Streptophyta; class Pinopsida; order Cupressales; family Taxaceae; genus Torreya; species Torreya grandis. The sequence continues at coordinate 1,467,186 of JARHVA010003242.1, forward strand.
TAGACTAAATGTGAGTGTGAATATGCACATTCAAACAAACATGGGGTATAGGTGAAAAATACCATTGTTAAATGGGTCTCAAAAGAGGCCAAAAAGATGTCTGGTTATAACATAATCAAAAAATAAGACATGTTGGATCAAACCACACATAAAATAGATAATGTATGTGAAAAATACACTTCTTAGAGAATTCATAATCAAATATAGGCCTTGGGGGTAAAAATTCAAAATTTTGGATATATGTTCCCCCTAGGGTAAAAATATTCATTTTCAGCCTAGCTATTTGAAATTTATATTTTTGGTTTTCTATGCAAATTAATTAAGTAAAATCACTCATAGAGGAGCCAAATGACACATTTGATATAGATTAAGGGAATATATGCAACCATCACATGATGAAACACTATTGAATAACTTAACATCTATCATTAATACTTATTTGGATGCATTTATTACTAGGTTTAGCTTATAAAATGACAAAGTAACCATTTGTGTTTTATGCCAAATGGTGGCTTCACCAAGGAAAATGGAAAAATCACCAAAAATGTGTGAAAATTGTTAAAATGATGATTTTGCCAATTTTAAGGTGAAGCATCATTTTTATGAAGAAAATTGAAATTTCACCTTAAAAGGAGAAAAATCACCTAAACAGTGACTTCATCAGTCTTAAAAATGCTAACATTGCCTTGGAATTAAAAAAATACTTGGTAGTCACATATGTCATATACAATCCATATCTTAACCACTGAAGATGATAATTGAGGTAAAGCCTCTAGAAGAAAACTATTCGATGATATCATAAAAAGTGTGGTGATAAAAATATATCCACCCCTATGCTCATACCTACCTACTCCTATCAGTACCCAGCCATATGATAGCAGTTCCTCCAAGTCTTGTACCCATTTCTACCCCACTGGTCACTCAATAGGGATGTGATCCCAACCTTAGACCATCAGTAGAGTGGAGGCCCTAATTATATATCCTTTATGATAAGTTATTTTCTAGAGATATTTGTAAATTTGAGTTATGATAGGTTCCCCCCATACAAGTACCCTTGCTCTCATTCAATAAGATTTCATGTGTATGGTTATTCTACATGAATGTCTTCCATTTGAGTGACAATTTATTCAATTTCTTTAGTTTATTCCTATCATTATGGAGACATTAAACATGTCACCAACCAAAATTATTTGGCTAAAAGAATCTATATTCTAGTGTGTATAGTCTGAAGCATGTATTTGCACCCTATTGATGGAGCTAGCTCTATAAGTGACACGTTTGAAATAATCTTGGCATTGAAATTACAAGCTACATTGAGATAATTTTTGTAAGATTTATATAGATATTATAATTAATCATCCATAGGAAATCTCCCTTTCACAAGTTTACTTTAGCTCTATTGTGGCATTTTAACCAAATATCGATTATAACTACTTAATGCATGTTCAAACTATTGGTTTTGAGGCACATTACTAGGTTTTCTAGTCAAACTACTAATACTTTCATGTGGGAAGTCTAGAAAGAATTTAGCTCTTAATTTGACTACCCTTATGATAATTTCATATTTTTTCTAACAAATGATGATTTAACAAGTACAAATCATAACTTTTATGTGTTGGTGTCAGAACACAGTAGGGTTATTTTTGCTATCTTTTTTCTACAATTGGCATCACTTGAGAAAGGTATTATGCCATTTTATCTTATTCTATAACTAGATAGGAAGGTTTAGTCACCAATGCTAATGGGTTTAACCTTTATTCAACATATATGATATTATAAGTTGTATAGGGATCCATCTTATAAGTTATGTCATTAGCATACATCTCTTGAAAAAAATGGTAACTAGTCACAAATTTCTTATAGTTTGAATTGTACATATTCCCACTACATGTATAATGATTCATGTTCAGATCTATGACTAAGTCTCATGAAAAAAATGTCTAAAATTTATAAAATAATTGAGGTCTATAAAAACAAACTTTATCTTTGTAAAATAGGCCTAAAGGGTAAAAAACTAAACTAGGTCTAAGCAAAAGGTAGATTAAAAACATGAAACCGGTCTAACAAAAGATATTGATTTTCCCAAAGGTAGTTATAATCAATGGAAAAGGTATAAGAAAAAATATCAAATCACATTCTATGTCTATGGTACTAATTTAACTATAGGCATTTATAATCAGTGACAAAATTATCTAAAAAAGGTATAGCAATCTTGAACCATACGAAAGGATAACAATGATATTCCCAAAGTTAGTTATAATTGTTTAATAGGGAAAAAAAGGATAGACTAAAAAATAAAATTTTAATATAAAAAAATAACTTGAAAACAATCTAAACTTAGGTAGTTTAAATGGATAATCTTAGTAGAATTACATAAAAATAATCTAATGCTAAGGTAATTAGCTCAAAAGACACTCGATAGTTGGCTCACTAAGACTCAGTATTTGGATTTCATGAGACTCTTTGAATATGGAACTAGGACATATTATAGCTCAACATAACAAACTTAAAATAAGGCACATGATAACAAATTGCAAAAAATTTCTCTCGAACAAGGCACAAGATAACAAATAATCACTAAGTTTAGGCAAGAAGTATTTAGATCAAATAGGAAATTATCCCAAGTAACACATTCTAAGCACAAAATGTAGACTACCTAAGCAAAAATTAGATGAGGATTTGGTGTAAACATGATTAGTTTAGTATTTATACTTTGAAATATTGAGTTTAAAATTTAATACAAAAAGACTCAAATTTTATAAGGCAAATGGGCTAGACCAAAATGGGCAGCATGATCATGTGTTTGAAATAAAAGGTATAATAATAGTTTTAGAACATAGTTTTAAATAGGACAAGTGTTTCAAAAAAAATTATGAAACATAAACACAATTTTTTTTAAAAATTATAAAAAATGGTTTGGATTAGAAATATAAGGCAAATGTCTAGAAAAAAATAGGTATCATAATAATGCCTCATTTAATCAAGTGACACACAAGTAATTTTTTAATAAAAATCTAAGCCAAAATGTGTGAAACAAAATGAGAAGAGCAACACCTCTAAGGTTATAGTGGTGTGAAAACACATGATTGGTTTGTAATTATTTCAACTTGATAATATAAATAAACAATTTTAATCTCAAACACACACATGTAAGTAAAAGAAAATATAAATAACAATAATTGTTCATCTTATCCATAAAACAGATAAAAGTGTGTGTAGATTGTACCAAAGTTTCCACCAATATACCAATGCTTGTGTAGAATAAAGTGTTAAAACAAAAATTAAATAGTAGGTGCAGGTATAGTTTTTAGGCACCCCTGTCTCTCAAGCATTTATATGTAGCAAAAACTTACAGTGAGGAACACTTAGCATTTGGCAAGACATTCCATGGAAATTGGGGTTGATTAAAATATATAAGTTTAAAAATTCACTAAATGGTGTCACGTGTGGATAGCACAAGGGAGAATCATATAATTTTGGTTCAAACTCACTAAATTAATATGAAAATGTTTATTATTTTTCATAGTGAATTCATACATGTAATTTCTAGTGAATTTTAATGTTTATTACAAATTTACATAGGTTTTTACTAGGATTGGAAAGTCTAATTGCTCATGCCCTACGTAATCCTTATATTACATGCCCAATTTATATACACCACCATGGAGTGGGGTTAGTATGATGTTGGGAGATTAAATCCCAAATCAACTCATCCCTAAATAAATTATGAGGAGGTGATGAACTCCTTCCCACAATATAAACTCAAAAAATAAATAAATGAATTTTGGAAAGACTTTAGAGGTCATTTTTGGATCACCCAAGTCACTCAGATATTAGGGAGAACATACATGACATTATCTATAACAAGACTAAATAAACAAAGTAATTAACTAAGTGATTTTGGTCACTTGAGTTACCTATATCAGATAGGAGGAGAGCATACATGTTAAGCTTTTCATTTGAAACAAATAAATAATTTAATCTAGGAACTTTAAAACTGGCTAAATAAAGAAAAAACAAACTAAAAGAGAAAAATATCTTTAGATCTCTAACTAATGTATATGTTATTTTCAAAATCACTAACTCTAAAATTAATTAAATTTTGACCCCTTGGCCTTGTTTTCACTTGTTGAAAATTTGGAATGTTAAAAGACAAGTTTCGTTAGGTTAATTTTAAGCACTAAAACAAAAGTGTATGTGAGACAAAATTTTTTAGGCCTCTATTTCTGCACTTTTGCTCCTAAAATAATGTTAGGGGGTTCTTTTTTATTTAGGCCAAAAATAAAATTATTAAATAACATTACATTTTGAGCTCTTATGTTTCTAACAACACATAGTGAACCCACAATTTATGTAACAAAGTGAAGCTGTTATTTTTATAGAAGTCACTATTTTATCTATAGAACATATAGAAAGAGACTATATTATGGTGAAGTTTCCATTAAATAGGGTGAAGTTTCTAATTAGGTTTGGAAAAGTCACTGATTATAGGATAAAATTAGGTGAAGTCACCAAAATAAAATGCAATTATACTAGTCAAATATACCATTTAGCAGGGTCAATGTCATCATTTCTAGTTAGTGATGTCACCATTTAGAAGGTCAAACCTACCATTTTAAAGTCATTATTTTTGCATAAATGAATATTGTAAATAAAGGATATAAATGGTGAAGTCTACTTTACATAAGGTGAAGCCACAATTATATAAAAAACATAATGATGGGATATTTAAGCACAAAACTCTAAACATAAAGAATTAAATGATCTTGTTAGGAAAACTAAAGGCTATACATCATTATTCCTAGTCAAACAATATTCATGGTCCCACTGAGCATGCCATCATTTATCTTAGTATTTTTAAGGTTACCCAAATGTTGATTAGTTTCTTATTAGTAAAGATAGTAAAAATCCATACATAACAATATAATAAATATTCACACTATTGCCTAAGAACTAGGTGGATAATAATAATGAACAAGATCATAAAATAGAGATAAAAACACAAGAATTTTAACTCCTTAGTCAAAATTTATTTCCACTTATTGTAATAAGGATGTTGTGATTAGTCTATGACATTATAGACTCTTGTGAATGCTTATGCATGTTGCTATCACTTCTCACATGATCACTTGTGGCTTTGATTTTCAATTAGATTTGCCTAATGTGAATCTTGGAATAAAATGGTTATTATAACATTAATTTAAATGTCTTATTAAAGGCATTTGTATAGAATAACCTTACACATAAAAACTTGTTGGAATATGGTGTGGGAACTTGTATTTATAGCTCTAAGAACTAAATTTGACCCTAAGGAGGTTAGATTAAATTCTATCTTTGGTTGAGTCTAAAATAACCTAGGTTGAGTCAAGTTAACCTTAGGTTGGGTCAAAGCACTCATGAATTCTTAACACCTTAGTTTCAGATAATTATGAGGAATGAAAACTCACATTAGATATTTGTGAGGTTGTGACTCAAAGTTTTGTAATATTTAGGAATTAATAAATCACTTTATTAGCTCCTTTGACTTTTGACTTCATATTTGACTAAAAATTGCTTTTTTGATAAATGAAATTCACTAATTTAATTTGTAATTTTAACTCAAGCAAGTTAATCAATATTTTTTTAATTAATATTACTTAGTATTTTTGTATTTTGAAAATTATTTTAAATGTGTTGAATTAATATCTCAATAGGCCAAGAACATCAAATTACTAGGTCATAAATTGACTAGGGTTGAAATTGAAGTAGGTTAATGGTGCATATGGAGTAATACACCAAATAAGTAAGCCTTACTATGTTTTTAATCAATTTAATCCCTACATAGTATAATTTGGAAATTTAGGTGATTTCTAGGCTTAAATTGTATTTCTTTATATAAATTGAATATAATCCTAGTTTAAGCATGGACGTGGCCAAAATTGAGTGTCTACAACAATAAAAGATTTACTAATAAGTAAAAAATCAACATCAAGTGGTTAGTCTATAGGAAATTCATAAAACATTAATCCTTATCAAGTGCAACCTAATTTAAACCTACGGCCTTCATGCATTGATAAAATTATAATAGTAGATCTAAGATTTAATTAAAATTCTTCTTCAATTATTATATGGTGTCATTATAGGTAAGGTTTATAATAGATAATTTAATCAACTTCTTAGAATAAAGGGAATTTCACAAGTCATCCTTTTTACCCCAAATAACATCACCATTAAGATTTAAATAGTCTAGTTATATTGTTATTCCCAATAATAAAATCATATATATTTGTTTGAATTCCACTCATATTTACAATCTCTCAATCCATTGAATCATAACATTTTTAGATTTTAAAGGGAGACACAAAAATTATAAACAATCCAATTAAGACAAAGATTTAAGAAAGGAAAATAGTCTATAATTTTACTTAAAAGAACCCAAAAAGATAATAATCTTTTATAAAGATTAGATCCTTCCCAGGGTTCTATAATCTAAATATTAATAATAGATACTACTTAGTTTAACATAGACATTTTAGTAAATACAAAATATATATTTTAATAAATAGTTTAAATATTATACGAACTCTTTCATTTGTAATAATATTAAAAGTAATTTGGATTCTAAATCATTAATGATACCATACAATTCATCTTTTTAATTACATATACAGAGGCACATCTTAAGGCTTGATTAAATAATGGATGACTAGTCAGTCTTTAACGATGCTCCTCATCTACTCCCAAGCATTTAATATCCATATGAAATAAGGATTACTACACAATTTTTTCATCATAAAGCTACTAATTTAGACACCCCTAAGATCAAGACTCCTAGATCTAAACATGTTTATATCACAAGGTAAAGGCAAGTGTGGATATATGATCAATGGAATTTAACACAAGGGAATGAACATGCCAAAACCTAAAATCATATTCATGGTTATTACACAAAGAGACTCCCAATATAAAATACAAATAAAATAATCATTCAAATAATCATACAAGTGAAAATAATAATTCAAAAATATAAAACTATGAGGCAAGATTTCACAACATAATAAGGATCACTAAAAAATTAGAGTAACAAGAAGATGGTTCACTTTATTACTTCTTGCCAATAGTCATGAAAGAGTTAAACAACCTACCACCATGCCCAGCATAAGGGGTATTTAATTTAAACCACTATGCCATCTAATTAATGGTCAAACAACCTTCCACCATGCCTAACATAAGAGGACTTTGACACGTTACTATCAACACATTTATGGCAGATCAAACAACCTTCGAGGATGCCCAGCACAGGAGGACTTTGATATGCTACCAACATGAAGATATTACTCACACAACACCATCACTTAGTGTCAAAATAACATATATGTATTTATATAATAAATTAGAAATAATTTCATTTAACTAAGGAGTTAAAACCTCTCCATGTCCCTTAAATGTTCAAGTACTACATGGTAGAAAAGGTAAACCATGGGCAAACAATAAAACATGAAGAATACACCATGTGGTCTTATTCTCCTGAGATAAAATGAATAAATGGAGTTTAAAATAATTTAATTTTAAATGAACAACATAAAAAACAATTTATTAATAATCCCACCTATTAACCTTCATTTTCTCTAGGTGATATCCTCTAGTTATCTAAACATGGCTCTCCTACCCCATTGTTCTTATCTATTTTTCTCCTTCTCCTATGTAAAGTCTAACTTCTTTCCAAATTAGAAAAATTTATAAACTAAGTTTGACTCTTACATATATATGTTTGAGAATAATCCAACCACTTGCCACTTGATAACCCATGCCTCATTAAGGGATGTTCTTTTCCAAGTTTAACTAAGATGCACAATGATTTCATAGGTTTCCATAGTTGCTTCTAAGGCTTGATTCTTTTCCTATGTGATATTAGAATAAGGAAATCAATGAAAGATATGGAAATGAACCACTTGATAGTTTAGATGTTGTTTAAAATATATAAAGGCTAGGTGACAACAAGTTTCACCAATTAGGCTTAAAGGTTAGCTAGCTAAAACATACACTAAGCCAACAAAGGTGGTGGACTAGGCATCCAATACTTATCATGGGTTTAATATAGTTTTAAGGGTAAAACTCATTAGTGATAACACAATTATTATTGTAATATATTTATTTCTTTGGACCATGTTCCTATGCTTATAAACTCAATGCAATCATAAAATTACTCTAACCTAATATCTAAAGCTACAAAATTTAATCAAACAAGGAAATTTCAATTCATTAATCATATCCAATCATTCATAGAATATCAAATTCCACGTAGATGCTCTCATATAATTAAATACATACATATTTACCCATTTCACAAGCTTATAATTAATGATTCAAAATGATTTAAATTAATATATATTATAGACATAATCAAATTTCATAAATAGACATTACATAAGGAAACATAAGCATCATTGTTTCATAAGTAATAAATAAAAAAAAATTGATAATAGTTATTTTTCATGGTTTTCAACACGTTATATCCTTCATGAAATACTTCCATTCCTTAGATGGACATAACTTAACAACATAATTTAATAATTTAAACATATAAGCCATAATTTCATAGTCATCTTGCGAAAGATGAGCACACTATAAAATAGGGCCTTACATCCCCCTCCCCTTATGTATATTTCCTCATGAAAGTCACTAAAATATTTGAGGATACTAAACCCTTAAAGGTGTAATGTATTCTTAAATTTTTATTTGTTCGATTGGACCTTGATATAATATAGGTATCTACCTCAAAGTGGTAGTGCCTTACATGCTAAAATCCTAACATGCCCCAAAGTCATTGCCCAATCATTCTCAACCTAAAAGGCCATAAAATATAATACATGTTCAATGTCCAAAACATATTGACATAAAATAAATACTTTAAATACATCATGAAAATGAGACATGATAGGTGGAAAGGCTAGTCTATAAGATACTAGGCCAACAGTTTGTAAGACCTCAAATGGTCCAACAAAATGAGGTGCTAAATTTGACCCTTTTTAATAATGGAAAGGGATATTTTTTTGTCTCATACTCAATAAAAATTTCTCACCAATATTAAAATGTTAATCAATTAATTTTGCATTATCATACTTCTTCTTCTAATCCCTTGTAGTCTCCATGTGTTATCATATTTTTATCATTTTCCATTCCATGTATTATAACATGGTATGGTGAATCACAACTCTATTCTCAAGTTAGTCCCAAATCAATGGGGTTATACAAGATCAACCAATTTTTATTTTGGAAAGGTGCCATCTTAAATGAGCTATGATAGCTATTATTGTAAACAAATTCAACAAGATATGAATAGTCTTCACAAGAAGATTGTTAGTCCATAACATGCATACACATGTATTCTAAAACTTCATTGACTCTCTTAGTTTGTTCATCAATATTAGGATGTTAAGAATTATTAAAATTTATTTCAGTTCCCAATACCTTCTATAAAGAACTCCATAAGTGAGAAGTATATACTATATCTCAATCCAAAATAATTTTATAGTGAATCTTATGCAATCTAATAATGTCATATAGAAAGACCCTTGCCATTGAATTGGCATTGTAGGTGGTCTTTATGGGATAAAAATGAGCTATTTTGGTTAACTTACCCATTATGACCTTGATCACATCATGATGATAATTTGAGGTAGGAAAGCCTACAATAAAATTGATGGAAATAGTGACCCACTTCAATTCCAAAATCTCATGAGGATATAATAATCATGTTGGATGTTGATGTTTGGCCTTTACCCTATAGAAATATATAAAATGAGCTAAAAAATAAAAAATATCACACCTTAAACTTTCCCAATGATATAATTTCCTTAACTTGTCATGCATTTTATTAACTCTAGGATGCACTTGGTAAGGAGCTTTATGAGACTCAGGAAAAACTAGCTCATGTAGGTCACCAACTAAGGGAACATATATGTGTCATTTATGGCCAAAAAAATTCATCTGGATTGACATAATATCCTTTAAATTTCCATTTTAGACTCATACTAAAATCTAAAAATTATTGTATTTTTTTTATAGAGGTTGTCCTCTAAAAGTTACTTAAAAATATGACTTCTAAGTTAGTTCACAAACTCATTGCTACCAACTCATGGTGCCTCTTGCTTAAGTCATTAACAATTATGTTTTCCTTTCTTTTTATATTAAAAATTTCAATCATATTCACATAAATATTACATCCCACACATATGACACATTTTAAAGTTAGGATAGTTAAATATATGTTTCAAATTCATATGATTTATATCTAAAACAAAATGAAAACCAAGCAAGAAGTCTCACCATCTTAAGCAAGCATGAATTATGGTTACAAATTACATATCATGTATGGGGTATATCATCTCATAATCCTTGGGTTTTTGAGATTCATACTCAATAAATTTTCCTTCCTACATGAGTACAGCTCCTAATACTTCCTTCCATACATAAGTATAAACAAGGAATTCTCTCATAGGATTAGGCATATCCAAAATCGAGGCACTAGTGAACCACTCTTTTAACAGATGAAAAACTTCCGCATATATTTCTATCCAAAAAAACATTTTCCCATTTTCTAATGTGAAATAATGGGATTCATAATGCAATAAAAATTTTCAATAAAGCATCTATAATATCCTACCAATCATATGAAGATGAAAACTTAAAAAACATTAGAGGGTTATGGCCATTACATAATGGCATGAATCTTGGTAGTATCCACATAGATTCTTTCTCTTAAAATAGTGCATGCAAGATATTTCACCTTAGACTATGCAAATGTGCACTTCTCTAAGTTACCAAACAATCAGTTTTATCTTCAAATCTATAGGACCTACCTTAAATGGTCCTCATGCTCATCTTCATTATGAGAATATATTAGAATGTCATATATAAACACCAACACAAATTGATACAAAAATGAGTAAAACCCTACATTTATCAGACTCATGATTACTATTGGATCATTAGTTAACCCAAATGGTACAACTATAACTTCATAATCCCATACCACATTTGAAATGTAGTCTTATAAATATTAGGCTCTATAATATGTAATTGATGGTATCAAAATTTCAAATAAATATAAAATAATAATTTGGATCCCTACATTTGATAAAATAAATAATCAATTATAGGTAAGGGTTAACTATTCTTAATTATTACCTTATCTAATTAGTGATAATTAATACACAACTGAATGGATCCATCCTTATTATTCATAAATATGAATAGTGCCACCCATGGGGAAACACTAAGACAAATCAATATTTTATCTAGGATTTTATTAAGCTACAACTTGAATTAACACAACTTTATGGGTGTTCATTCGATATGGTGCTTTTGAGATGGGCTCAACCCTAGGTATTAAGTCAATCTAAAAATCAATCTCCTATGGAGGAGGCATACTCAATAATCTATTTGAAAAGGCATCAATAAATTCCCATAGAATAATATGGTCATCTAGAAAATCCTTATCTAATTTATCCAACATATCACTTACCATGATACCAAACAATTGACAACCTTTCCTTATAGTCTTCACAATTTGTATAATAGTGATCATATGAAGGGAAATAGGTCTCTTAACTCCAAATATTACCGTAGGTATCCCAAGGTCATATTCACCTTTGATAACCTTCTCATGATATTATAACATGGATTTATGATCCACAAGCCAATATATACCCAAAATAATAGCATAGATGCCAAAGGTAATAATTCAAAAGTCCATTATCATAGAGAAGACACCTAGGCCTAATATGAAACTACTCACCAAACAACTATGGATAACTTGGCCCTAGAGGCCAACTTGACTACCTATCTTTCTAACTATATTAAAAATATAAGCCCATAAGGGTCCATGATAGAAGGATAAATAAAGGAGTCAAAATATCTTAAATTAAAAAAAACTTAAATTAAAATTACTTATTTCATACTTTTGGTCTCTATGACCATTCCTTAGTGCTTAGCTTCGTAGCCATCTATCACTTCATAATTTTTTTATGTCCTTGAATCACATCACCCACTATTTACTTTGACATCAAGGCCTTCTACCTGCTAGTAGTAATATTCAAAGAGGATAATCTCATGCAAAATGATCAAGAGATCCACACATGAAACAAACACCTATTCATTAGTCTTACCATAAGGGGGATCTAGTTGTTATAAGTTTTAAAGAGGTAGTTGAATTATTTCTTGTTTAGTCTATTAAATTTTTATGGTCCCAATCTATTGATGATTCTAAGGCCCAGCCTCACCTCATCTTTCATGATATTTCTCCAACTGGTTCTTACTTTGACTACAACCAAAATGATTTCCCTATATTATTGTTACTAAGGGATTCAAATGTTGGATTGATTTTCTTTCCAACCTCCCCTAGGTGTAGGATGGACACCTTAGGACCTTGAATCTCACTAATATTGTAATTTTCCATGAAAATTATCTTTTACATCTTGAGTCTTTCCACAATACTCCTCAGTGAAGTAGGCCTCCTTAATGGTTGTTACTAAAATTTTAGGACCTAGAATGTGTACTATACCAATGAGCTCCAAATTTGGGCCTCTAATGAACCTATTCACTTGGATTGTCTCATCTATGTAACCCTATACATATCTAGTTAAGTCTAAAAAATGGTAGTCATATTAAGAAAAAATGTAACCCTCTTGTCAAAGGTCATGAAATTTATCAACCTTCTTATAAACATAATAATGGGATAGGTAACATGTTTTGAAATGTTCCTCAAACAATTATGAATTGAGGGAAGCTGGTGTCAACTGGAAATTTTTCTCCTCTCCTTCCCACCACATATTTGTTGCATCAAATAAAAGGTAAACAATCCTCTCATGATTAATAATAAAGCTTATGTGTCAAAACCTTCCTATGTACCATCTAAAGTAGGAGGGTGTAACTTGATGAAATCTCTCACTAAATTTCCAGTTGCATATCTAGGAGGATGGTCCATGTCTCATCTCTCTCATCACTCACTATTTTAATTTAATTCATCTCTATCACCATCAAAATGGTGATGGGGAGGAATCCTAGACCTCTTTATTTCAACTTATCTTTGTTCATTTTTGTAATTCTATGAGAAATTCCTCCTTGACTCTAGTAGTGCTACTATTAGTCTCTCCTAAAAATATTGCATCTATTTCATATTTGAAAGGAGTTGGCATCAAATTTTATTCACTCCTAGATGGATGGGAGGATCATGTTCATAAAATGAATTATCACCATGATGTGCTTTATGTCCTCCTCTAATTATACATACCAACAAGTATACATAAGATCACATGTAGAAACTAAAAATCCAAAAGTAATTTAAAACACCCAAAAATCCTAGTGTTGTAACCTAAGATCTAATACAAAATTGTCATGCCCATTTTTTCCTAAAAATAATAGACATAATACAATCATTTCAATGATAAACCCATAAAATAACTATTAACATGAATATTAAACTAAATCCATTTCATACACAAAACATTGCAAGGAGAATATTTCTACTAGCAATAGACCTAATAAGAGCATGCCCTAAATACAAAGGCTATAGTCCTAATTTGTATAGCCAACACTAGCAATTTTCCATGATCTCATGACAAATGATAGTTATACATAAAATGTTTAGATGGATATAAATTTAAACCTAGTTAAAATATGACATATTTGGCATTCAAAAGATCCTTTTACAATCATTTCTAGGATCACAGTTTATTAGGATGATGCCAGATGGAAAAATCCTACTTTCCCACTTTCCCAAAGGAAGCCTTCTAGTATGGTCATATTTAGGATCATAGATTGTTAGGATGATGCCATGTGGTTACATGTTACTCATACACTAGCTCAGAGGTAGGATATTTTTATGGTCATATCTAAGATTTTGGGTCACTGAGATGATTCCTTATGGAAACAACCCATTCTCCCACTATCTTGGAGGCTTCACCATCTATAAGGTCCTCTTCAAGATCATGGGTCACTAGGATGATGACACATGTAAACATCCAACTTAACTTATATCCTTTCACTATTTGTATATTAGACCATTCTTATGTCACTCCAATGTTAGTATTATAGTGATGCATATCTTCCTTTGAACTAGTCACAAAATTAACTAAGGAAAAAATGAAACAAAATGCCAAGGTAATAAATTGGCTAAGGCAAAAAGTTGTAAAATGACCAGTTTCAAAATGATGAAGGGAAAATTCAATTAGATGATTGATTTTACATAAATGTATTGACTAAGGTATAATGATGCCTAAATAAATTGATGAGTAGATAACACTGGGGAAAAAAAAACTAGGTGCTGTCAAAATCATAAATTGACTAAGGCTTGGCCAAAGGAAAACATGGAGATGCCTCCATGAATGATAAATTGGCTAAGGAAATTTAAAAATGTTGCATTATATATTACCAATCGTATAACCTATATAGAGTCTTCCTTCATTATAATATATTATATTAATCAAGTCCATAATTACATAAGTGATTGAACGAGGAGGTGCCTAGGCAAAATACTCTTTCGGTTCTAAACTGATATTCTCATTGGTTTGATAAAAAATGAAAATGATCCAAGAGAATAAAATTTTCATATAAATCTAAAAATTTAAAAGGGATATGATCATATCAAGGAGTGTTTTAAAGTCTTATCTAGATGATTTAACTAGTAAGGCCCAAGGCACAATTTATTCCATTAAATTTGAGAAAATGACAAAGATATTTACTAACAAGTAAAAACTCATAATCAATGGGTTGGTTTGAAAGACCTAATTAAATAATTATACCTTAATAAAGGTGACCTCAATAAAACATAAAATATTTAGGAATAGATATAATTATAACATAATACCTAAGTTTCTATTAAAATTATTCTTCAATTATTAGATGGTTTCATTATAGGGAAGGTTATAGTAGGTAATTTACTCAACTACTAAGACCAAAAGAACTTTTCACGAGCCATCATTTTTACCCAAATTAAAATCACCACTAAAATTTAAATAGTCTATTTATATTATTATTCCCAATAAAAAAACCAAATATATTTATTTGAGTTCCACTCATATTTGCATAAACTTAATCCATTGAATCACAACAATTTCTAATTATAAAGGGAGACACAATGATTATAAACAAGCTAATCAAGACAAATATTTAAGTAATTAAAATAATCTCTTAATTTAATTAAAATAGATGAAAAGTATAAACAATATTTTATACATATTGGATCCTTACCAAGGTCTTATAGTCCAATAATTCATAATAGATACTACTCAGATTAACACTAAAATTTTAGTAAATAGAAAACATATATTTTAATCCATAGTTGTAATATTATTTAAACACTTTCTTTTATAACAATATTAAAATTATGTTAGATACTAAAGCATTAATGATACCATATATTTCATCCATTTAAATACAAATCAAGAGGTACATCTCAAGTCCTCATTAAATAATGGAGGAATAGTTAGTCTTCATCAGTGCTCCTCATTTGCTCCTAAACATATGTTGGCCATAAGAAAGAAGGATCACTACCTAATAATTATAGCATATAAGTCACAATTTCATATTCATATTACCAAAGATAAGGACTATGCAAAATGGGGACTTATAATAAAATTTACATGAGGCTAGATGAACAACACTTGACAAATGTGGTAATTTTATGTGTATTCTATCCTCATGGATGAATTGTCCCTCCCTAATGAGTGATGGTTCCCATTAATATTAACTTTAGTTTCCATGATAAGAATGTTGGAATAGTGTTCCAATTATAAAAAATAATGGCATGGTGATGTTGGCTCCAATTGAAGAGAATCAATAGAAGAATCCAAATCCTTAAAAAAAATATACATATTTTATTGTTTTTTTGGATATGGCACATTGCATGGGATGGAAATGACCCTAAATGTTTGAAAACTAAACTTGTTATGCTTGAGAGTGTGTTGTTTCTCTTGATATCAAATTTTAGATTCTATTATGGATGCATATGAGTGTCAAAGGTTGTATTTGATAATTTTAACATAGAGAAGTGAAAGTGAGTGAAATCATATTTCTTTTTACATGAATATGAATAATAAATGTATGCAATATCATATTAAATATGAATCATATCTATGGTAGATGAAATTTTCATGCTTAGGAACTTAGAAAACTTTGAAATTTGTTGAATCAACGGAATGTTGTAGTGATGAAAAAACCAATGATATGATTTCAAGTAATAAAAAATCTAAGATACATGAGTGATGTTTATAAACTCCATGTGCTCTAAATTTTTGGAGAACTATGGATCTTATTATGTGGCACATTACATGTTGACATAACTAAATTTGGCATGTTGATGATATATGAACTATATAGATTTTGGTCCATATAAAATATGGGCTATATATAGATCAACATCTATGTGGATGTATGTCACAAAGTTTCATTATCCACCAAAATACTAATGTGTGAATATTGGTGCTTATAAAACTATTATAGAGAGAAATATACTTTCCCCATCGATCAAGGTCCATCCATCCATAGTGTTGCTTTAGGGAATATATAATTCTTTGTGTATGAATTTTTGAGAACCAACTAGTGGAATAGCAATGGTCCCTTCTTTTACATATAACATAAGGATGAATATCCAAACATTATTTATTAGTATGACTAATGGAATGTCAAGGGATGCAGGTAACTATAGAGTATGATGTGTTTCTATGATTATAGATTCTTCATAGATGGTGTCATTGAGCCATATTATTTTATTTTCATTGATATTGTGTAGGTTTTTATTAAGGCATATACCTCGGTTTTCACTATTGTTAATACCATGCAGATTTATTCTACTTAAAATTATTAGTATGCACCTAAGGTTACTTCTACATGGAATTATGATGATAATTTTACAATTGTGATAGCTTGTTATGTTTCTGGTGTACATGCCTACATCTACACTATGATGGTGTGTATTTCTACTAAGAGATTTACATATGTGGCCATAGTTTATTTTATATAAAACATGACTAATATGACTACATGGATGATTCAACTTTATCCAAGAGATTTTGGGATGAGGATAAAGGTGTAAAAGTGATAACACTTAATTTTTATTCTACATAGTGTAATGTCAAAGCATTTTTAGCACGTGATTATTGTGATAAGTTAATGAATCCTTATCCAATTGTGTTACTCTTGGTGTAATTAAGACCCATATTTCATAGTCTCATCTCTACTTAAATAATTGTGAATATGCTTTGACCCTTATTTGAAAATAATTTTCCTTCAAATCCCATTTACTTCAAGATCTTAGAACTAATTCCCTTGGTGCGATTCTTGAAACTGCTAAACAAGATCAATTATGAATTGGATTATGGTGAATAAAATGGACTTACAAAGTTATCAACTATCATTGTCTCTATATACAATTTCAAAATTTGTCATAGTGTCATGATGATAAAAATAGAATTAGGTTCTTTAAAATTTATGAACTCATATTTGATTCACTAAATTTAATTCTCCTTGGTAGAGAGCTCTTGTTGTAGTCTTTATAAGACAATAAAACATTTATCCTTAGCTTGAATAAAGATGTGAAATAAATTCTCAATAATATTAATGTTGTCTATCATGAGATATTATTCTTACTTCATGATGTATCAAATAATTTCTCCTTGGATTGGAGAGTCTCCTCTAGATATTTATTTTAGTGCTAGATATGCTAGACCTCCTTGATCAATGTGCATTATATTCCATATATTTTTAAAGAGATACTTCCAACTAGGATTTTTTCATCTTTTTATTTATATTCCCATGATTGAAACAAACAATAAAGGAGAAAGCATATAAATAACACTCATAAGTGATATGAAGGGTGTATGTTCTTTGATACCACTAATATAAGGTCCAAGGGACACTCAATGGGTAACTTAATTAAATGGATTTAAGGAAATTATATGTTTAAGTGAATTTTAAATAGATTTTTAAAAATGTGGAATATGTAATGGAATGTATGATAGATGTGGAAATAACCATTACACAATTAACACATGAGATTAGTAGAATGGTTCCACTTCTATTCAATAAAAATAATAGGTAAAAGTACATACACATATAGTGCATAGTAAGACTAGGAAAGCTAGTTTCTATGACCATAAATTGATAAAAATCATAAGAGATTCATGTAGATTATGGTTTAACTATAAAAAGTGGTGAAAGTAGGCTTCTATGGATAGAGAGGGATAAACATCCTAACCAATTTACATAGTCTATAAAGGGTTCATATATTATGATATGATTTATTCATACTAGTAGGAAAGATAATGTAGACATCGATGAATAAGAACACTCATTAATCTATTAGTTATGTGTATCTCTCACATATTTGTATTATATTATATATCATTATTAAAAATAGTTACAACAAATGGTTAAAAAATTAGATAGTTACAAGAATGATTCATCTTATGCCCATGTGATGGTTACATTCCCATTTTTATTTCATTTATAAAATTATCCTTGATATGGTGCACATATGGATAATTCCACTTAGAATGTTACATGGTATAACATTTTTTGGATGTAGATATTGAGTCATGTACTAAGTTAGAATAATGTGTGGTATGTTATAAGGTGTTGTATAAGTGCATAGGGATGTCATGTTTCTATATTCATTGACACAATACTATGATAAGGTAATGATTCGTGTGTAAATTTGGGGAGACACATAATGTTAATTTAGAAAATACACAAGGAGATCGTAGGTCATGTCTGAGTGTTGTACATTATTATGGTGATTCGTCTTGGTGTTGTGGGAGAATACAATGTTATAGAGAGTCTCTATGAGTGTCATAGAGATACATAGGATATGTTTTCCACATAATCTTGTATGTAATTTTTAAATGTGTGTAATCTTTCTTTAATTTTGTGCATTAAATTATAATGAACTAGACTAGTTGAACAATACACAAGGAAATACCATAAGATCCAAAGTAAGCTAGTTGTCTTGGCACAACCTAAATTTTATAAGCATGCTCTGATTATAGATTACCATACCTTTTTGTAATATTTTTTTTTTTTGTTTCTTAAAGGTTCACACAATTAAATATGTGTAGGATTTGATGTTGAGCCCCAAAAAACTTTGAAGATCCCCAAAAATGAACTACAACATTTGTAGTTTTGAACTGTAAGAGTTGTACAGTAATATATAAGATTATTTAGATCTTTCCATTTTTCACATGGGTTATAAACTTGTATAATATATTCATGTTAGAATAAGACTATATTATAAATGATTGATAAGTTATAATATTTTTTTATCATATCCTCTCGAATCAAATTACCAACAAAAATATTTCTTTTCATTCTACAATAGTTTTGTTATTTTTTAAAGTTTTAATTTATTTATGTAAAATAAGGGAGACATTTATTTAAACTATTATTATTATAAAAAAATAATGTAAATAAAAAGCCAAAAAGGCTAAAACAAAATAGTTTGCAAGCATTAGGCACATAGAGATTTGAAGATGATTTTATATATCTAGTTAGTTGAGTTGAACATGACTTTAGTATATTTTAATACCAAACATCTAGGTTTTGAGTTATCACTTAGTATGCAGGTTAACTCCATTCTATACTAATTACATATGTAATATATGTGTAAGTGAGAGTACATGAATAATAGATATAATGCATCATGCCATAGAGAAGAGAAAATAAATCTTAGAATATTTGAGAAAGCTCAAACTAATGAAGAATAGTGGAAATTTTAACATGAGGATGAAACAAAAATTATTAGTTTGAAGGATGTGAAATGTATTCACATAGTTCATAATATAACTGGCTTGTGTCATAGTAATGAATATTGACAGTAAATTTTTGCATAGGTAAAGGCATGACTTCATGTGATCATTGAATGAGTGTAAATGGATAAGTTTCAAGTGGATGGGAGAATATTTACAAAAATAAGTAAAAAAGTAAAATAAACACAATTACAAAAAGATATTGTAAAACCTTATAAAGTGAGCTAAGTGATGGAGAAATAACTAAGTAGGGTAGTTGAGAGAAAGACACAATAGTAGATAGAGATAAGGAAGTTTTGTACATTATGAATTAAAAAATGGTGGTAATTATCACACCAAACTAATGAGGATAACTTAATACAACATATTTAGTGATGATTGTGAAAATAAAGTGATATAAATAGGCAAAATATCTAGTATGGGGACAAACATTAGGCAATAGACTAACAAAATTTGAACAAGAGGTGGATGAAAGAACATTCATCCTATGGGAAGACATAAAGAAAATTGAAAGAATAATATAATATAATTCCCATCAAAAATCATTAATTAGAGAGGATTAGGCAAGGATAAACACCAAACAAGAATAAAAAGAGAGAGGAGATTTAAGAAAGGTATAGAATAGTCAAGAAATGGAGATAAGTTCCAAAATTATACTCATGCCTTATCCTAAATGGGGATTATAAAATATGACTTAGATAAAATTATTGAATATTTTAATATTTATAAGTTAAACCATACGTAGGTAAAATTTAAAAAAATACACTTTTCAAAGGAGATAATTTTTCATAAGAACAATGAAGAATCTATAGGGGAATGATTGGTAGAAACTAACTTTTTGAAAGTGTATAAAATCACATCCTTTAGCTCTAAGAAGTTAGTGAGATTAATAATCTAAAAATTAAATTAATAAATATTATACATCAACACAAGAGGAATTAGGTTGACTACTACACTCATTTCTAAGGTCATTGGATTTATGGATGAGTGAGAATACTTGGCACTAGCACTTGAAAATTATGAGGTATGAGAACAATATATAATGAGATTGAAGATAAGAAGGGATAGTTGTATAATGAATTATAAATTAATTAAATACAAGGAATTAAGATTTATGTCTATGTTTATCATGGAAAATTTCATAGCACAGAGAATTTAGGTTCTTATTTAACCCACACTCTAGCCCTTATTTATATACTTATAATCATTCAGGTAAATATTATATAGCCAGCTATGTTGTAAAATGTTGAATCAAAAACTTGATGAGGAACATAAGGTATTTAAATTTCATTATGGCACATACTTGGTTTTTATATTACTTCATTTATTTAACTTTCTAGAGGGAAAATATTTTCATCATTCGGTGCAAGAAACATGACTAGTGTACGAAGGTTTGAGATATTTAAATTTTATGGGATGGTTACCATATAAAATCATATATATATATATATATATATATATATATATATATATATATATGATGGATATGTGATATACATGGGTGTTTTTTATTATTTAATAATGTTATAGAGTTCCAATACATACACCCAGAGCATCCTAGGGTTTATTGATGTTTAGAGTAATAACACATTACACATTGACGATGCATATTGGTGGGAGAATAATTTGTATTGGCATGGGATAAGTTGATTTCGTGGTGTAAAATGTATACTTGGAGTGGTATTCACATATATTTACATGAATAATACATGTATAAGTGCATGTAAAGCTAGTATATTATCCAATACTAGAAAATCTATCAATTTTAGGAGGTGTAAAACTATGAGAGGCACATCTGATGAATTAAATGATGTTAAACATGATATAGATATAAAAATAGACATAGTGGTGGATAAAATAGATGATAAGTTATCCTATATGTTCAATCCAAGGAAAATAAGTCTTGGGAAAGCCCTAATAAGTATACACAAAAATAATTATGAATTTAGTTCTATTATCGAGAGGTTCACAATCAATGAGGAATTAATAGAAAAAATGTTATGTAGGTTAAGAGAGTTACCTCATGTCATGGGTAATGGTGAATAAAAGATGATAGAGTGGAAATTTATGAAAATAAATTATTATCATCATGCAAGAATAAACACCATATATTTTAGAGTTATGGTATGAATGGCAATGAGGTTATATACTCTATATAAATAGTCATCAATAAGGAAAGTAAATTCACTTGTGAAGACCATTGATAGAGGAACATATAAGTATACTTGGAAACTTATGAGAAATAAATTAATACCATAAGTATAATCGAGGCAAAGTATGTCTATTCATAGATAATGTACCCCACGTGTCATTATTTTCATACCAATTATAACCCAACCCATCCAAATACATTGAATAGATAAGGAGGTAGATAATAATCTAATAGAGTGATATCATGATAGCATGCAATAATATGCACCAACCATAGAGGAATATGGTGCAAAATTTCATGCTATACACATAGTTATATAAAAATATGAAGATTTCATAGATGAGGGTGAGATAAGTACACATGAATCAAGTTGTGTAGAAAATGTGTTGGAAGAATTGGAAGATTATATATGCAATGAGGATCCTAACAAAGATGATGTAGAGGGAAAAAATTAATGTAGAAGGAATTGGAATAAAATAATGGTAATTATTTATATAGAGTTTCAAGATTATAAAATTTCAAGAGTTGAGTTAGGGGAAACTCATAATAGGTTTTACAGATGGATCATGGATAAATGATAATGAAACATCTAAATAAAATACTATTGGATTATGTATATGATTGAAATTTTGAAATTTAGAGTGGAAGAATAACCAATGCAAACCCAAGATAGGGGATAAAATAAGTAGAATTTATGCTACCCAATAAATGTGCATTAGAGACCAAAAATGAATGAATAGAGGATGGCTAACATTCATGACAATGAAAGGAAAACTAAAACTATCAATGAGGTGAATAGAATTGACTTGGAGACTCATGCATGAGATTAATTTACCAAGAAATATATTGATTTAGGAGAGGAAAAGGCATATTTTCAAACTATTAAAAAGGAATATTTAAGATATATTATATAAAATAAAATTATAGAGATCAAAGTATGTAGAGACATAGATAGATAGGCATAAGATCCAATAGAAATTTTTTATATTTATATAGGGATATTTATAAAGTAAACTAGAATGTAGAAAATAAGTAAATAAGATCTTTAGGATAATAAGTTAGATAAAGTAAATAAAATTTAGAGGATTGTAATACAAGAACAAGTAAGGAAGATTGAATAATTACAACTAAATACAAATAAGGTTGTATAAGTACATAAGCATTTTTAGAGAAAGGATGAGTTCATAAAAGAGTGAAAAAAAGTAAAATAAATGCATGGTAGGAAGAAAATGCATACATTTATTAGGATAACAAGGTTCTCAAAAATATATAGATGAATTGATAATTGGAATAGTTGAAGGATAATATGGATGAGAATTATGTAGAAATTAACAGAATTGTCTTAGAATATGGATAATGCAAATGCAATGGAGATGTGATCACTTGAGATGAAGCTAGTGCACATCACATAGATGCTAAATCAATTTAAAATTATACAAGGAGATAAATTACACAAGACAAATAGGAAAGAACCCAATATTTGATTAACATAAGATGGCCAAAGTGAAGAATACATATAGGAGAGCACGTAAGTAACTCCTCCACAAAAGGTGTTCAAAGCACCCTAAGAATAGACTGTAACTCCTCCATGAAAGGTGGTGACAAGGTGCTAAGAATAGGGAAGTAACTCGCATACCAAGAATAGCTAGTCAAAGGAGTTACTTATGACATTCTTATGACACCTATGACACATTTATGACACACATCTCCACATAAGCTAGCCTATCCCATGAATGTAGGAAAACTCCATGTATGCACAAATATATAATAGTCCCTAATTAATTAATAGGGAAAAATAAAAACCTACACTAACACCCCCCCATAAGTGCAACTTAGGTGGGCAGTGTGGAAATATAAAATGGGTTTCGGCAACTAGGCCTGATGAGGTACCCATGTACAAATGCAATCTCCCACAAGATAGAGAAAAGGAGAAAACATGGAGGAAAAAAATTCCCCACAAAAGAGAGACATAAAATAAATGAAGAGGCTAGTGGCCCCCCCTAAAGATGATGTTGCTATAGATGTGGACCACACCCTAAGAAGAGCTCGTAGATGAATGAACTTGCTCTTAGTGAAAGGTTTGGTGAAGATGTCTACAACCTGCTTTGAAGATTGACAAAATATCAAGTCAATGACTTGACTATGAATAAGCTCTTGAATGAAATGCATGTGAATCTCTATGTGTTTGGTCCGCTAGTGCTGAACCAAATTCTTACAAATCTGAATGGTACTCTAGTTGTCATAATAAATGATGGTGGGCTGCCTGATAGGAATGCTAAACTTAGAAAGTATCCCCTAAAGCCAAATAGCCTTAGTAGCTACATTAATAGCTCCCCTATACTCTGCTTATGTGGATTATATAGCAATAACATTTTTCTTCTTGTTAGACCAACTGATAGGACCAAAACCTAGAGAGAAACTATAACTAGAAGTGGACTTGCGAGTATGTGAATCACCAGCCCAGTCTGAATCTGTATACCTAATCAAGTCAGCCTCTATGCCAAATCTGTAATGAATCCTATATCTATATGAACCCTGATGTAATGCAAGATCCTCTTAGTTGCTTTCTAATGTAGTCATGAGGTTCTTGCATAAATTTGGAGACAAGTCCCACTGCATATGATATGTCAAACCTGGTTTGAGTCAAGTAGATGAGACTAATAACAAGTTTTCGATACCGAGTGGCATCAACCAATGGTGAAGAATAGTTAGCCTCAAACTTGAATCCTAATAGAAAGGGAGTTATAGATAGCTTGCAATCAGTCATGTGAAACTAAGCTAATAAGTCAAGAGCATACTTAGGCTATGTAAGAGAAATCCCTGAATCTAATTGTGAGATCTTGATGCCAAGGAAGTAGTGCAACAAACCCAAGCCTATCACGTAAAATCTATCCTAGAGAGATGCCTTCACTGCTGCAATAGATGATAAAGAACTCTCGGTGATCAAAAAGTCATCAACATATAAAACCAAAATCAGGAGCGAATCATCCTACTATAGGAAGTAGACATTGGGGTTAGAATGGCACCTAGTGAAACCCACTACAAGAAGGAAGGAATCCATCTTGGCATACCAAGCTTGAGGGGCCTATTTGAGGCCATAGATATATTTCCTAAGTCTACATACTAAGGAAGAATCCTAAACAAATCTTGGCAGCTACTCCATGTAGATCTCCTCCTCTAGTTTTGTGTGAAGAAAGGCACTCTTCACATCCATCTGATGCACATCTCAACCATGTGCTATGACAATAGCCAAGCTGAGTTAGATAGAAGTCATCTTTGCAATGGGTGCAAAGGTCTCTGACTAGTCAATGCCTGCCACCTATGAGAAACCTTTGGTGACTAGTCACACCTTGTACTTATCAATCGACCCATCTGCTATAATTTTGGTCTAATATCCACCTACATCGAACCATCTTTCTTCCCTTAGGAAGTGAAGTCAAATCCTCAGTGTGATTTTTAATTAAGGAAGAATATTCTTCTTCCATAGCACTATCCCACTCAGGTACCCCTGATGCCTCTCAAAGAGTCTATGGATCCAAAACTAAAGCAAAGAAGGCATGTTGATCTCTCTAAAAATCCCCCTAGTACGTCTATCATCTATGGGATCTCTTACCAAAGTGCCAGCACTCTCGAGTGTCTATCTAGCCCAAAGTGGCTAAGAAGTGGGCAAATCAGGTGCTAACTCTTCATCCTCTGACTAACTAGAGATAGATGATGCTACATCACTGTCCTCACTATCGGAATTTAAAGAAGAAGATGCCTCTAGCTTAAGAACTTGTTGTGGCTAATCTGAATCTGATGATGAATCATCATGAAGAAGTAGATCTGATGAGGGAGAAGAAGTGTCAAGTGTTGAGTCTCTAGGACTCTCCTAAAAATGGACACTTCTCTTGATGAACAACTCATGAGTGACTGGATCTAGAAGGTGATACCCCTTAATACCATCTAGATATCCTAAAATGATGTAAGGCTTGGACTGATGTTCCATAGATTTGCATTTCTTCTTCATAATGCGGGCCATGGCTGGGGATCTAAAGACCCTGAGGTGCTCAACATTAGGTTTCTTTTTGTGCCAAGATTTAAAGGGTGTTATCCCTTTCAAATCTTTGTGAGGAACCCTATTTTGAATGTAGCAAACACAATTGATGGCTTTGGCCTAGTATTGTGATGCTAAGGATTTGGAGTGAATCATATAGCTACCCATCTCTTTCAAGAACCTATTTTTATGTTCTACAACCCTATTTTGTGAAGGATTATAAGTGACTATGCATTGCAAATCAATCCCCTCTATGGTGCAAAACTACTCAAACCTGATGTTGACATACTCCCCTCCATTATCAGTTCGAAGAACCTTGATGTATTTTTCACTTTATTTCTCAACAAGAGCCTTGAAGTCTAGAAAATTTTCAAACACTTCAGAATTTTGTTTGAAAAAATATATACAAGTGTACCTAGAGAAATCATCAATGAAAGTGAGGATGTACTTGGCCCTTATGAAATATGGTTTGTGAAAGGGTCCTGATACATCACTCTGGACTAACTCCAAAGGTTGTGAAGCCCTCCAAGCTTTGCCTTTATCAAATTTTTATTCTGGATGCTTCCCAAGGGAACACCCTTTACAAATTCCTTTTGAGAATTCCACATGAGGCAAGCCAATGACCATGTCATTTTTGCAATGTTGCTCAAGTTAGTTGTAGTTAAGGTGGCAAAACCACTCATACCACAATTTGCTAACTCCATATGAATGAGTTAGTAATGATATTGGAGAAGAATATGATGCAAAATGTGATAAGGTGTATAACCTTACTTGGTGATCTACCCTACCCACTGCCATTATAGTATCACTATGTAACTCTCTGATAGCCACTGAATCTGGTGAAAACTCAACTATCATGCCCCGACCAATGTGAGTGATTTGGTACACTGATAGGAGATTGGTTAAAAGAGAAGGAACAATTAGAATATTATTGAATGTTAGTCCTTCCATTTCAACTGACCCTCTCCCTGCAACAAAAATTGATGTGTCATCACCGAAACTAATTGAAGTCATGCTACAAAGCTCTAAAGATGAAAACTCAACTAGTGAAGAGCCCATGTGGTGAAAAGTACCCAAGTCGATGACCGATGAAGATGTAAAAGATGTTGTAGTGACAAGCGCCTTTCCCTTTTATTTCTCCTTACCCTTGCATTTTGCATTCATAGAATCTTGGGTAGATGAATTCTACTTGATGGACTCAGGAACACCTATGTTGTTCTTCTCTAGAAGATGAGTTATGTGATATATTTGTTTTTTCATGCATTTGTGTTCATCATGCCCTATTTTTTTACAATAGGCACACTTAACCTTCTCCTTCTTAGGTTCAGTATTGGAAGAGGAAGTCTTAGTGTTGTTTTTGGCAGGATTGTTGTTTTCTTTATTCTTCTCCTAGTCCTTGTTCTTTTTCTTCTTCTCTTTTGTTGAAGTTTTATCCGTACCATTTCCAGCGATCAAAGCTTGGGGTTGAGTAGATTTAATTGTGCCCATTTTAATTAGCTTATCTTTCTCCCTAGTCAAGTTGGCAATGAATGAATCCAAAGAAAGCATTTTCCATGTAGTGCCAAGGGCACTTTTTGTGGCATGGAAAGTGGAGCCAAAGACTAAATAGTTTGGACCTAACTTTTCAAGAATAGAAAGTATGAGTTGATCATCTTTCTTCTCTATCCTGCATTCTTTTAATTGCAATCTAAGGGCCTTAAACTTAGTGAAGAAGTCGTATAGGGTGTCAAAGTTGCTAGGAGTTAGACTTATGAGTTTGTTTTTGAGCTCATGACCTCTCATCTCATCATGTTTCCCAAATAAGGTTTCTAGGGTGTCCCATATGTATTTTAGAGTCTTGGAGATTTATAAATGGAAGAGAAGTTTTAGAGACATGAATAAGTTTAGTAATCCATAGGCTTCATCACTATGGTTGTACCACTTGACCTTTTTAGCATCAGTGTTGGGTTCTACTTTAATACCCATGGTGATCCTATACAACCCTTTACTTCTAAGAATGATTGACATTTTAACCTTCCATTCATGATAGTTAAAGGGTGTCAGGAGTTTATGTTGAAAAGAATCCATTTTAAGCTGAATTTAGGTGAAGTTGTGTTGATTTCAAGTTTGTGAAAGTATGCAGAAAGGATAAAGATAACAGAAGTAAACAAAGTGCTGAAAGACAATCACACCCTCCCAAAATGTTGAGCCCCCCTCAAATATGAAAGTGCATGCTTAAAAGACATCAGACTCAGTCAAAAATGTGTCTTAGATCAATCTGTGCAAGTCAAGTTAATAACCCAAGCAAATAGGACATCGGACCCAGCTTAAAATGCGTCCTAAGAGACCCAAATTTGTGGCTCTTTGTATAATAGTGAATTTTTGACAATTATCTAGCCTAAGTTGTAGAAAATTTAAAACTAAGCACTTTTTCAAAAGATGGAACTCAAATTTGAGCTACCATTTGCAATATTTTAAAGTTTAAATTTCTCGTAAACTAGTAATTTTGCAAAAAAAATAACACTAAAACATTAAAAAAATGCCTATTTTGGGAGAGAAAGTGGCCTTCCAACCACTCATTGGACTCAACACAAAGTGAGGAATAAAAAATAGGTCTTTTTGAGGGGGGATTAGCCTCCTACCAACCTAGGCCTCACCCTTCGTCTTCGACAGGCAAAAACTCAAACTTAAAATAAAAACCCCAATTTGCCCACAATGTAAAATACAACCTTAAATCTTCATTTTTTAACCAAATTGACTGATTTAAGATTTCAAAAGTCAAATTTGACTAAGAATTTAAGAAAAAAAGGCATATTTTACCAAATAAAGGCTGTGTGAGGGCCCACATGGAGCGCCAAAATGAAAAAGGGTGCCATTTTTGAGGGTTTGGTCTTTTTGTTTGCTATTTTGATTGTGCATTAGCAGAAAGACTATGCAGATCTCCACGTGATAGTTTGGTGAAGACAAAAGAACTCCAACATGTCCTTTTTCTATGCAATTCTTCCACACAACCTTCACTCCTTTGAGATTGCAATGCCCAATAGCTGAAAGTGGTCCTTTTCTCCTTCAAAATAGGTCAAATGAACATCAAAAAAGCCAATGCCATGTGTCAAAATGTGAAGCCAATGTTGGAGAAAAGAAAAAAAAACTACAGAGGATGCTAAGTGTAGAGCTATCAGAAAATGGCACCACTTCTCCAACAGCTATGCCTTAGATTTGAAATGCCATTTTGACACAGCAGATGTGCATAGTAGTTGAAAAAAAATTACATAATCGTTGTATGATTCACTCCAAATCTTTAGCACCATAGTACTAGGCCGAGGCCATCAATTGTGCTTGCTATATTTAAAATAGGGTTCCTCACAAAGCTTTGAAAGGGATAACACCATTTCAAGCTTGGCATAAAAGGAAACCTAATGTTGAGCACCTTAGGGTATTCAGATCCCCAGCCATGGCCTGCATTCTGAAGAAGAAATGCAAAGCTATGGAACGTTAGTCCAAGCCTTGCATCTTTGTAGGATATCTAGATGGTATTAAGGGGTATCACCTTATAGATCCAGTCACTCATGAGTTATTCATTAAGAGAAGTGTCCACTTTCATGGGATTCTTAGAGACTCAACACTTGACACTTCTCCCTCATCGGATTTACTTCTTCATGATGATTCCTCATCGGATTTAGATTAACCACAGTAAGTTCTTAAGCTAGAGACATATTCTTCTTCTTTGAGTTCAGACAGTGAGGATAGTGATGCAGAGTCATCCACCTCTAGTCAGTTAGAGGATGAGAAGTTATCACCTAACTTGGCCACTTCTGGGCCACTTTTGGCCAAACAGACACTTGAGAGTGCTGACACTTGGGCAGGAGATCCCATAGATGATAGATGTACTAGGGGGGATTTTTAGAGAGATCCACATGCCTTCTTTACTTTAATTTCAAATCCACACACTTTTCAAGAGGCATCAAGGGTACATGAGTGGGATAATGATATGGAGGAAGAATATTCTTCCTTAATCAAAAATCACACTTGGGATTTGAATTCACTTCCTAAGGGAAGAAAGATGGTTCGATGTAGGTGGATATATCAGACCAAGTTTGCAGAAAATGGGTCAGTTGATAAGTACAAGGTCTGAGTAACTGCCAAGGGTTTCACATAGGTGGCAGGTATTGACTACTCAGAGACCTTTTCACCCATTACAAAGATGACTTCTATCTAACTCACCTTGGCTATTGCTACAACACATGGTTGGGATGTACATCAAATGGATGTGAAGAGTGTCTTTCTTCATGGAGACCTAGAGGAGGAGATCTACATGGAGTAGCCACCAATATTTGTTCAAGATTCTTCCTTAGTATGCAGACTTAGGAAATCTATCTATGGCCTCAAACATGCCCCTTGGGCTTGGTATGCCAAGATGGATTCCTTCCTTCTCACAGTGGGTTTCACTAGGTGCTATTCTAATCCCAATGTCTACTTCTTATAACAAGATGATTCACTCTTGATT
Source organism: Torreya grandis (assembly GCA_037957365.1). Taxonomy (NCBI): domain Eukaryota; kingdom Viridiplantae; phylum Streptophyta; class Pinopsida; order Cupressales; family Taxaceae; genus Torreya; species Torreya grandis. Next base: position 1,497,638 of record JARHVA010003242.1, read on the forward strand.
TTGGTTCTATATGTTGATGACATTTTGATCACCAGGAGTTCTTCATTGACTATTACAGTGGTGAGGCATCTCTTTAGGATAGATTTGACATGATAGACTTGGGTTTGTTTCACTACTTCCTTGGCATCGAGATCTCATAGTCAAATTTAGGGATTTGTCTTACACATCCTAAGTATGCTCTTGACTTATTGGCTCAGTTTCACATGGCTAATTGCAAGCCATTTCTGACTCCCTTTCTATCAAGAGTCAAGCTTGAGGTTGATTGTTCTTAACCATTGGTTGATGCCAGTTGATATTGACAACTTTTTGGTAGTCTCATCTACTTGACTCACACCACGCCTGACATATCATATACAATATGACTTGTCACCAGATTCATGCAGGAACCTCATGAGATGCATTGGAAAGCAGCTAAGAGGATCTTATATTACATATAGGGTTCACATAGATATGAGATTCATTATAGATTTGGCATAGAGGTTGACTTGGTTAGATATACAGATTCAGACTGGGCTAACGATTGACAGACTCACAAGTCCACTTTTGGTTACAATTTCTCTCTAGGTTCTGGTCCTATCAATTAGTCTATCATGAAGCAGAATGCTATTGCTATATCATCCACAAAGGTAGAGTATAAAGGAGCTATTAATGTAGCTACTGAGGCTATTTGGCTTTAGGGGATTCTTTCTAACTTTGGCACTCTTATCAGGCACCCCACTATAATTTATTGTGACAACCAGAGTACCATTCAGATTTGTAGGAATCTAGTTCAACACCAACGGACCAAGCACATAGAGATTCACATGCATTTCATTCAGGAGATTATTAATAATTAGGTCATTGACTTGATATTTTTCTAGTATTCAGAGCAAGTTGCAAACATCTTCATCATACCTTTCACCGAGAGCAAGTTCATTCATCTACGAGCTCTTGTTGGGGTGCGATCTACATCTGCAGCAGCATCATCTTGTATTTATTATGCATACATTGAGTTTTCATACTTTTGTTTAGGATTATTCAAGATTTTTTTAGGGGGAATTGGCCTCCTGCCAACCTGGGCCTCACCCTTCATCTTCGACAAGTGAAGATACAAGTTTTAAATGAAAACCCCCAATTTATAAAACTGTTTAAAAAATTAAATATTCAGTCAAATTGAGTGACTTTTGTTTTACAAATCATTTTTAAACTAAAAATAATGAAGCAAAGATAGAATTGATGGATTCCATGTGTCCAAGGGGTGCCTTTAGCAATGCCAAGCCTTTTCACCTAGCTTCTAGTCTTCTGTTCTGCCATGCAAGCAAGCCGTATAATGTCCAAGTCTATTTTTTTGAAAATGGTGCATTTTTTTTGTAAAACTATTGTGCATTGAAGTCTAGAAATTCTTTAACCTTTTTTTTCCCAATAAATTATAAATTTTCCCTTGTTTTTGGTGAAAAAATACTGCCACATCTGTTGTTCTTTTGTCTTTTTTGCAAGTATAATCTGGACTGTTTGTTTTTGGCACCCCTTCCTTACTTGGTATCCCATGTGGTGCCCCTTGGACATGCGGCATCCATCAAATCTATATTTGCTTCATTATTTTTAGTTTAAAATTGACTCGTAAAATAAAAATTAGTCAATTTTACTGAATATTTAATTTTTTAGATAGTTTTGTAAATTGGGGGTTTTCATTTAAAACTTGTATCTTCACCTGTCGAAGATGAAGGGTGAGGCCCAAGTTGGTAGGAGGCCAATTACCCCTCAAAAAAAACCTCCTTTAGATTCCTTGATTTGTACCAAATCCAATGAGTGGTTTGAAGGCCACTTTCTGTCTCATAACAGGGATTTTTTTAATGTTTTAGTGCATTTTTTTTCAAAAACACTAGTTTATGGGAAAATTGAACCTTTAATATCTTGCAAATAGTAGCTTAGATTTGGGTGCAATTTTTTACAAAAGTGTTTATAATTCAATTCTCCATAGCTTAGGCTTGTTATTTTTTCAAAATGCACTAGTTTATAAAGTGCCAAAAATTTGGGTCTCTCGGGACGCATTTTCACCTGAGTTCGACGTCTCGTTTACTTTAGTCTTACACTGATTGCTCTAAGACACATTCTCAATTGAGTCCAATGTATTTTGAGCATGCACTTGCATATTTTTTGGGGCTCAATATTTTGGGGGGGGGGTGTGACTACTTTTCACAACTTGTAAATCTTTGTTTTCATTCTCCTTTCTACATAATTTAACAACTTGAAATCAACACAACATCACTTAAAATTAGCTAAAAATGGATTATTTTCAACTTAAACCCCTAAAACCCTTCAACTATCATGAATGGAAGGTTAAAATTTCAATCATTCTTAGAAGTAAAGGGTTGTATAGGATCACCATGGGTAATGAAGTAAAACCCAACACTGATGCTAAAAAGGTCAAGTGGTACAACCATAGTGATGAAGCCTATGGATTATTGAGTTTGTCTATGTATCCAAAACTTCTCTTCCATTTAGAATCCTCCAAGACTCCCAATGACATATGCGACACCTTATAAAACTTCTTTGGGAAGCTTGATGAGATGAGAGGTCATGAACTCAAAAATGAACTCATAAGTCTAAGTCTTAGCAAATTTGACACCCTACAGGACTTCTTCACTAAGTTTAAGGCCCTTATATTGTAATTGAAAGAATATGGGATAGAGAAGAAAGATGATCAACTCATACTTTATATTCTCACAAAGTTAGGTCCAAGCTATTCAGTCTTTGTCTCCACTTTTCATGCCACAAAAAGTGTCGTTAACACTAGATGGAAAATGCATTCTTTGGATTCATTCATTACTAACTTGACTAGGGAACAAGATAAGCTAATTAAAATGGGTGCAATGAAGTCTACTCAACCCCAAGATTTGATAGCTAGAAATGGTGAGGATAAAACTTCAACAAAGGAGAAGAAGAAAAAGAATAAGGACCAGGAGAAGAAGAAAGAAAACAACAATCCTACCAAAAACAACACTGAGACTTCCTCTTCCAATAATAAAGCTAAAGGATAAGGTTAAGTGTGCCTATTGTAAGAAGACAGGGCATGATAAACACAAATGCATGAAGAAACAGATAGATCACCTAAATCATCTTCTAGAGAAGAACAACATAGGTGTTCCTGAGTTCATCAAACAAAATTCATCTACCCAAGATTTTACCAAGGCAAAAGGATAGGTTAAGGAGAAAGAAAAGGGAAAGGCCCTTATAGCTATAACATCTTCTACATCTTCATGGGTCATCGACTTGGGTGCTTCTCACCACATGGGCTCTTCATTAGTTGAGTTTTCATCTTCAGAGCCTTGTAACGTGACTTTAATTAGTTTGGGTGATGACACATCAGTTTTTGTTGCAAGGAGAGGGTCAGTTGAAATGGAAGGAGGAACATTCAATAATGTTCTAGGTTTTCCTTCTCCTTCAACCAATCTCCTATAAGTGTACCAAATCACTCACATTTTTAGGGGCATGAGAGTTGAGTTTTCACTAGATTCAATGGCTATCAGGGAGTTACATAGTGATACTACAGTGGTAGTGGGTAGGGCAGATCACCAAGTAAGGTTATACACCTTCTCACATTTTCCATTAGATTCTTCTCCAACAGCATTACTGAGTCATTTAGATGGAGTTAGTAAATTGTGGCATGATCGGTTTGGCCACATTAACTACTGCTACCTTGAGCAACATTGCAAAAATGACATGGTCATTGGCTTGCCTCATGTCCAATTCTCAAAAGGACATTGCAAAGGGTGTTCCCTTGGGAATCATCCCAAAGCAAAATTTGACAAAGATAAAGTTTGGAGGGCTTCACAACCTTTGGAGTTAGTCCATAGTGATGTATCAGGACCTTTTCCCAAACCATCTTTCATAAGGACCAAGTACATCCTCACTTTCATTGATGATTTCTCTAGGTGCACTTCGATATATTTTCTCAAACAAAAGTCTAAAGTTTTTGAAAATTTTCTAGACTTCAAGGCTCTTGTTGAGAAACAGAGTGAGAAATCCATCAAGGTTCTTCAAACTGATAATGGAGGTGAGTATGTCAGCATCAGGTTTGACTAGTTTTGCACCACAGAGGGGATTGATTTGTAATGCATAGTCACTTGCAGTCCTTCACAGAATGGGGTTGCAAAATACAAAAATAGGTTCTTAAAAGAGATGGGTATATGTATGATTTACTCCAAATCCTTATCACCATAGTATGGGGCCAAAGCCATCAATTGTGCTTACTACATTCAAAATAGGGTTCGTTACAAAGCTTTGAAAGGGATAACACCCTTTGAGGCTTAGCATAAAAGGAAACCTGATGTTGAGCACCTTAGGGTCTTCAGATCCCTAGCCATGGCCCACATTCTGAAGAAGAAATGTAAAGCTATGGAACATCAATCCAAGCCTTGCATCTTTGTAGGATATCCAAATGGTATTAAGGGGTATCTCCTTCTAGATCCATTCACTCATGAGTTGTTAATCGAGAGAAGTGTCCATTTTTTAGGAGTGTCTTAGAGACTCAACACTTAACACTTCTTCTCCCTCATCAGATCTACTTCTTCATGATGATTCCTCATCAAATTTAGATCAGCCATAGTAGGTTCTTGAGCCAGAGACATCTTCTTATTTGAGTTTGGACAATGAGGATAGTGATGCAGTGTCATCCACCTCTAGTCAATTAGAGGGTGAGGAGTTAACACCTGACTCGCCCACATTCGAGCCACTTTGGGCCAGATAGACACTTGAGAGTGCTATCACTTGGGCAGGAGATCCCAAAAATGATATATGTACTAGGGGGGATTTTTAGAGAGATCCACATGCCTTTTTTGCTTCAGTTTCAGATCCATAGACTTTTTGAGAGGCATCAGGGGTACTTGAGTGGGACAGTGCTATGTAGGAAGAATATTCTTCCTTAATCAAAAATCACACTTGGGATTTGACTTCACTTCCTAAGGGAAGAAAGATGGTTCGATGTAGGTGGATATATCAAACCAAGTTTGCAGCAGATGGGTCAATTGATAAGTAAAATGCGTGACTGGTCACCAAGGGTTTCTCATAGGTGGTAGGCATTAACTACTCAGAGACCTTTGCACCCATTACAAAGATGACTTCTATCCAACTCACCTTGGCTATTGCCACAACACATGGTTGGGATGTGCATCAGATGGATGTGAAGAGTGCCTTTCTTCATGGAGACCTAAAGGAGGAGATCTACATGGATTAGCCGCCAAGATTTGTTCAGGATTCTTCCTTAATATGCAGACTTAAGAAATCTATCTATGGCCTCAAACAGGCCCCTCAGGCTTGGTATGCCAAGATGGATTCCTTCCTTCTCATAACAGGTTTCACTAGGTGCCATTCTGATCCCAATGTCTACTTCTTACTGCAAGATGATTCACTCTTGATTTTGGTTCTATATGTTGATGACCTTTTGATCACCAGGAGTTCTTCATCAGCTATTACAGTGGTAAAGGCATCTCTTTAGGATAGATTTGATATTATAAACTTGGGTTTTTTGCACTACTTCCTTGGCATGAAGATGTCACAATCAGATTTAGGGATTTCTCTTACACAACCTAAGTATGCTCTTGATTTATTGGCTCGATTTCACATGGCTGATTGCAAGCCATCTCTAACTCCCTTTCTATCAGGAGTCAAGCTTGAGGCTAAATGTTCTTCACCATTGGTTGATGCCACTCTATATAGACAAATTTATAATAGTATCATCTACTTGAATCACACTAGGGCTGACATATCACATATAGTGGGACTTATCTCCAGATTCATGCAGGAACCTCATGAGCTATATTAAAAAGCAGCTAAGAGGATCTTGCATTACATACAGGGTTCGAATAGATATAGGATTCATTATAGATTTGGCATAGAGGTTGAGTTGGTTGGATATACAGATTTAGATTGGGCTAGTGATTCATAGACTCACAAGTCCACTTCTAGTTAAATTTTCTCTCTAGGTTCTGGTCTTATCAGTTGGTCTAGCAAGAAGTAAAATGCTATTATGAGATCATCCACAGAGGTAGAGTATAGGGGAGATGTTAACGTAGCTACCAAGGCTATTTGGCTTCAAGGGATTCTTTCTGAGTTTGGCATTGCTATCAGGAAGCCCACTATCATTTATTATGACAACTAGAGTACCATTTAGATTTGCAGGAATCCAGTTTAACACCAGCGGACTAAGCACATAGAGATTCACATGCATTTCATTCAAGAGCTTATTCATAGTTAGGTCATTGACTTAATATTTTTCCAGTCTTCAGAGTAGGTTGTAGACATCTTCACCAAACCTTTCACTGAGAGCAAGTTCATTCATCTATGAGCTCTTCTTGGGGTGCGGTCTACATCTGTACCAACATCATCTTCAGGAGGGGCCTTCTAGCCTCTTCATTTCTTTTATGTCTCTCTTTTGGGGGTGAGTTTTTTTCTATGGCTTTTCTCCTTTTCTCTAGCTTATGGGAGATTGAATTTGTCCATGGGTACCTCATCAGGTCTAGTTCTCAGGACCCATCTTATATTTCCACACTACCCACCTAAGTGGTGCTTATAGGGGGTATTAGTGTATGTTTTTATTTTTCCCTATTTATTAATTAGGGAAATTGTATTTCTTGTGCATAGATGGAGTTTTCCTAGATTTATGGGATATGCTAGCTTATGTGGAGGTGTGTGTCATAGATATGTCATAGGTGTCATAAGTAACTCCCTTGATGGGAGTTACTTCTCTATTCTTAGGACCTTGTCACCACCTTTCATGGAGGAGTTACAGTCTATTCTTGTGATGCCTTGTCCACCTTTCATTGAGGAGTTACATACTCTAATATATGTATTCCTCACTCTTTCCATCTCATGTTAATTATATTTTGGTTTTCTCCATTTTGTCTTATGCAATTTATCTTCTTGTGTTATTTTCAAATTTCTTTAGAATTTATATGGTGTGCACTTGCTTCAACTCGTGTGATCATGTCTCAATTTCACTCACAATATCTAGATTCTGGCAACAACTCCATGTATGCACAAATCCTAAACAAATCCTGAACAAATCTTGAACATACATGTATGAAAACTAAAGCACATGGGGGAGGAATATGGATGCATATAGTGCATGACAACGTAGTGCCAACTAGATATCTTCAATGTATGTAGAAATGATCAAATAATATAGCTTTCCAACATACAAGGCTAATAGGCTCTAATAAAACTATAAATAATCCACATAAGCTTCCCATTTAGTAATAAATATTAGGTAGGGGAAATGTTCAGGTAGATAATAACTCAGATTAATTGTACAAGTTCATGTAGGATTTGTGCAATAGTTTAGTGCATAAGTAGTTATAATTGTGTTCTTCATGTTAGTATATCACAAGGCACAAAGAGAGATGATTTATAATTTACTTTGAGTAATACAAGTAAATTATGTTTTTGGAATCTAAGATAAATTAATATGAGTGCTTCCAAGATAATTAGAATAAATAATTATGCAAAATAATTTTAATAAACATGAATTATAATGGAAAATGTTGTTAGAGGAATCCATGGAGATCAAGGATATAGAAGGCATATAAGACCTTGATAAGAATAAATAATTAAATTTATTTTTTTTAAAGCATGAATTTAATGTGGATCATTCAAAAAGGAGTTAATAAAAGGTAGATGAAACATTCAATAAAACAATCATGTAAGTGTTATATGCATGAAGTGAATCCTTGTCTGAGGAAAGACAATAATTTTGTATGGGTAAATGTTAACCACAAGAAAATCCACCAATTCCTTTCTCATACAAATCCTTGAGATATACATGCCACACAAGTGAGATGTGTGATACTCACTCACTAGGCATGGACATAGAAGGGCATAAGCATATGATTTTTGCAAGGATGAAGAAATTATAAGGATTTGTAATTTTGGATGTTTATGTAGGTAGATTCAAATGGTGGAGGTTAAAAATGAATGGCATAAATAAATAATTGTCATAAATATAGAAAGGTTAACATGAAAACTAAAGCACATGGGGGAGGAATATGGATGCATATAGTGCATGACAACTTAGTGCCAACTAGATATCTTCAATGTATGTAGAAATGATTGAGTAATATACCTTTCCAATATACAAGGCTAATAGGCTCTAATAAACCTATAAATAATCCACTTAAGCTTCCCATTTAGTAACAAATATTATATAGGGGAAATGTTGAGGCAGATAATAACTCAGATTAATTGTACAAGTTCATGTAGGATTTGTGCAATAGTTTAGTGCATAAGTAGTTATAATTGTGTTCTTCATGTTAGTATATCACAAGGAACAAAGAGACATGATTTACAATTTACTTTGAGTAATACAAGTAAATTATTTTTTTTGCATCCAAGATAAAGTAATATGAGTGCTTCCAAGATAAAATAATAATAGAAGAAATAATTATGTAGAATAATTTTAATAAATATGAATTATAATGGAAAATGTTGTTATAGGAATCCATGGAGATCAATGATCTACAAGGTATATAATACCTTAATAAGAATAAATAATTAAATTTATTGTTTTATAGCATGAAATCAATGTGGATCATTCAAAAAGGAGTTAATAAAAGGTAGATGAAACATTCAATAAAACAATCATGTAAGTGTTATAGGCATGAACTGAATCCTTGTCTGAGGAAAGACAATAATTTTGTATGGGTAAATGTTAACCAAAATAAAATCCGCCAATTCCTTTCTCATACAAATCCCTATGATATAAATGCCACACAAGTGAGATGTGTGATACTTATTCACTAGGCATGATCATAGAAGGACATAAGCATATGATTTTTCAAGGATGAAGAAATTATAAGGATTTGTAATTTTGGATGTCTATGTAGGTAGATTCTAATGGTGGAGGTTAAAAATGAATGGAACAAATAAATAATTATGTCTTAAATATAGAAAGATTAACACAAAAACTAAATCACATGGGGGAGGAATATGGATGCATATAGTGCATGACAACTTAGTGCCAACTAGATATCTTCAATATATGTAGAAATGATCAAATAATATACCTTTACAACATACACGGATAATAGGCTCTAATAAACCTATAAATAATCCACTTAAGCTTCCCATTTAGTAACTAATATTATGTAGGGGAAATGTTGAGGTAGATAATAACTTTGATTAATTAAACAAGTTCATGTAGGATTTGTGCAATAGTTTAGTGCATAAGTAGTTATAATTGTGTTCTTCATGTTAGTATATCACAAGGCACAAAGAGACATGATTTATAATTTACTTTGAGTAATACAAGTAAATTATGTTTTTTGCATCCAAGATAAAGTAATATGAGTGCTTCCAAGATAAAGTAATATTAGAAGAAATAATTATGCAGAATAATTTTAATAAATATGAATTGTAAATGAAAATGTTGTTAGAGGAATCCATGGAGATCAAGGATCTAGAAGGTATATAAGACCTTAATAAGAATAAATAATTAAATTTATGTTTTTTATAGCATGAAATCAATGTGGATCATTCAAAAAGGAGTTCATAAAATGTAATTGAAGCATTCAATAAAACAATAATGTAAGTGTTATAGTCATGAAGTGAATCCTTGTCTAAGGAAAGACAATAATTTTGTATGGGTAAATGTCAACCACAATAAAATCCTCCAATTCCTTTCTCATACAAATCCCTGAGATATACATGCCACACAAGTGAGATGTGTGATACTCATTCACTAGGCATGGACATAGAAGGACATACGCATATGATTTTTGCAAGGATGAAGAAATTATAAGGATTTATAATTTTGGATGTCTATGTAGGTAGATTACAATGGTGGAGGTTAAAAATGAATGCTACATATAAATAATTATGTCTTAAATATAGAAATGTTAACATGAAAACTAAAGCACATGGGGGAAGAATATGGATGCATATAGTGCGTAATAGCTTAGTGCCAACTAGATATCTTCAATGTATGTAGAAATGATCAAATAATATACCTTTCCAACATACAAGGCTAATAGGCTCTAATAAACCTATAAATAATCCACATAAGCTTCCCATTTAGTAACAAATATTATGTAGGGGAAATGTTGAGGTAGATAATAACTGAGATTAATTGTACAAGTTCATGTAGGATTTGTGCAATAGTTTAGTGCATAAGTAGTTATAATTGTGTTCTTCATGTTAGTATGTCATAAGGCACAAAGAGACATGATTTATAATTTACTTTGAGTAATACAAGTAAATTATGTTTTTTGCATCCAAGATAAAGTATTATGAGTGCTTCCAAGATAAAGTAATATTAGAAGAAATAATTATGCAGAATAATTCTAATAAATATGAATTATAATGTAAAATGTTGTTAGAGGAATCCATGGAGATCAAGGATCTAGAAGGTATATAAGACCTTAATAAGAATAAATAATTAAATTTATGTTTTTTATAGCATGAAATCAATGTGGATCATTCAAAAAGGAGTTAATAAAAGGTAGATGAAACATTCAATAAAACAATCATGTAAGTGTTATAGGCATGAAGTGAATCCTTGTCTGAGGAAATATAATAATTTTGTATGGGTAAATGTCAACCACAATAAAATCCACCAATTCCTTTCTCATACAAATCCCTGAGATATACATGCCACACAAGTGAGATGTGTGATACTCATTCACTAGGCATGGACATAGAAGGACATACGCATATGATTTTTGCAAGGATGAAGAAATTATAAGGATTTATAATTTTGGATGTCTATGTAGGTAGATTCCAATGGTGGAGGTTAAAAATGAATGGCACATATAAATAATTATGTCTTAAATATAGAAATGTTAACATGAAAACTAAAGCACATGGGGGAGGAATATGGATGCATATAGTGCATGACAGCTTAGTGCCAACTAGATATCTTCAATGTATGTAGAAATGATTAAAAAATATACCTTTCCAACATACAAGGCTAATAGGCTCTAATAAACCTATAAATAATCCACTTAAGCTTCCTATTTAGTAACAAATATTATGTAGGGGAAATGTTGAAGTAGATAATAACTCAGATTAATTATACAAGTTCATGTAGGATTTGTGCAATAGTTTAGTGCATAAGTAGTTATAATTGTGTTCTTCATGTTCGTATATCACAAGGCACAAAGAGACATGATTTATAATTTACTTTTAGTAATACAAGTAAATTGTTTTTTTTTCATCCTTTATATGTATAAACATTATGCACTTTATTATTTTGTTGAATAATTGTTTAATGGAGTAATATATTTGTCTGATATTGTTATATGAATATTATTTGTAAATGATTGAATTATTAATAGGATGAATAAATATGGTTTGATCTTGTCTTTGTATTTAGCAATATTTTTCATTGTGACCCTTTCTCATCATGAAAACCCAAGTAATCTCACTTATTCTTTAGATAAACCATTTATGCACTAGTGCATAATTGAATATAACAGTATAAGTGGTGAATTTATCTAATTGTTGTCAGTGAGAGTTGATTCTTGGCATAAATGTTCCTTGATTTCTTACTCTTCTACATTGGGAAATATTTTATAATAACATAGAGGACAAAAATTAGGTTTTTCATATCTAATTTATTTGAGTATACTTTTGAGTAGAAGGGACTCTGTAAAACCAAAGTTGATTAAGAACATGTCAATATTTTCATACAAATATTGAACAGCTAATCTCAAACCATACACACTCTTTTTCAATTTTCACACATTTATATTCCTCACTACTAATGGACCCAAGAGTCTAGGATATATAAGTTTATCCCCATAAGTATCCATGCAAGAAGATGGTTTTGGCATCCATATAAAAGACTTCCCATCCTTTTGTTTTAGCCAAGGATATTAATAGCCTAATGGAATTCATCTTATGAATTAAAGAAAAGGTTTTGTGGTAGTCAAAATCTTAAATTTTTTAAAATACTTGTGATATAATATAAACATTAGAATTTTTAATAGGCCCATATATTGAATACTTATTATGGTACATACATGACTTCCCATATAAAAGACTTCCCATCATTTTGTTTTAGCCAAGGATATTAATAGCCTAATGGAATTCATCTTACGAATTAAAGAAAAGGTTTTGTGGTAGTCAAAATCCTCAAATTTTTAAAATACTTGTGATATAATATAAACTTTATAATTTTTAATAGACCCATATATTGAATACTTATTAGTGTAGGTTTTTATTTTTCCCTATTTATTAATTAGGGAAATTGTATTTCTTGTGCATACATGGAGTTTTCCTACATTTGTGGGATAGGCTAGCTTATGTGGAGGTGTGTGTCATATATGTGTCATAGGTGTCATAATAATGTCATAAGTAACTCCCTTGATGGGAGTTACTTCTCTATTCTTAGCACCTTGTCACCACCTTTCATGGGGAGTTACAGTCTATTCTTGGGGTGCCTTGTCCACCTTTTGTGGAGGAATTATGTACTCTCCTATATGTATTCCTCACTTTGGCCATATCATGTTAATCATATTTTGGTTTTGTCCATTTTGTCTTATGAAATTTATCTTCTTGTGTTATTTTCAAATTGCTTTAGCATCTATGTGGTGTGCACTTGCTTCAACTCGTGTGATCACGTCTCCATTGCACTCGCATTATCTAGATTCTGGCAACAACTCCGATATGGTATCAGAGTAAGAATGGTAATTGTGTGTCTGGTTATGCTTTTAGTTCATTTTTAAATCAAGAGTGGAGTTCTCTTTGTTTTTTTAATTTTCTAGATCTGATCTAAAATTAAAAATATATATCATTTCTGGTATCATTTTCTTGGGAATCCTTGATCTTTGGGTGTCTTGGCTATCTTCACTTTAGGGGCTAGTTTAGAAGTTAGCTTGGGTACCATTGTTGATTACAGGGAGCAATGGGAGGAGCATCAACTCCAAGCAGTAGTCCTTTTAGCCTGAAATAGCATGCCAACTTTTTGTAACTCCCAGCATCCTTCTACATCCACGCCATTAGTTGTATGCCATCCAACTTGCTATGGCATAGATGTTTTGATGGTGCATCCTTTCTGCTAGGTCTACTATTATCCTTCTAGTAAGGCACCTTCAGTAATGCCAAGCTTTTGTGCCTATCTTCTGGTCTTCTGTTTTGCCATGCAAGCAGGCCATATGGCATCCAGGTCTATTTTTCTACAAATGGCACATTTTTTTGGTAAAACTACTGTGAGTTGAAGTCTGGAAACTCTTTAACCTTTTCTTGCCTAGAAAATTATAAATTCACCCTTGTTTTTGGTGAAAACATACTGCCACATTTGTTGTTCTTTTGTCTTTTTTGCAAGAATAATCTGGACTGTTTGTTTTTGGCGCCCCTTCCTTACATGGCATCCCATGTGGCGCCCCTTGGACACATGACATCCATCAATTCTATCTTAGCTTCATTATTTTCATTTTAAAATTGACTTGTAAAACAAAAATTAGTCAATTTGACTGAATATTTTATTTTTTAGACAGTTTTGTAAATTGGGGGTTTTCATTTAAAACTTGTATATTCGCCTGTCAAAGACGAAGGGTGAGGCCCGGCTAGGTGGGAGGCTAATTCACCCTCACACAAACCTTCTTTGGATTCCTCATTTTGTGCTGAATCAAATAGGTGTTTGGAAGGCCACTTTATCTCTCATAACAGGCATTTTTTAAATATTTTAGTGCTTTTTTTATAAATACACTAGTTTACGGGAAAATTGAACCTTTAATATCTTGCAAACGGTAGCTTAGATTTGGGTGCCATTTTTTGTAAAAGTGTTTGTAATTAAATTATCCATAGTGTAGGCTTGTTATTTGTCAAAAATTCACTAGTTTATAAAGTGCCAAAAATTTGGGTCTCTCGGGATGCATTTTCGACTGAGTCTAACATCCTATTTGCTTTAGTCTTACACTGATTACTTTAAGATGCATTCTCAACTAAGTACAACATCTTTTGATTGTGCACTTACATATTTTGGGGGCCTAAATATTTTAGGGGGGTGTGATTTCTTTCCACAACTTGCAAATCTTTGCTTTCATTTTCTTTTTTGCATAATTTCACAACCTGCAATCAACACAACTTCACCTAAACTAAGCAAAAAATAGATTATTTTCAACTTAAACCCCTAACACCCTTCAACTATCATGAATAGAATGTTAAAATTTCAATTATTATTATAAGCAAATGGTTGTATAGGATCACTATGGGTACAGAAGTAGAACCCAACATTGATGCTGAAAAGGTCAAGTGGTACAACCACAGTGATGAAGCCTATGGATTACTGAGTTTGTCTATGTATCCAAAACTTCTCTTCCATTTAGAATCCTCCAAGACTCCCAATGACATGTGTAACACCTTAGAAAACTTATTTGGGAAGCTTGATGAGATGAGAGGTCATGAGCTTGAAAATGAACTCATAAGTCTAAATCCTAGCAACTTTGACACCCTACAGGACTTCTTCACTAAGTTTAAGGCCCTTAGATTGCAATTGAAATAATGTGAGATAGAGAAGAAAGATGATCACCTCTTAATTTGTATTCTCACAAAGTTAGGTCCAAGCTATTCAGTCTTTGTCTCCACTTTCCATGCCACAAAAAGTGCCCTTAGCACTACATGGAAAATGCCTTCTTTCGATTCATTCATTGCCGACTTGACTAGGGAGCAAGATAATCTAATTCAAATGGGCACACTGAAGTCTACTCAACCCCAAGCTTTGATAGCTTGAAATGGTAAGGATAAGACTTCAATAAAGGAGAAGAAGAAAAAGAACAAGGACCAAGAGAAGAAGAAAGAAAACAACAATCCTACCAAAAGTAACACTGAGTCTTCATATTCCAATGCTAAACCTAAGAAGGAGAAGGTTAAGTGTGCCTATTACAAAAAGACAGGGCATGATGAACACAAATGCATGAAGAAATAAATAGATCACCTAACTCATCTTCTAGAGAAGAACAACATAGGTGTTCCTGAGTCCATCAATCAGAATTCATCTACCCAAGATTATACCAAGGCAAAAGGCAAGGGTAAGGAGAAAGAAAAGGGAAAGGCCCTTGTAGCTACAATAGCTCCTACATCTTCATGGGTCATCAACTTGGGTGCTTCTCACCACATGGGCTCTTCACTAGTTGACTTTTCATCTTTAGAGCCTTGTAGCATGACTTCAATTAGTTTGGGTGATGACACATCAGTTTCTACTATAGGGAGAGGGTCAATTGAAATGGAAGGAGGAACATTCAATAATTTTTTAAGTGTTCCTTCTCTTTCAACCAATCTCCTATCAGTATACCAAATCACTCACATTGGTCAGCTCATGAGAGTTGTGTTTTCACCAGATTTAGTGGCTATCAGGGAGTTGCATAGTGATACTATAGTGGCAGTGGGTAGGGCAGATCACCAAGCAAGGTTATACACCTTCTCACATTTTTCATTAGAATCTTCTCCAATAGCATTGTTGACTCATTCAAATGGAGTTATCAAATTGTGGCATGAGTGAATTGGCCACCTTAACTACCGCTACCTTGAGCAGCTTTGCAAAAATGACATGGTCATTGTCTTGCCTCGTGTCTAATTCTCAAAAGGACGTTGCAAATGGTGATCCCTTGGGAAGCATCCTGAAGCAACATTTGACAAAGGCAAAGCTTGGAGGGCTTCACAACCTTTGGAGTTAGTCCAAAGTGATGTATCAGGACCCATTACCAAACAATCTTTCATAAGGGCCAAGTACATCCTCACTTTCATTGATGATTTCTCTAGGTACACTTGGATATATTTTCTCAAATAAAAGTCTGAAGTGTTTAAAAATTTTCTAGACTTCAAGGCTCTTGTTGAGAAATAGATTGAGAAATCCATCAAGGTTCTTCAAATTGATAATGGAGGGGAGTATGTTAGCATCAGGTTTGACCAATTTTGCACCACAGAGGGGATTGATTTGTAGTGCACAGTCACTTACATTCCTTCACAAAATGGGGTTGCAGAACACAAAAATATGTTCTTGAAAGATATGGGTAGCTGTATGATTCACTCCAAATCCTTAGCATCATAGTATTGGGCAAAAGCCATCAATTTTTCTTATTACATTCAAAACAGGGGTCTTCACAAAGCTTTGAAAGGGATACCACCCTTTGAAGCTTGGCATAAAAGGAAACCTAATGTTGAGCACCTTAGGGTTTTCAAATCCGTAGCCATGGGCCACATTCTAAAGAAGAAATGTAAATCTATGGAATATCATTTCAAGCCTTACATCTTTATAGGATATCTGGATGGAATTAAGGGGTATCTCCTTCTAGATCTAGTCACTCATGAGTTGTTCATCGAGAGAAGTGTCCACTTTCAAGAGAGTCTTAGAGACTCAACACTTGACACTTCTTCTCCCTCATTATATCTACTTCTTCATGATGATTCCTCTTTAGATTCAGATCAGCCATAACAGGTTATTGAGCTAGAGATATCTTCTTCTTCTTCAAGTTCAGATAGTGAGGATAGTGATGCAGAATCATCCACCTCTAGTCAGTCAAAGGATGAGGAGTTAGCACCTGATCACCCACTTTTGGGCCACTTTGGGCCAGACAGACACTTGAGAGTGCTGGCACTTGGGTAGGAGATCCCACAGATGACAAATGTACTAGGGGGGATTTTTAGAGAGATCCACATGCCTTCTTTATTTTAGTTTTAGATCCACACACTTTTTAAGAGGCATCAGGGGTACCTGAGTGGGATAATGCTATGGAGGAAGAATATTCTTATTTAATCAAAAATCACACTTGGGATTTGACTTCACTTCCTAAGGGAAGAAAGATGGTTTGATGTAAGTGGATATATAAAACCAAGATTGCAGCAGATGGGTCGGTTGATAAGTACAAGGCACAACTAGTCACTAAGGGTTTCTCATAGGTGGTAGGGATTGACTACTCAGAGACCTTTACACCTATTCCAAAGATGACTTCTATCTGACTCACCTTGGCTATTACCATAGCACATGGTTGGGATGTGCATCAAATGGATGTGAAGAGTGCCTTTCTTTATGGAGACCCAGAGGAGGAGATCTACATGGAGTAGCCACTCAGATTTGTTCAAGATTATTCCTTAGTATGCAGACTTAGGAAATCTATCTATGGACTAGAATAGGGCCCTCGGGCTTGGTATGCCAATATTGATTCCTTCCTTCTCACAACAGGTTTCACTAGGTGCCATTCTGATCCCAATGTCTACTTCTTATGGCAGGATGATTTGCTCTTGATTTTGGTTCTATATGTTGATGACCTTTTGATCGCCATGAGTTCTTCATCAGCTATTGCAGTGTTGAAGGTATCTCTTCAGGATAGATTTGACATGATAGACTTAGGTTTGTTACACTACTTCCTTGGCATTGAGATCTCATAGTCAGATTTAAGGATTTCTCTTACACATCCTATGTATGCTCTTGACTTATTGGCTCGATTTCACATAGCTGATTGCAAGCCATCTCTGACTCCCTTTCTATTAGGAGTCAATCTTGAGGCTGATTGTTCTTCACCATTGGTTTATGCCACTCGGTATCGACAACATGTTGGTAGTCTCATCTACTTGACTCAAACCATGTCTAACATATCATATATAGTGGGACTTGTCTCTAAATTCATGCACGAACCTCATGAGCTAGATTGGAAAGTAGCTAAGAGGATCTCACATTACATACTGGGTTCACATACATATGGGATTCATTACAAATTTGGAATATAGGTTGACTTGGTTGGATATACAAATTCAGACTAGGCTGGTGATTCATAGACTTACAAGTCCACTTCTAGTTATAGTTTTTCTCTAGATTTCGGTCCTATCAATTGGTCTAGCAAGAAGTAGAATGCTATTGCTATATCATCCATAGAGGTATAGTACAAGGGAGTTATTAATTCAGTGATTGAGGCTATTTGGCTTTAGGGGATTCTTTCTAAGTTTGCCATTCCTATCAGGCAGCCCACCATCATTTATTATGACAACTAGAGTACCATTAAGATTTATAGGAATCCAGTTCAACACCAGTGGACCAAGCACATAGAGATTCACATGCACTTCATTTGAGAGATTATTCATGGTCAGGTCATTGACTTGATATTTTTCCAGTCTTTAGAGTAGGTTGCAGACATCTTCACCAAACCTTTCAATGAGAGAAAGTTCATTCATATATGAGCTCTTCTTGGGGTATGGTCCATATCTGTAGTAGCATCATCTTCTAAGGGGGCCTTCTAGCCTCTTCTTTTATTTTGTCTCTCTTTTGGGGGGGAGTTTTTTCCTAGGGGTTTTCTCCTTTTCTCTATCTTATGGGAGATTGCATTTGTATATGGGTACCTTATCAGGGCTAGTTACCGGGACCCATTTTATATTTCCACACTACCCACCTAAGTTTCACTTATGGGGGGCTTATTAGTGTTGGTTTTTATTTTTCCCTATTTAGTAATTAGGGAAATTGTATTTCTTGTGAATACATGGAGTTTTCCTACATTTGTGGGATAGGCTAGCTTATGTGGAGGTGTGTGTCATCGATGTGTCATAGGTGTCATAAGTAACTCCCTTGATGGGACTTACTTCTCTATTCTTAGTACCTTGTCACCACCTTTCATGGAGGAGTTACAGTCTATTCTTGGGGTGCCTTGTTCACCTTTTGTGGAGGAGTTACGTACGTATTCTCCTATATGTATTCCTCACTTTGGCCATCTCATGTTAATCAGATTTTAGTTTTCTCCATTTTGTATTATGCAATTTATCTTCTTATGTTATTTTCAAATTGATTTATCATCTATGTGGTGTGCACTTACTTCAACTCATGTGATCACATCTCCATTGCACTCACATTATCCAGATTCTGGCAACAACTCTGATAGAGGACAAAAATTATTTTTTTCATATCTAATTTATTTGAGTATACTTTTGAGTTGAAGGGACTCTGTAAAACCAAAGTCGATTAAGAACATGTCAATATTTTCATACAAATATTGAACAACTAATCTCAAACCATACACACTCTTTTTCAATTTTCACACATATTTATATTCCTCACTACTAATGGACCCAAGAGTCTAGGATATATAAGTTTATCCCCATAAGTGTCCATGCAAGAAGAAGTTTTTTGGAATCCATATAAAAGACTTCCCATCCTTTTGTTTTAGCCAAGGATATTAATAGCCTAATTGAATTCATCTTACGAATTAAAGAAAAGGTTTTGTGGTAGTCAGAATCTTCAAATTTGTAAAATACTTGTGATATAATATAAACTTTATAATTTTTAATAGACCCATATATTGAATACTTATTATGGTACAACCACTTACCCCTCACTAATTTCGTTCATTTCAAAAATGGAACCAAGTCCCCAATTTTATTATTCATAAAATCAATTTGTTCTTATACCATCACTACTAACCATTCAATATCTTTATAAGCTTCACAATAAGTATTTATATCATGACCCACTAAAAAATGTTCCGAGTGTGAAAATTTCATTGATGATGTAATGTATTCCTATGTGGATTTGTAGGATCACCTACCACTACATGAGCCTCATCTCAAAACGTGATAAGTCTTTTTTTAATTTTTTTTTAATTGTGTAGATGTATTCTAAATGATTTCTAGCATTGGTGATGGAGGATCATGTTATCATCCTTGTGGATCATCATCTAAACTATAGTGACTCAAAATGGAATTCATATAAATTAACTTCATCTTCATAAGAAGCATTACAAATTGTGTCCAGATTGAAAAAAACCAATGGAGGAGGGGGAAAATATGTTTTATTCTAAATCTAATATTATTCATCGAACAAAGTAGTCCACCAGTAAATCACTTAAGTGAAGCTTGAAACAATAAGTATATATGACTTCACATCTTAACAATATATAAAAAAACATACAAGGATGAACATTTCCATTTATTTTCACTTACCATATCGGATATATTCCTATGCATTGAATCCAAAAATATTTAACTAAAAAACAACCTGATTCACATCATAGCATTTTTCTTCAGGAGTCATGTCTTGCACTACTAAGTGGGGAGTGTGACTTAGAATGTAATTTACACATCATTTTTACTTTGTCACAAAATGAGGAGGTAAGTATTTGTGATGCATCATGAAATTTATCATTTTATTAAGTGTATTTTTTTTTTAATTTAGATACACAATTTTTATAAGGTGGTAGGTCATAATTTATTGAATTTGAATTCCTAGCAATTCAAAGGAGCTGATCATCTATTATTTTTAGAAAACTCTCCTCCAATATCCATTCTGACACATTTTAATTTTTATCTCAAAGGTTCTCAAAAATGTATTTTAAATTTTTGAAGTGATCAAAATTTTTACTTTTTTTATTATAATATACCTGAGGTAATGTGATAGAAATCACCAATTAACATAAACACTTTTTTATTTTTTTTTAAATGAAATATGATGGAATGACATGAGATCAATGTGGACCATCTATGATTTTTCAATTTCCTTCTAATATTTTACTTTGGAAAATGGATCCATGCATTTTTTTAAGTACACAATCTATTAAAAAACCATCTTCAAAATAAATTTTCAATAGATTAAGAACCATGTTCTACTTAATAAGGTCCTGAAAAGAGTGATAATTCTAGTGAGAAAAAAAACAATGTCAATTCTTACTCAAGTAATTTTCATGTGAAATCATGACTTCTAAGGGTTTAGTGAACATTTATTTTCAATTTTATACAATATTTATCGATGATCAGCCTTGCTATTGGATATAAGTGTATTATGGTCTTTTGCATGTTTGAAGATAACATCAATATGTGTAACTTAGTGGTTTTGCCTTCACTTTATTTTAAATATAATATATGGATAAAAGGTTCATAGAAAATTATGGAACTTGGATAATTTTTTTGAATACTCCATTATATATAAATAAACCAATTAATCTCAACAACTAGAGGACAAGATTTACCCACAAAATGTTTATATGTGTAACTTTCCTCAAGTGTGTGAAAATAGTGAGCTAATATATACCATATACTAAGAATGTCTTGAATACAAAATCTATTTAGAGACATTTAATATATTTTTTTGGTATAAATTATTTATCTTATCTTGGATGGAGGAAGTTGTATATTTTTCTTCTCTACTTCCAAGTATGTAACTTTAATTAAATATCGATCTTCAACATGGCTTATTTTACCACAATTTTTGAAACATTATTTATCAAATATTTTTTTCCATTTCCATTTTTGTTTATTTTAATATGGGGGGGGGGGGGGTGAAGGGAGGTTTTGTAAAGTCAAATGTCAACATCATAAACCAATTTTTCATTTTCTCTCTTAAGTTTATCACATACATTATCAAAAATTCAATGTCACATATGTGTTTCCCAAATAATTTTGTTGTGTAGTGATTTTAAAGGAATACTACATATTGATGACTTAATTTTTATAAAATAATCATAATGAATTGGTTAGCAATCTCAGGACTTAGGGAAAAAATTAAATATGATTACAAAATATATGAAAATATCTACAAGGAGAAGCCTAATGAGTAGGATTTGCATCATATGAGAACCATTACCCTATAGAATGGTGTTTTAATATACCTTATTTTTAATAGTTTGTTTGAGTGCTACATTATTAATCTTTTCCACTTCATATCTCAGGTTAAATAAATTTTTAACTATTTGGGGAATAAGACACTTGGCACACACTAAGGAGGAATTTTAATGTTATGATGGGATTATTATAACTCCATCATCCTTCCAATTGATCTACTTAAAGATCCATCTCCTCCTCTCCTATAAAAATAATCTTACTCTAGCAATCTTATGATGCCTCTTTAGGCTTGAGTTCACTCTTATCTTATATGTTTATTCTTGGTATTAGACTCAGATATCATTGTTTACAATTAATCTAATATAATATGGGGGTTTTCTGCATTTAAAGGTTTCTCCACTTGTCAATTATTTTCTCTTATTTTTTAGATTTCTTGCTGGATATAATATCACTTCATTTTATGCTCTCTTTTGTTATCATTTCCAAATTATTCTTTAAGGACATTATTTGTGTATTATTATTTTAAAGATATATTTCAAAGAATGTTGATTACTTCCTTATCAAAGATTTAAATGTTTTTACTTCCACACATTATTTGGTACATTATTCAAGACCCTACTTATGTTTATGCATTGATTTTATCTTTAATAAAATTAGAATATAATAAAAACTATCAATGATTTTTATTTTTAATATATACTTTATTCAAATCTTATTCCAATTACCTTTTTTCCTAAATGGAAATTTTAAGGAATTTTTTTTCCACATATAGCTCATAAATATTTTTTGTCTTTCTGTTATAACATAAATTATTATGTTTTAATGATAATTTTTTTTAATAAAGTTTTTTTATCCATTGGTTTTCATTTGATATTCATGTAAATAAAATATTTTAAAATCCTTTTTTCATATATATGCACATAAAAAATTAAGGCATTTCAATCTTTGACATTCAAAATTCTTCTTAAGAAAATGAATTATGTGATTTGGTCTAGACATATATTTACAAGTTAATTACCATAATTATTTATAATTTTATATATGAATTAATTTAAATATGTTGGAAATATTTTAATGATTTGAAATATAGTTACAAATATAGTTCATTTTGTTTAAATTAAGATTGTTATGTCTTTTCAGCTAATTAGTGCAATAACATTTTAGTCGCTTTTACTTTTGGGCAGATTTGGCAATCTTAACTAATTTTTCAAATTGGATTCTTTATATTTGAATATTTTTAAATTATTCATTTTATTAGTATTGAATAACATGACGAAAACTCTTACTTCCAAAGATGATGAAATTATTGATCTTAAACATCAAATTCAATATCAAAATGGTACTATGAATGATTTTCAAAACTCTTTTAATTCTCATGTAGAGAGAATGTAATATTATTTTAACACTTTAAATGATAAAATTTCATATTTTACATATTATCATGCCCCTAATCATGATATTAAATGTTATTATAGATAAATTCTTTTAAACACTCCATGTACCAGCCCTAGATTCAAAATCATGAAATATATGGATTACTCAGGGGGTGGTCTTTGTAAGTGTGAAAATGGTATTATTGAACTTATTTAACTTAAATCTAATATAAATTGGAAAGGTATTAGTTTCAATAATTCCACTACTTCTAATTATAATTTTAAGTCATATTGTCTTCCACACCAAAAGACTTATCATTCTAATTATTTTGATTATAATTATTATCATGCCCATTCTTTAGTTAAAAATGATAGAAATTGTGAGAATTATGGAAAATACATGCATTATATCATTAAATGTTGGAAATTGTATCCATGTAAATATTATGGTAAATCCACTCATAATAATTTACATTATTGGAAAATGACTGAAACACCTACCTCTAATGTTAAAACTATTTGGATACCTAAATATATTATCTTTTATAGAGACTTTGATGTGTCTTCATGCGATAATTCCTTGATTACTTCATGATTAATATATTTTAAAAGTGACACACTATATATATCCATTTTGATAAAATCAATCTTTTAATGCATTCATTGCTTTTATGTTGCAAATAAAATATACATTGATTGGATATATTTTTGAGTAATTTATTTTGTTGACATATTTTACACTTTGTGATATAATTTGTCTTTTTCTCCATTTGATTTTATTAGATCTACTTGTATTATGTTATTTGTATGTAGATCATTTTATATCATATTTTTTGCTTAACTTGAATATCAGTGTTAGCTTATTTGTTTTGTAAGTTTTAGTGGATCATTTCTCCTTTTTATTGGCCTTTGTTCTATTTTATTCAACACACACCACCCTATATTTTTATCTAATAAGTGGGAACCCCCTTTGTCTTTTTGGAAATATGAATATTTTATCAAGGTATCTATGTGTTTTTGAGAGTTATGATGATTGTTTTTATCTTTATAAACTAAATGCTTTGAACAATGGATCATGTTGGGGTATTATACTTATTTCAATTTCGAAATATTTCTTCAAACTAACCTATTAATTAAAATGTGGAAAGAATCGATTTGCATGATAAGAATTTAGATAACTTTATTTCAAAAACCTTGTCTTCAATAACTTTATTTTAGAAAGTTTTCAATTAGCAACTTTTCCTTATGGAAGTTTTCTCCTCAGAGACTTTTCATTGATAAATTTCACATTGAAAGTTTTGATTCAAAAAATTTATTTTGGAGACTTTTCATCAAAAGGTTTTGTTCAACAAAAATTGTTCTGAGGAATTTATCTTCATCAAGTTTAATCTTTAATGAATTTATTTTAGAAGCTTTACTTTGGCAATTTTGTTTCAAAAAAAATTTGGCTAGGAGCTTTTCTTTGGAAAAAGTTTTATCTTTGGAGACTTTTCATTGGGAACTTTCAAATTGAAATCTTTGTTTCAGAGACTTTTCATTATAATATTTTCTTCAAAAAATATCTCATCAATAAATTTGTTTGGAAAGATTTGTTTTATAAACTTTTTTCCAAAGAGATTTACATTGAAAGCTTTGTTTTGGGAAATTTCTATGTGACTACCTCTACATGAATCATAATTAAATAAAATAATACTTAGTCTTCATCAACTATTGTTTTAGAGACTTTGGTATAAAATATTTTAGAATAAATCTATCTAAAGAACATTCTAATTTTAAGGTCTTTTATTCTAAAGGTAATGTTTGACTTCCTTCGATGGGACCACATAGTAACAAATGGTAAAATATGAAAGGTAACACTTTGGCACCCCAAATGATAAGGAATTCTAGGTGGCATGTACACTAGGATAGGGTGGTCTAATTTGAATTCAAAAAATGTGATGCGCTCATATACATTGGATATTAATTGTACACAAAATATAAATCAATGTAGAAAGATATTGACATCAATCCCAAAACTAGGTTCACATCATTCAATTTTTAATACCTCATGTAAAAGTTTGCCTTCAACAATATCAAAATTCTTAATCGTGACTATAGTGATATGTAATCCACATAATTTAGTTTAATATTTTCCATTTTCAAAAGCTTAAAGAATACTCGTATCTACAAAACCACCATGGCATCATCATTTCGGTCGTATAAAGGAACGTCAACACCCTCAAAGGTTTCCATCAAAGCTTCCATGGAATATTTAGATAGAGTTTATGATGCCACTATAATTTATGGTTTCTATCCTAATTACTCTATCTTATGTGAAGTTATGGTGAACATAAACTCCTTTATACTAGAATAATACATTTTAGATGAGGATAAATAGTTAGTAAAAGACATGATTCTCTTCAAGAAATAGAACTTACATTATATAACTACTAAGCTAGAGTTTATGCCATGAATAAACTTGTTATGATGCCTCTTCTTTGAGGGCAAGATAATAAATGATGGTTACCTCCATTAAGTTAACAATAAAACACTCATTGCATATATTTTAAGAGATGCATTCAATAGGTATTTGATTTTACCTATTACATATGTTACATTTGATTTACATACTATCATTACCTAAAATAGGACCAATAATGTGAAATGAGCACTGGCAAGGTGGATTCTCCCTAGAGAAAAATTCACCATAAAATAGCATGTCAAAAATTATATTCCTATTATTTGATTGAGAATGGGGATCTGCATGGGTATGACACTATTGAATAGAATTTTTGGTCACACAAGCATCCACTTCATGCATTTGGAATGGGTTCCTTTACTATACCTACTAACTATCTCAAAACACACCTATCTTTTGGGGAATTAATCAATGATTGCCTCCAATAACAAATCTTAGACAAAGATAAGAGGACACGTGGAGGAAATTTTTACATGATGTCCTATCTATTAGATGCAATCATGGGGATATAATACATGCATAATAAAGTCTTAAGGGATCCCATCATAGAATTTATTAAGAACTATATTTGTGATTATTAATCTTTTATGTAGATATAATTATAGTCAAGAAAATAGATAAGATTATTAAGGATCTATAACCTCAATTATGGATGGACTGTCACACCCAACCTTTGGCTATAATCTCACCCAATATAGCCAAAACATTTACCAACATTGTGGAAGACTACTAGATCTATCCTAACTAAACTATCATCATGACTATTGGCCATAAGGTGGATCCCCTTTAGATTCTTATGTTTGTTCTAGATAAAGTCATTGAATAGGATACTAAATACCAAATATGTAATGACATTGATGAATAATTAATAAAGATTAATAAGGATGCCTTTCATGGCTCCCACATCACTATTCAAAGAATGAAATACACTATACAAAGGCATTTCAAGGAAGATGTAAATGCCATGAGAGCATATGAATTTCCCACTCTCCCCTATAGAGAATAGGATCCCCATGAGAAAGTAAAAAATAATATCAATAGCCTTGGCCTCTCTTAAAAACATGAGCCAATAGATCATGATTTTCTATTTATGAATACCATGGATAATGAAGCGGTTTAAAAAAGGGAAATAACTACAGGCTTGAGTGAGGACATTTAGAGGGTAATATAAGTGGAACCCTCTCTAACACTTAGTGAGGTAAAGTTTATGATCCCACCTTTAGGAGGATGGATATCTTCTAACTTTTAGAGTGGCCAACCATCTCAACAACCATAAGGAGGGGAACAAGATTCCCAAATTCCATTCAAATCTCAAGACCAACTATAAGAATAATAGTATTTAGTAGGTGAGAAACTACTTAATAGAGGGCATGTTGAACAAGAAGTGTTTTCCTATGCACAAGTTGAAGAGTAAAATTTTTTTTAGTTCAAAAATCAACTATTGAATTGATAAAGGTTAAGCAAGAAATGGTAAAGGACCTAACTCAAGTTGAGAAAAGTACACAAAGGGAATAAGTCAAGATCATTTGTTTGGACTCTTATGATGAATAGGAAATAATGACTTCATCATCCCCAACATCCATCATGAATCCCCCTTCTTTCCCCTAATAGATGATAGTTATACAAGCTAGTCGATCAACACAATGCTATCAAATGAAGCCAAAAGGTGATATATCTCACAGCCCATCCACACAAGCAGTCAAGGAGGAAAAAACTTCACTAGAAGGAATTATAGTAGGCAAAGGTCTTGATCCTATAATCATTAACATCCAAGGCACCTCTCGTCAATGAATCATATGATAAGGGTCCTCTTCTTATATCCTCCATAAGACTATTTCCTTTGATTTCATTACCCATAGTTTCTACCATCCCTATACCAATTATTTCCACATCCATTCCTATTCAATCACTTTAAGTTAGTTTCCTTTTTATGCATCCATATATTAATATGCCTAGTGCTACTTCACCTACTTAATCCTCAACTACTATAGTTTATGTTATTTTAGTGTTTATCTCTTTAACCACAGCCTTGTCCATTCTAGCCATCAACCAATCCATCACTCTGATTGATGATTCCTCTACCCATTTGGGTTTAACTTTGTGTTATTCAACATCAGTCTCCACAACCATAGTAGTGACCACCAAGGGGTTTAAAAATAAGTAGCCAATCCTTGTTGTGCACCCAATGACACTTATTTAAACTATTTGGGAATAATGGAGTTTTATTCCAATTTTAGTTAATGGTTTGGATTAATAAATTAGTATAAAATATAGAAATGAATATAGTCCTAATTTATGTAATTATTTATCTTTTTCACCTTTCTAAAAATATAAATAAATGAGAATAAATATAACTTAATTGGAAATAGATTGAGATGGCTAATATATAGGCTGAAAATGGCTATGCAAGACTGGCAAGGTGTCATAAACCTAAATCTATATTTCATTTGATGAAAGGATAAGAGCATCATAAAGTGGACACTTTGGTGTCTAGTGTTTTTGTCTATTCATAACATTGTTATCTAAACAAATCACAAAGACCTAAAACTTTCTAGTTACTTGCGTTGTGCCTATATGAACATGCATATGGAAAATTGAGAACTAATTATAGATAGAACTTGATTTAGATCTAATTTTGTCTTCAAACCCTAAGACTCCACTATGATTGATAAAGAAATATTTGAGTCATTTGAGAAATAGGGGGTTAGTGTGTAATATGTACTAAATTTGCAATCCACACCCCTTATGTGGGTATGCTACATACATACCATTACTCTGAGGAGGGATCAAGCCATATGTAGTTCTTCCACCTAGTGTGATTTGTGAAATAGTGTGATGTAGATGAAAATGCCAATTTGATATTGTTTTAGGTGGCTAGGTACTGGTATGAGGATTTGAGTATTTTTTTAGCTATGTTGGGTGACTATGTGTAAAGAATATGGAAGTTTACCTTAATGTTTTATTTATATTATTACTTTCTTAGTATGTTTTGTTACCTCTTTTGTAAATGAGCATTGAGTGGGCTCTTACAGGGAAAAATTGGTCATGGGTCAGATTATTCACAATAGGCCAACCTAATTAAGGATAAAGACCAGATGAAAATGAATATCAATGATCAAAGTGTAAATGGATAGGACCACTAAAAATGGGAAACTTATATATGGGGCATTATAGTACAAATGGGGTAGTGTTATCCTAAAAGTTAGAGACCTAGGGGAATATGATTGGCATGGGGAATACTATCTAATTGAGGTGGAATAATAGTTCATAAGGTTATGGATGATTGGTAATGAGAAAAAAATTATTTATAAGTGTCTCAAGAGCATGAAAAAAAGACCTATGGATGGGGTGTCACAAGCCACACTTAAACTACCAATTTGAAATTTTTATATGACTATATTTTCCCCACTCCCTTTATTCTAGAGATGTAACAAAGTAAAATACTACGATAAAGGAAAAATATAAACTGTACCTAAACTTACCTATAAGGGTAAATCCCATGAAGATGTGTGATGTTGAGTGTGCATAGAGAGAGCACAACCTGAAGTATAAATCTACAAGAGAAAACAAGGAGTAGATCATTTCTCACTAGACACACTATGTATAAATTAAGAATGTACAAGGTCTAGGTAAAAGAGAGAGGAAGAGAAATGAAAGAATACACCTCATTAGGTTTTCAAACCAATACAAAACCTATTGTGATGTTGAGTGATGTTGATTGATGTTGGGTATGTTTTGTACCAAGAGTAATATAATAAATGGAGTTGAGTGTTCAATTCCTCAAGGGTGGCTCAAGAATACAAAATATGGCCCTTTAGTTCCATCATCTCCCATTATATAGTGAATTTATGTGATCATGCAATTTTTAATTGATGTTTGGACTATGTGTCTAATTCCTCTTAGTAGGTGGCTCAAAAATACAAAGGCTAGTTAGTCCTTTGGCTCCATCATTGGCCGTTAAGTGTGAACTATGAACTGATACTGGTATGAATGTGTGTTGCATGAGATGGCTCATAAAGCCTATGAATGCTCTATAATCTAAAATTATTGCATGCATAGCCAAATTTGTAATGAAAACTAGGCTAATCTTGGTCACTCCAAAAGGTGGAGATTAGACTTGTATGAAATCCACTCCAAAACTAAGAACTAAGCTTATATGAAAGCCTCTCTAAAATGATGCTAAGCACCTACAAATGGAATAAGGAATAAAACTAGTAGTATTACATGGGTAAGATAATGAACTAGAAAGAAAATAAGGTAAATGTGACATGTACATTACCCCTAATCACTAGTGTCTATAACATGGATTCTAATCTTGAAGTTGTACCAACTACCCAATTTAAAATTATAAGTGAGAGCCATCATGTCATGCATGATGCCCCTATATCTTGATAATTTGAGTGAAATTTAACTAAAACTACCCAATCTTAACAAAAGTGTAGCTGATAAAATTATAATTAACCTTACCTTTTGGTCTATTTCTTAATATTCTAGGTTCTCAACTATTTGGATAGGAGTGCCAAAAATTAGACACTTTGGTGTTTGAGGCTATTTTCCAAATGTGACGTTCTTGTCCTTTACTATTTATGATTATTACTCTATGTTTGTCACTATTTTTTTGGTCTATTCTATTTGTTTTTAATTCTGATTATTATTTTAAGTGCTTTTAAAACCAATTTTTTATTGGTAAATGGTTTTGATCTCTTTGATAAAACCCCTATTTTTTTCCCCCTCTTCTGAGGGTAGGAATGAAGACCCTACAATTACTAAACTTATAAAAATGATCTATATAAGTTTTTTAAGCTATAAAATATATGATATGGCAATGATAATCTAAAATATGTCTCAAGATATAACATAGTTTGTATTAGAGATTGTTAGATCAATAGGCAAATTTATAGATAGATGTAACAATGTAATAGCATGCGCATTATAATGAATGGAAACTAGAAATATATATATTTTTTTTTAGGAGGGATGGAGCATGATGTCCATCATGGTATCCAAAAAGGAAATATAATGCATGATTTAGATCAAGGCATTGCAAACAATTGAGAAGCAAACAAGCACATATGCACACAAGGCAATATGTAAGAAACATACAAAAGAGGCCAAGGGGCCAAGAAAATAAGGCACATGGTAACATGTCACTCAAACTAGGAAAGCAATAATATAAGGCATGTTTAAATTCCCACATACACATGCAATTCTAAATAAGCAATATTGGCATGAGATCCATAAGCACATATAAGAGTACAAGCAAAGGACATTGCAAAATAACCTAAAGCACACACAAGTAACAAGATCATAAATAAGAAATTAAATCATATATAGATACTCAAATCAAGAAAATAAGTCATTTAAATATTAAAAATATCATCACATTTAACTAATCAAAACAAGAAATGAAAGTATGAAAAACATGTAGTATAAGACTAGGTAGATGCTAGGAAATACATAAGTGCTATATACAAGTGAGTGTCTATAGAATAATATATGTAAGCTACTAAGTAATGTACATCAACATGATAAATAAAGTGTGTCATGTAGGATTGACATAATAGATGGTGTATTCATGTAGAAGATTCCCCTGGTGGGTAGATATGTCAATGTATGTCTTGAATGTAAAAGTAGGATCCCCCCTCAATGGGTAGAGTGAAGAAATCAAGGATCGATGTGTCACTATACACACTCAAATAAGATCAATTGAATCATAGTAATATAGATAAATTTACAAACAATAACATAGAACAACAAAATGTAAGTCCAGCATGGTAGTAAAAATGTAAAGCATGGATAATGCATATAGTTGAAAAGTTATTTGTGTTTTGAGTTTTTTGAATATTTTTTCATTTTAACATGTTATATTATTTTTTTTATTTTGAAATATTGTATTATTATTTTTATTTTGAAATAATATATGTTCAAGTAATCATAACTAAGCAATGTACAAGGAAGTGAAAAGAAACTATGTACATGTATATAGTGAAACTATGTACAAGTAGAAAGAAATGGCACTAACTAATGAGTCTCATAAGAGACTACCTATCATGGTGTCTTGTATCAAGGAGAGGGATCATGCATGATCATGAAGCATGATGGAAGTGTCAAGACTATGAATTTTAAAGTTGTGTATGATGTAAGTGCTCTAAAATATCTATAGTAGAAATTGGTTATGGGGTCCCCCTATAATTTTGAGAAGTGGATGCAAATATGAGACTCCTAGGGACCCATCTAGTAGTCGAAGAAAATCTATAAAAATTTGATCTATGTGTAGAGGCATGATAAGTCAATGATCTTTCCCTTTGTCTAAATATTTTATCTAGAAACTATCTAAGGCCTTGAAACTATCACTAATGTAGTGGTTGTTATAACTAAGGCCTCTATGGAAGTGTATAAACTCTCTATGCTGGTAAGGTAGGTCTAAATTATGTCTAAACTTTAACTGGAGTAATAACTATAACTGGCAGAGGAGCTAAAACTGGTGACTATAGAGTAGGAGATGGCTATGAAGTGAGTTATGGTAACTCATACAAAACTCCACAAAATGTAACAACCTAATTAGTGTGAATTTATTTCATGCATCTGTAAACTATAGAAGGTACTACACAAAGTTTATAAATCCATGGTTGACCAAAAAACATGTCAAATACTCTTACACTAGGAATAATAGTAAATGGTGTGGCAATATGTACTAGACCAACCTATAGGGGAAGTAAAATCTCACCTAATAAACTCTATATGTGCCCATTGAATCTATTGATAGTTATGTCCATTAGGGTGATATCCTACTTTGAATATCTCAAATGTTGAAGTAATGTCATAGTGCACATGTTCACACTAGATCTATCATCTATAAAAATACTATGAATGGGATAGTGATCAATGTAGACTTTGATAAAAAGTGCATAGTAATCTAAGTCATTATTAACTATCTCCTTCTATGAAAAAGAGATCAAATATCTATCTAGAACTCTAGAATTATACACACCAATCATGTTTCTCAAAGGATGTGACTCAACTAAAGGTGCATGGTATGTATTTGGTAGAGGGTGTGCATGATATGCATGGTGAACACCTAACGTGCCCTCTATCTCATCTTTAGAATGTTCTCGCAAGGGATTTGAGAAATTTTTTAGAGCCTTGTCTTGTGTTTACTTTGCTTGAGGAAGATCAACTAGAGTGCCAAGATCAATAAGGTTGCCATCTATCAATTCATGTATATTGTTTCACAAACTGAGGCATCTATTCATTATGTGGCCTGATTCCATATGAAAATCATAGAATTCATTATGATCATATCCTTATGTAAGAGACTTTGTCATACTAACTTCTCAAGTAGGAGGGATAGATTGGATATTGCATTCTAATAGTTATGTAAAACTCTGACTAGATATGTTGGTAGATTGGAAAAGTCTCACCAAGGAGGCATTGATAAAACCACTTACTAAAGGGGATCTAAAGATACATTAACTATAGGTTAATTTTTATTTTTGTTATCACTAACCTTTACTTTGTATGGGATTTTTTTGTTACTCTTGTTTTTTGTTTTTAATATGCTTGTGTACTTGAGTTTTAGCATTGAAATTAATTTGACTTCCATTTCCTTTAGTGCATGACATAATTCAGTGAAGGAAGAAAACGTTTTGAACATTATTGACTCATGTAAATTTGACAAAAGACTTTATTTGAAGATATCTTGTAATTCTGGATCAGCCATGGGGCTAGTCATTTTATCCAAAATAGTCTTATATCTAAGAACATAATTTGTGAGATGCTCATTTGACCGTTATTTCTATTATGTAACTTGGGCATAAAAAACCTTATCACATATGTTAATGTTGAAATGAGATAATAAAATGTTAGCTAAAGGATTGAATATGTTGACTGACTGATTTGGTAGACTATATAACCATTATAGATCATAATCCTTTAAACTTCATGGAAATAGATTGGTTATTAACTAGTCATTCGGTACATAGTCCAAGCATGCTAAGTTAAAATATCTCAATTGTGTATTTATATCACCCTTGCCATCATATAGAGTCAACTTGGGTTGAGCAAAACCTGGTGGCAAGGGTGTAGAAACAATATGGCATGCCAATGGTGTATGAAGTAGAGTAAAAGAGTCTAAAGTTCATGTTGGTTTAGATGCACCTTTCTCAAGATGTAACACATTAGATTGAAGATATTTAATCTCTTGCATAAGGTAAGTCACATTATGAGGTAAAGATGTACTAGTCATAACTTGTGGTGCCACATAAGAAGTTTGGGATACTATAGGGGTTGTTGAGACATAGTTTCCCCTGTAGTGTCATTTGTAACTAGTTTTCTTGAAGGAATCTAAGATTTAACTTGCTTAGAATTTTTAATTTACATGATATATTTTAAGATAATGTCATGATCTCAAGGTTATTCCCTAAGTCTCTCTCTAAAAATCTATAAAATGAAATCTTTGTTGATGACAAAATCATTATCAATAATAGGTATAAGTGGATCAAGAGCCTAATATGGTGAAGCATGAACATTGGTGTGTGTATCATCATTATTATTATCATACTACTCATTGTTGGGATTATCCTCAAGGAAGTTAGTGTAATTTTGATGTGTAGGATCTATAGTAGTAAATTAAGCTAGTTGTTTATACATGGTATATGGACATGTTATAGGAATTTAGGTGAATTTAGGAGAGTTGCCACTAAGTATTTCACTCCATATCAAAGGAAGAGATGTAAGGAGATTAGGTGGCATAAGGAAAATAACTTGACAAATTAAATAGAAGATTAAATAAACATAATCTAGGTTTTGAAAAATAGTGAATTGAAATATGCATACAAAGGATACAAAACTCATTAACATGTAAGGTAATATCTCAAAAGCATAGGGACCTATTATATTCAAATACGGTTTGAAATAAATGATTTTTAAAATTACTATGCTGAATTTTAAAAATTAAATGTGAAATTTTGATTTATATATGCATGAAAAATTAGAAAATATTGCTAAAATCAAAAAGGAATTTTTCCTAAGGTTTTTAGGGATTTTATATGTAAACAAAGTAAGTCAAGTTCACCAAATGATTTAACCTATTGAGGATTAATGAATTTTTTGTATTATTTTAGTTAAGGGTCTGTATCAGTAAAATATTACAAAATATAGCAATAAATAAAAACATGATTTGTGCAATTATTTATCTTTTTCACCTTTCTTAAAATAATAATAAATGAGAAGAAATATAAATTAGATAGAAATACACTGAGATGGTTTTTATCAAGACTAATAAAGGTTGTGTAGGAGTGAAAAGGTATTGTAAACCTAAATTTGACTTTCATTTAGTGAAAAGATAGGAGTGTCAAAAAGTGGATGCTTTAGTGTTCGATGCTATTGTCCATTCCTGCCACTATTATCAAAACTAATCATAAAGAACTAAAAATTTCTAAGTAGTTGTGATGTACCTATGTGAGCATACCTATGAAAAATAAATCACTGGTTGTTGATGTAACTCACTATGGAGTTGATTTTGTTTTTAAACCCTAACCCTCCATTATGCATGATTAATTGATATTTGAGTCACTTGAGAAAGAGAGGGGGGTTAGTGTGTAATATTTAATAAAATTACAATCCACACCCCTTGTGTGGGCATGCTTCCTACATACCAATACTTTAAAGAGGGATCAAGCCATATGTAGTTCTCCCACCAAGTGTGCTTTGTGAAATAGTGTGATGTAGATGTAAATGCTAATTTGATAGTGTCTGAGGTGTTTAGGGACTTGTATGAGGATTTTATTATGTTTTTAACTATTTTGGGTGATTGTGTTAAAATAACAGGATGTTTTTCCTTAATGCTTTGTTTGTATTCTTGATTTCTTTTTAATTTTTTACCTCTTTTATAAATGATCTTTGAGTGAGCTTTTATAGAGAAAAATTGGTCATGGGTCAAATATATTCACACTAGGCTGACCTAATTAAGGATAAGGATATGATGAAAATAACCATTAGGGCAAAAGTGAAAATGGACAAGAATGATTAAAATGAGACACTTCTCTATGGGGTGTTATATTCCAAATGGGGCACTCCTATCCTATAGGTTTGGGACTTAGGAGAATATGATTAACATGGGGAATAATATCTGGCTAAGGTGGAATAACTATTTATAAGGTTTTGGATGACTAATAATGAGCAAAAAAGTGTCTATAAGGGTCTCTTGAGAATGTAAAAAGGACCTATGGATGGGGTGTTGTAATCCACACTCAAACTATGAATTTAGACATTTTATATGACTATAGCCATAATTTAGAAACATATACTACTCAAAAACAATTTGGCCATTAATGCCCAAACCTTCCTTTGAAACTGATCCTAAGCCTAGTTATAATGTGCAAGTGGAAGCTTAGCCATTAAATCCTCTGAAGCTAACTCTTCAAGATTGGTCCAAGGAATTAGGAGCTTCAACTTCTAAGAGGTAGAATCTAAAGATGACTATAATTACAATGATGATATCATTATTTGACAAAGCTATAACATTTGTTTAAAGGGTAAGAAAGAGGAATATTGAGGATATCTCTATCAAAATTTTAATCATGGAGGAAATGGAAGAATTTTATTCCATTTTAAAGAGATAGAAAAAGAAGAAGAGTCAATCCCCATACATTCAAAACCTCAAATCCTACATGGAGACCCCTACTGAGGAAATCCTAGCCATAGATGAGGGAACAAAGATGGATAGACAAAAACATGAAGAGAAGTTAGAAACTCTAAGAGAGTAATAATAGGTAATTTGATTTCCCTAATTTATTGAATCGAATGTGTAAAACACAACACTTAGGATATATGAAATTTTATATTCCATTCATTCTTTTAGATTCAATTTGGATCTCTATGTCAATTATAGAACCAAAATTTTTAATCTTCTTAGGGAGGATGAGAATAAGCTAAATGTAATGGTATTGTACACCCCAATAAGGCATTTAGCAACATGGACTTGATGACCCTTCTATAGGCATCAAATGCATTGAATCTAGATTTAATAAGAATAGAAGAGGCATGGGATTGGGTATCATCTTCTAAATCTAATATTAAAAAAATTATCAAATAAAGACAATCAGGTAGATCAAATTTTTAATAATCTTGAATTGAAAATAATTTAGGACAATAAAGGGAAGATGGAAAATCAAGATACATTTGATCAGATGATTCAATAAGCCTATAATGTATTAAAATATAATTTATGAATAAGTTTAGAGGACATTGAATCTAGGTTGAGCACATCTAGGAAAAAGGCAATAGAGATGGAAGTCTTCTAGGTTGGTTTTTTAGGCATCAAGACAACACACCAGACTAATGGGACAAATTAGAAGGTAACTAGGGTACATCTTCTAGATATGAACCTAATTAGTGTATAACATGTTGAGGCATATATTACTAAAATTTAGATGATAATAATAAGGCAACACAAATGCCACCTACCAATTCTACTTGATAAACTCCATCCATAGTGTTGATAATAATAACTACATCAATCCCACTTCACACTTCAACTATAATGGTAACTCTATCTCAATGAATGAGTGCATCACTAAGTATAGATTAAATTACCATGTCATCAAGTGTATATATAACTACAATTCCAATGACAATTTTGAAAAACATTAAGCAATATCTAATTTAACTTGAAGGCTATTTTTGTACAATTTTACATGTAATGGTTATAAATGAATATTTTAAAGTCTTAGTTGTGTCTATATTATAATTAACTAAATAATTTTTGTCAACATGCACAAATTACATGACAAAAGTATCTATAATTTATAAGGATGTAATGAAGACTTATTAGATAGTTTTTTAAGATATAGTTTTCAAAACTTGGAGTATGAGGTGACCCTTTCCCCAAGTTATTTATATACATGTATAACTCTCTTTTCAAAGGGTCAATATTTTGGATGAATATATAAGAATAAATCAAGAAATTGATTTTCATTCAATTGTGTTTGTTAATTCTTCTTCCCTCTCTATGCTATTGAATTTTAAGTTTCTTTATCTATATTGATTCAATAATTCTAATGTGTACCAATGATATAGATGAATCTTATTATTTTATTAATGAATTTTAGTCTTACATGTGAAATAGATATTGATGATTGATATATTTCATTGATTTAAGTAGTTAGTGAAAGTTGAATTGATAATCCAAGGGGTGTATATGTATCTCCATTGGTATAATCTTTTAGGTGCAAGCCATAGTTACCTTAGATAACTTCTTGGTCAAAAATTATAATCTCTTATACAAGGTGTGCAACAACATACCTAAGAAGATAAACCTTCAATTGAGACCATTAAACATCTTATATTTATTATCCCAAAATATTAACTTGTTTTTTCATGAGTATGTAAAATATCAAAAAGTAAACACTAGATCTTAAGATACTTTTCTACCAAATAAATAACCTTATAAATTCCTTTTTAAGGACATAAAACCTTCTTTTCTACCTTACGATTACTTCCCATTTTTTATTTTTAATGAGTTCTTCCCACCATATAATAGTTCAACACCCATCCAACTCACTTATTTGTTTACCCTTTTTATTAGAATCCATGCATCCATAAAAAAAAGCCTAGTTAAACAACCCAAATGTTCAAACTGCTATTCCACCACCTATTTATTTTAACCACATACCTATAACTCATGCCCTAAAGTGGAACCCAGTTTGATATAGATCCCAAAATTTTAGATGCTACCTCATTTAAAACTCTTTAAGGTGTGTATAAATCCCACATTAATAGAAGTATAAAAGTTAGTGCTATAAAAAGGGCACACTTGTGTATTTTACTAATAAATAGAGGTTATTCATTATAGAGGCACTTGGGAAACTAACAAGGTCTAGAGGCTAAACCAACCTTTTTGTTTCACCATTATCAAATTTTTGGAGACCTATACCCATACCTATAATCCTTGAGATATGTTGAGCATGAAAACCTTCCCCTATAAGAAATTTCCTACTTATTAACCTTCCTATGGCTCAACCCTAGTTAATCAAATCCACCATTACCATCCTAATGGATCATCATGATTTTCTAAAGAATCAAAAAAATTGTTTTCCTACTTTGTTCCCCTTAAGTGGGAGAATGGCTTAAGAACATATTAAATCTTTCATGTTTGCCTTGGGACTAATGAAGTTTATCCATGATGATATCTCATGTAGGATTTTTATATTTACTCTAGAATATTATTCTTATTATTGTTGTCTCAATTTACAAGTAAATTCCATTACCTCATGGAATGAATGTAAAAATAAGTTCCTTGCATAATTTGGATAAGTAACTAATCTAAGTTTGGTATATAGTCTCTTTAATAGCATGAAAATTGAGACTAATGTGTAAATTTGAGCTTTCAATGAAATATTTTAGAAGATGAACACTCAATTGAATGCTTTATGTAATCTAGATGAGAATCTAATGATCTAGATATAAAAGAACACTCTACATCACATTAATACAATGTTATTGCAAAGATATTCCACTATCAATACTCTATCTTTCACATTCCAAGAAGCTCTTAACATAAAAAAACATCTAAATCCATAAATTATAATTCGTAATCTATAAGGTCAAACATTCAATAATGGGCTTACATCTTTGAATACTATTCCATGTATGAATCAGAACACCTCCACTTTCAATCAGAATCAATTATACGCTCTACCTCCAATGATACAACATATAAAAAATAAAAATTATGAATTTTTGAATAATTATACACAAAGTAATAACAAAAAAATAGAATAAACATCATGCTCACACCAATGCAATAGTCACTTAGGGTTCTGAATCCAACAAGGCTAAAATGGATTCTATACAGAGAATGGTTCAAAAGTTGAGTAATGATTTATTGAATATGCAAAAGAGGATGGTTAGTACCAATAATTAAATAACAATCAAAATTTTCCCTATAAAATATATAAAATGTCTTTTAATAGGCCCAATATTAATTCAAAATAATAATAGTCTAATAAGCTACTAGAAATAAATATTATAGAAATAAATTTCCCCACCTAGTGCAAGGTCCATAACACATCATAGAATGGAGAATTGGACTATATAGAGTTTTGTTCAACTTTTGAAATCTTATAGAGAGGGATGATTAGGCAAGATCTGATGATGAATCCTCTAGATCTCCCTCATGAATTTGGCCCTTCAAGTTTATCTATGGTCTTTAATACCTGTGAGTCATCCTTCCATAACGAAGATGATAATATCTTAGAAGAAAATTATGATGAAGTATAAATTTTATAGTAGTTCAATAGGAATAATTATAATATAAAGAACATGTAGCTATATATATATTCTACTCTTCCCAATAATATGATTAATGATCCAAATCCCAAATTTGACAATAAATTTCCTCTCTCTAAATGGAATGATCATCTGTAGCATAAAGTGGAATATAATAAAGGAGGATACAATATTATTTTCTATATGAATAAAATTAAGGCCAAAATCACTCTTCATGAACTAGCACAAATCATAGAACATAAATAACTATTATAGAAGTCCATCATAGGTAAGTCTATTGTAAAAAATTCCAAAACAACCAACACAAATATCATATACAAAAGCAAGTTGTAAGTTCCCCCTTTCTTGTGGACCATTCACACATTTTGAAAGAATATACACAATTTCCTGGTGGATTATAGAGCTTCACTAATGGTAATGTCGAATTCCATTTGTTAAAATCTTGGTTTAACACTAAATACATCTAAGATGATCGTGTCATAGTTAGATAAGATGGTAATGTCTGTATTGGGAAAGCTTAATGATGTGAGAATTTAAGTTTCCTTAGAACATAGAGTACATATGACTATTAACATCTTTGTAGTGGATATTCCTAAAGGGTATGGGTTATTTTGAGTAGAGATTGGTCAAAAAATCTAAATGGATATCTTTCCATGGAATTTTTACATATTTGGATACTTTAGAGAGTCATACCCAACAAGATCAAGATTGATTGAGAGCTAGTGATGAAGCATCCTATTATAGAGTACAATACCACTAATGAAGAGCTAAGTTATAATTTTTGTAGTCTTAGAATTTATACATTTACCAAAAAACATGAAACACTAGAAGAAATTCCAAGACCTTCATAATTATGGACCCTCCATTTTAATGAAACAATATCCAAGAAAGGATCAAGTATTAGTATCAAGTTGATCAATCCACAAGGAGAGAAATTTTTAGTAACATACAGGGTGTAATTCCTATGCACCAACAATAGATAAAAATAGGAAGCCCTCATTCTCGGATTGTAGTTTACTGTCATGAATAATGTCAAATAAATATTGGTATATGGATATTTTTAACTCATTATTAACTAGGTTAGAAATAAATATCAATGAAAATTTTCATATTTAAATAAATACAAGCATAGATCCTAGGAACTAATTGAATTATTTGAAAATTTCAACATAGTAGCTAGCCCAAGAGAACAAAATTGAGATGATGATTCATTTGCCACTTCAACATCAAATTTGGCATCATTATAAGAGTCAAAAGTGTAGAGGTTCTCCATTGAATTCGTATCTTATCATTTAGTACCAGATAACGTTGAAAATTTTTAAGTGTTTGATGATGACCAACAAATTGTCCAATTTTTTACAAAGTTAGGATAGTTCAATTCTCAAATAATTTATGATGAGGAAAGAAACAAAAAGTTTCACAAAAAGTTATATGATGAAGATGTTATTTAGCTAAAGGATAATCATATCCCATTGGTGATGGTCATCCTAGAAAGGTCCTTTGATACATATCCCCAAGCCCAATCACAAAGGTAGTTTAAGGTTAATGAAATCCAAATTCATCTTAAAAATGTTGGTGATGAAAGGAACACACACTTTGTTAATATTAGCGTAAGTTACACACCATAAGAAAGTCAAAAGGATAAGGAACTAATTATCAGGTATAAAGATGTAATTACATGGACCTATAATGACTTAAGTATATTCAATCCTAGAGTCATCACCCATATGATTCCATGTAATTCTAATCATAAACTATTTTAGCAAAGTCAAAGGCTAGTTAATCCTATATTGGAACCACTAGTTTAGAAAGAAGTGGAAAAACTACTAAGTTCTAGGATAGTTTTTCCTATTAAACATTTGACTTATGTGGCAATCTAGTTGTGGTTAGGAAAAAGAGTGGTGACCTCAGACTTTGCATTGACATCAAGAATCTAAACAAATTTATAGAGAAGGAAAATTATCCATTTCCCTCGTTAGATGAGGTAATAAAAATAATGGTTTGGTCCTAAATTATGTATTTCTTTGATGGAATTTCAAGTCAAAATCAAGTACTAGTCAAATCAGAGGATAAGATGAAAATAAAATTTACTATAAAATGGTGAACATATGCATATAAGCGAATGACATTTGGTCTGATCAACACTAGAGATACCATTCAAAGAATAATAGATCATGCATTCCAAGTAATATTATGGAAGTTCATAATTATATACATGGATGATCTCACTATTTTATTAAAAAATAGAGCTAATCATATCGACCATCTTCAGTCCATTTTTGAAATATTCAATAAGTTCAGGGTATCACTCAACCCCAAGAAGATTATATTTGGTGTTACAAAAGGAAATATACTAATCCACATTATTAATAATTATGTATTCACTATTTAACTATATAGGATCTGGGGCATTTTAAAATAAATGTTTGTAAATATCAAAATGGAGCTCAAATCCTTCTTTGGAAAGATAAATTTCATAAGTAAATTTATATTAGGATTTGTGGAGATTTTTAAACACCTAAACACAATGATAAAATAAAATTATAAAGTGGAGTTGATGCCTAAATCCAAGAAATCCTTCCAAGACATAAATAAAGTTATTTCACAAACCCCAATGCTAGTAAGACCAAATTTCATTAAATACTTTTTCTTTTACTCATTCACCTAAGAACATATTATTTTTGTCATGTTTATGCATAAAATGTAATAAAGTGAACATCTTATTGCATTTATGAGTACTAAATTTAGATATGTAGATCTAAAGTATTTCATGATTGACAATCAAATCTTTGCTCTCATTAAAGTAGTTAAGAAGTTTAGATGCTAAATTCTCAAGAATAAGACCATTGCCATAGTATTGGATCTTGTTGTCAAGATTATACTTATACATAATGAATTAGAAGAGAGTATAGGTAAATGGATGGTTAAATTTTAGGAATTTAATATTAAAATAAAAACTAACAAGATTGTTAGAGGATAAGGAATTATCCAATTGATGACTAAACCAGACCCATGTATCACCATTAAAGAAGTCTACCAGACACAAGTATTCCAAAAATATTGGTATTTACGTATTATTGAATTCTTACTCACTAGAACATGCCCCCAAGAACTCAAGAGAGAAAAAGAGAGATTTAAGGATCAAGGCTACTCATTATATAATCATGAAAGGAGTCCTCTATAGGAAGAATTATGAAGGAATTTATTTAAGATGTGTCACATGGAGAAGCTCAAGAAATATTAGAAAATCTACATAAAAAATAGGCAATTACCATCCATCTAGAAATAATACAACCCATAAAATATTTATAATTCATTATTATTGGTTGATGGTATTTAAGTATGCTCATTTCCATGTGAGGACATGCCATGAATGCCAAGTTTTGTAAAAATGAGAGGTACACACAACAATTCTACTACAAGCTATGATTGAGGGTTTATAACACTGATGAGTCACCATTTATTATATTCAACATACCCCACTTAGTATTTTTATCTAAAAATTGGGGATCTCATTTTTTTTTTGGGAATATGAATATTTTATTGGGATATCTATGTGTTTTTGAGAGTTATGATAGTTTTTGTTATCTAGATAAACTCAGTGATTTGAACATTGAATCAAATTGGTTTATTATACTTCCATTTGGAATGACTTGTTCAAAATAACCTATTAATGAAAATATGTAAATAATGTATTTTCATAATAATAATTTAGATTAATTTATTTCAAAAACATTGTCTTTGACAACTTGTTTTTAAAAAGTTTCCAATTAGTAGCTTTTCCTCATGAAAGTTTTCTCTTCAAGGAATTTTCATCAAGAACTTTCACATTAGAAGCTTTGGTTTGGAAACTTTATTTTGAATAATTTTTATTGCAAGGTTTTTTTTATAAAATTATTTTCTGAGGACTTTATCTTGAACAAGTTTAATCTTCAATGAATTTATTTCAGAAGGTTTACGTTGGAAAAAAATATTTATGAATGTTTTTGGTCAGCAACTTTTCTTCACGAAAGTTTTGTCTTTAGATATTTTTCATTGGGAACTTTCACATTGGAAGCTTTGTTTCAAAGAATTTTTGTCAAAAAAATTATTTAGAAATATTCTCTTCAAAAAATTTATCATTTGCAAATTTATTTTGGAGGATTTATTTTATAAACTTTGTTTCAAAGAGATTTACATCAAAATATTTATTTTGGGAACTTTCTATGTGATTACCTCTACCCAAACCATAATTTTCCTAAAGAATACATAGTCTTCATCAAATATTTTTTATAAATTTGGGATAAAATATTTGAAGACCAATTTCTCTAAAAAACATTCTAATTTTTGAGTCTTTTGGCTTGAAGGTAAATTTTGACATCTCTTGACTAGACCACATAATGACAAATGACAAAAGATGAAGGTAACATCGTGACTCCCCAAATGATAAGACATCCTACATGTCATGTACATTAGGACAAGGTGGTTGAATTTTAATTAGATTAATGTGATGATCTCGTATACATTGGTGACTAATTGTATATAAAATAGGATCAATTCTTGAGCTAGGTTCACATCATTCAATTTTAAAAAGCTCGAGTAAATATTAATATTCAACAATCTAAAAATCCATAATTATGACTAGAGTGATTTACAATCAACATAATTTAGTTTAATATATGCCATTTTCAAAATATTGAAGTATAATAGTGTCCATCAAACCACCATGACATCATCATCTAGGTCTTACAAAAGAGCCTCAACACCCTTTAGGTTCTCCATTAAGTATTCCATGGAGTATTTAGACATAATGTTGGATGTCATTGTATTTCGTGGTCACTATCCCAATTACTTAGCCTTATGAGAACTTTTGGATAACATATAATCCTTTGAACTAGAAGAAGACATTTCAACTAAGGATAAATATATATTAAAGGACCTACTTATATTTAAATGGCATTCCCTACATTACGCAACTGTGAATCTAGATATTATGGCATGCATAGACTTAATTCAAGGCCTTTTCTTTGAGGTAAAGATAGTAGATGGTGGTTACCTCCATTACATTAATAATAACATAGACATTGAATATATTTTGGGTGATTCATTCAACATCAATTTACTTTTACCTATTCTTAATGTTACATTTGATTTACATATTGTCATTACCTAGAAAAGGCCAATAATGTTGAACAAGCACTAGCAAGGTTGCTTCTCCTTAGAGAAAAATTCATAGTAAAGTAACATGTCAAGAATTTTTTTCCTATTACTCAATTTAA
Organism: Torreya grandis; assembly: GCA_037957365.1. NCBI lineage: Eukaryota > Viridiplantae > Streptophyta > Pinopsida > Cupressales > Taxaceae > Torreya > Torreya grandis. The sequence continues at coordinate 1,542,523 of JARHVA010003242.1, forward strand.
AATGAGGATTAGTGTGGGCATGGCACTATTGAATAGAATTTTTAGCCACAGAAACATCTATGTCTTGCATCTAAAATGGGTTCCCTTACTAGACCTGTTAAGTACCTCAGAGTGCACCTATGCTTTGGGGGAATAAATCAACACTCACCTCCTCAAAAAATCCTACACAAAGATAGGAAGCCATATGAATAAAATTTTCACATGATGTCATATTTATTAGATGTAGTCATGTGGATAATATACAAATACAATAGTCTTATGGGATCCTAAAACAAAAGCTATCAAAAACAAAATTTGTGATTATTAAAATTTTGTGCATATATAATCCATATGTCAATAACATAGCTAATATTATTGAGGATCTCTACCCTCAAGTCTGGATGGCCATTCACTGCTAGCCTCTAGCTAGAATCTCACCCAAAATAGCTAGAACACTTGCCAATAATGTGGGATACTATTGGCTCTACCCTAATTACACTATCATCATGGTTGTTGGCCAAAAGGTGGATCCTCTTTCACTTCCTAAATTTTTTTGAGCAAGTTAGTTGAATAAGAGATTTCAAACTAGATATGGAGTGGCATTGATAAAAAATTAACAAATAATAAGAAGGCTAGCTTCCATGGATCCCACATCACTATTGGGAGAATGCCATACACTATATAGAGGAAATTGAAGGAAGATATAAATGACATGAGATCATATTAATTTCCCAATATCCCTCATAGATATTAGGATCCACATGGAAAATTCCAAAAGAAGATTCACACCCTTGGCCTTACTTAGAAACACAAGCCAATGGATTATGATTTTTTGTTTTTGAATGTTAGGGATCATGAAGAGATGAAATAAAGGGTAATAAATATAGTCTTGAGAAAGGAAATTTTGAATTTAATATAGGATAAAAACTCTCTCACACTCGATAAGGGAGATTTTAGGATCCCACCTCTAGCAAGATGGACATCTTTCAACTTCAAGAGTGGCTAGCCATCTCAACAACTAGGAGGTAAATAATATCCCTAAGGTCCATTCATATCTAAATACCAAACACATAACAAAGATAAGTTGGTAAGTAAGGACAATAATAAGTTATTACCTCTATAGAAGTAGAAGAGGAACTAATTCTTCTAGTTCAAACATCAATTAATGAACCGAGAAAGGTTAAGTAAGAACTAATAGAGGTTTGACTAAAGTTGAAAAAATAACACAAAGAGAAGAATTTAGGATCATTTTATTGGAATCATATGATTAAGAGGAAATAATAACTTCATCATCCCCAATATCCAACATGAAATCTTCTTCTCTCCCCTAGTAGATGATAATTCCACAAGCTGTAGAGCAACACAATGCTATCAAAGGAAGCCAAAAGGGGATAAAGCTCAAACCTCACGTATAAAATCACTCAAAAGGCAAAAATTTACTTGAAATGTTAGCCAAAGTCTTTTTGATGCACCTAAATGTATGAATGAGTTCATATAGTGTTTAAGAAACACTTCTCATGTTTGGATTCAAAGAATCCATTTCATGAGTTGGTTGTGATAATCCTATTATCCTTTGTGGAATATAGGAAGAATAGGTTGATTGTTTCATAAATTTATATTAGTTAATGGTTGGGAGCCACCATGGCCTTATAGTTAATATTTGATTTTTAAGATGATTTATTCTATTTTAATTGAATTATTCTCAAAAATAATTCTAAATCTAAACTAATATGTATATTTACAATCACAAGATAAACTAAAGTGAAATGTTAAAGAAAGAACAAAAGGGAGGGTAAGGCAGAAAGATGGAGTTTCTAGTCCTCAACCTAGATATTATGATAAATTTTACATTTCATCTAAACATGCATTTAACCAATGTACAACATGAAGTATAATAATATCAAATCCTACCACACATTAGGAAAACATCTAAGGAAAGTATGAAAAGATGCAAATAAGAACAAGATTCACTTTAATAGTTTTACCCCTATAAGCAAATAACATTAGCCCATATGCAAGAAGAGCAAATAAAGTGAAATAAACCTAAGAACTTTCAACTAATATAACATTACCACAAATTATAAACACTACATTTAAAGATGTACATTTAGGATCCATAAAAACAATTCAAATCTAAATATCAAACTAAATAATTGTGGAAGTAGCCATGATAACAAACACACAAACAAATATTGGATAGAATTTGTAGAATTCCTTGCTTGTACTACTTACTCCAAGTTCACAAATTAATTTTGGCTCTAAGAACTCCACCCCCCTTTTACAATGATAAAACCTAATTTTATAGGTTATGAGAGCAAAATATGAGATGATTTAAGTTAGCCATTGTTAGATAGCACTTAGACACATGTCAAAGACAAATATCCTTTTACCAATGCTTTAGAACCAATGGCATTGTTTAACTTTGACCAACCTAACATAACTATGCATTACATGTTGCCCATGCCTTTACAAAATAAAATATTCCTTTGAAAGGATTTACAGGATCTTTAACTCAAAATAATATACCCTGTCAACTTAATTGACCTTTGAGATGCCATTGTAACTGAAACCTTCTCTTATTATATTTATAGATCTTCATTTTCATATTTGATAACTTAATTTAGTCTAAGACACTTTTGTTCACATTCCTAATCTTCATTATTTTTGGAATCTAACATGTCATGTCAATGTATAAATGCCCATGCCTAACTATCTATTTGATTAAAAAAATGACTGATGTTGCCTTTGGACATGTTTCCTTACTTCATTCTCTCTCATCCTAGATTAAATACACACCATCAATATCTTTTTGGGTGATTAAATGTGAGTGTCCCACTTGGTATCTTTGTCGACTCTCTAATATCTTTTCATCACTCATGTTATATAGTTCCATGCAAAAGCTTCTCACTTAATCTAAGTTCCTTTAAATTCTCAATCCTCACTTCATGCCATTAGATCATCCTTGCCTAAGTTGATGTAGTCTATCAGATCTTGTCGTTGATATTCAGGATCATGCCACTTGGTCAATCCTCCCTTATCTAAGGGATCTTTTAATTTTGAACTTATGCTCTCCATTGGATGTTTAGGTTTCCCACTGAGATCATGAAATTCTTCACTCTTGTGGTGCTCCCAGAACCTTTGAAATTTCAACTTTGATCTCACATCATTAGATCATATCCAATGGATCAAATGGATGCTATCAGATCCTTTCCTTGACTTATTAACTTTCTATCCTCACCCATGGGTCATTTATCTCTTTTGAATCCCCCATGATTTCATCACCTATCCCCTTCAAGTTTGTCCATTTCTATAGGTATAAAATAAACATAATAAGGTCCCAAAAAATATAGATTTTAAGATATAAATTTATCCTAAGGTTTAATTCTTGTTAATAAACATGATAAAAACCTTAGGATAAAGTCTTAAGCTAGGTTTTTAAGAGAAAATAATAAAATATCTTAACTTGATTTAGCTTATGTGAATGATAGACTGGACTAGGGGGATTTGGGAAATATATAACCTAATATGAAGATTTTGGACTAAAGTTTTTGGTCATGTTGATAAACATGATAAAAAAAAATTAGATTAAAATATTAAGCTAAGTTTAACATATAATAATTTTTCCTATGTAAATTTAAATAAAATGAGCCCACATGAAATCAAAAGGAACATAGCTTAACTAATTAGACTAAGTGTTTTTCAACACCTATTTAACATGGATGCAATTAATCGATCAAAGATTAAGGATTAACAAAAGGGAATACCATTAACATTAATGTATAAAACCCTAAGTGGTGTTCATACAAATGAAACACCATTAAACATGTAACATGGGAATATATGAATTAAGTATTATCAACATTAGATAAATTCAAATGAAAATTCCATGTTAACATACTCATCTGAACTAGATCAAATTGAAATAAAATCATGAAATGTAGAAATTTTCCATTCTTCATGGACTCCATTAATCTTGTAACTTGAAACACATAGATTCAATGTTAATAAATTTAGACAAGATCAAACTAGAATCATGTCGAAATATGCCAATCCAACCATGGTGTGGATTATGTTCAAATAAATATAATGTTCAAAAACACTCTAATGATACTATAATGAGATGAATTTTCAATTTAAAGCATAAATATACATAAAATGAAAAAAGGGTCTTTATTTTTTAGAAATGGGGATATATTGACCTCAATAAATGTCAACTTTTGGGGGAAACATAGAAATATGTTAGCATTCAGAGACTCTAGTTTAGACTAATAACTAGGCTATTTATTCCACATGATCAAATACCATAGTTAAGATCAAATCATGATTAAAAAAAATATTACAAATGCATAATTAGTCTCAAACATCAATACATAGTCACATTATGTGTGTGCTTTAATTATACTTATTATTTACCATGGGATTTAGAGAACAACTTCCATATTTCATGACTTTAACCATTAACACTAACTTATAGAAAACTTGGATGTTTATTGAGAACCATGTTTTATATAGGGAAATCTTGAGAATTAATCTATTACTAGATAGGCATACATATCCCTGATAGAGATACCTTTGGCTTCACTCAAGGCATTGCTCCACTACAAACTAGGCATCAATAGCCCTGGTGGACATTACCAAAATCACCTTTTCTTAAAAATCTCTTGAATTTTATAATAATGCTCTTATTTTTATATTTTTCAAATCATTTTTCACTATCTATCAAGGGTTGGGAACTAGGTTATCCATGTTTTGGGATTTGGTCAAGTGTTTTGATCTTTAGAAAATCATCTTTGGTTGAAAACTTTTTCCTATGTAATTAATGTTTTTAAAGTGAAAACATGATTGTGTTTAAATAATCTAAGATTTAATGTCACATGTGAAATCATTCTTAGAATCAAGATTATATTATAAAAAGGCTTAAAATTTCAAGGAAAATTTAACCCATCTGTTAGTGTTTTCTAGTTTCTCTAAACTATAACATCAAGCTCACATTTCAACAATCCATGATCAACCAATGTTGAAAAGTTATACCTAAATTTATGAATTATGAAGTTCTTGAGAAATTAGGTAAACATTGAGTTGAGGGCTATCCAAAAAGACTTATTGAAAATAAGTAACAAAGCAAAGAAATAAAACACACAAAACACAAATCAAAACAAACATCAAACAAACAAATATTTTCAAGAACTACTTACAAACAAGAGACTAAAAAAGAAACTAATCTAAAACCTACCTAAACTAACTCCACTAAGAACTTACCTCTAGGATATAATGGAATGTTATTTAAACTACTACAAAACCTTGAAACATGATTTCTTCCATTCAATGGCCTCTTCTTGTAGATAGGATCACTTGTATGCTTTTGTATTTTATATGATGTAGCTTGGTTTACCACCTCTATTCTCAAGCACATGTATTGAATATATTAATCCAAGACCCAATCATCTTCTTCCCAAATTATTCTTTCTTGTCTTAGTAATGTTATCTCTACTACATTCAAAAAATAATCATGATTTGTTTCATTCCCCTTTAATGGTTGGATTGTGAACTCAACTAGTATGCTTGGATCGATGTCTTCATTAGGTTCCATATCATCTTGAAAGGCCTCTTGATTATAATAAACTAAAAGGAAATGAGATTAATTTTCAACCTTACCATTTGAATCAGGTTCATCACATAATTACAACCTTTTGATGGGGTTATATGGAAATCCTTGATCTATTAAACTTGCTTCATTTTCATCCTCTCTAAAGGATGACATCTTTTTTACCCAATCGATTACCAACTCATCTTGTTTTGGGATCTCTAGAATGACACTATTATCTTTAGAATACCTCAATTCATTTCAAAAACTCCCAGTATAAATGTTACCATTGGTTAGATTCTTTAGGGATATCCTCAATTTCAGCAATGACCTCATATGAATTATCCTCACAAATATCTTTTGAAGAAAGGTTAGATTGTATCTAAAATTTATCATGGGTCTGCTCATCTTGAATGGATATTTCTACTTCTAGAGCATATTTATGTTCATTTTATTCTTTGAAGGGAAAATAAAAATACTATATCATGAAAGATTTATATGTCCTTACAAATCTAAATGTCCCTTCAACATTGTCTTGATTAAACACTGGTTCAAATGTATCCTTTTCATTTTGATATGCTTCAAAGACATTACAATGATTAGCTAGACCTATATCACAAAGCTTCAGTTCATGTAATTTCTCATATGACCTATTATTACTATTATCATGAAACCTATTTATAGGCCTATTGAACCTTGAGAATCATAGTTTTTATTGGATTTTTCCTTAATATTGACTACTTACATTTACAATTTAAGAAAATCAGTGTTCATATTTTGAACCATCTTCAGTATGGATTAATTCTCATTCTTTGGTGCTTCTAAGTTATGAACTTGATTATTTTTACTTGTGGAAACTAAAGCTCTCTATCCCTATGGATTAAATCCATTTGTAGCATTATTCAATAATGCTAAATTTTGGCCAAAATGGGAATGTTTTAAGGGAAATTAGTTCAAGAATGGTGTCTTCTTTAAGGGAGGCACATTATGATTAGAATTAGGAATGGCATTCAGTATAGGGAAATGGGTATTAACATTTGGGATAACATATGTAAACTAACCTCAAGGATCCATTTGATCATTGATTATTATAGATTGAACATAATCCAAGGCCAATTTTTTTAAAAATCCAATAGACCTTTTAAGAAACACAAAAGTCATGGGATCCAAAGCCTTCTTATAAATATCTAAGGCTAAAGCATTATTAGGTCTATAAGAAGTTATGGTTCTACTAAACATCTTCTCGAATATAATGTTAAAGGTTATTATGAGCTCATTAGGATCACTTTTAAATGTGGTGAATTATTAGTAAAAAACATAAAGATTGATTATTTCTCTAAATTGGTCAATGAAGTAATCATTAAAGTTATTCCAACTGACAATGTATTTCTTAGGTAGGTTAAGTAACTAGTCATATGCAACATATTTTAAAGTAAATAAAAATAATATACATGTTAAATCCTCATGTAATACATTCATATGTCTCAAATAAGCCTTAAATATTTTAACATGTTCTTCAATTGTGATAACATTATTAGGACTAAAACAAGACAAGTACCTTTCAATATTTCTTGGTAAGTCACGTACCTAGCCAAACACATTGATATAAGATACACCTAACCATGTCATACCTTGATGAGGATCTTACTTATGGTAGTTATATATTGTAAAATATTCAACCCTATTTGAAAACAATGTGTAAGTTTTATCTTTACAAAGAATGATGATCAGACTTGTACATTAAGCAAAATTTGCACAAATATGTATAAAGAATGGCAAAGGACATCAATATTTAACTAAATTACCTCAAAGATATGTCCAAATAAATGAATGAGAGGGATATTTACATTTATAAGTTAAAATAATCTCAAATTTGTAGAGATCTAATCAATCATTGAATAGAAAAACTATTACTAACCTCGAATGCCTTAGATTTACAAAATTTAAGTTATCCTTACCATAATTTGTCATATATCTTTAAAGAATATCTATATTTCTCTAAATAAGCACAAATACTAGTGTAAAACCATTAATATCAATGATTTTTACACAAATATGATAAAAGAAACATAAATATGCGAAGAATCAATTGATCTTTGAACAAAATTTACTAAAATTAGCAAAGCTACTTCACATTCATAAAGCTTTAGCTATCCCTCATTATAGCACCAATTTTTCCCTTATTGATGAACCTAAATGTATTAAAAGGTTCATATAGTGTTTAAGAAACAAATCTCATTTTTAGATTCAAAGAATCCATTACATGAATTGCTAGTTATGATAATCTTATTATCCTTGGTGGAATAGAGGTAGAACAGATTGAATATTTAATAAATTTATATTATTTGGTGGTTAAAATCCACCATGGTCTGATAGTTAGTCTTTGGTTTTGTATATGATCTATGTTGTTTGAAGTGAATTATGCTCAAAACCTAGTTTAAAGCTAAACTAACATGGATATTTACAATGCCAAGCTAAACTAACATGGGTATTTACAATGACAAGATAAACTAAAGTGAATTGATTAAAAAAAGATCAAAATGGAGGGTAAGGTAGAAAGAATGTTTTTCTAATATTCAACATAGACATTATGACAAAGTTCAAATTTCATCCTGACATGCATTTAATGAATGTGCAACATGAAGTAGTATAAACTCAAATCATACCACACATTATGCAAAAATCTAAGGAAAGTATGAAAAGATGCAAATAATAACAAGATTCACTTTAAAAATTTTACCCTTGAAAGCAAATAACATTAGCTCATATGTAAGAAGAGAAAAAAAGCAAAGTAAACCTAATAACTTTCAATTAATCTAGTATTAATAGAAATTAGAAACTTTGAATTTAAATATTCACATCTAAGATCCATAAAAATAATTTTAATCTAAATATCAAACTCTAAAACTGAGGAATCAACAATGATATCAAACACATAAACAAAATTTGCATAATTCCTTGCTTGTAGTACTTGCTCTAAGTTTACAAAGTTATTTTGGCTCTAAGAAATCCCCCCCCCCTCTTACAATGACAAAACCTCATTTTATAGGTTATGAGAGCAACCTATGAGATGGTTTAAGTCATCCATTCTCAAATATCACTCAAACATGTGTCAAAGATAAGTATCCCCTTACCAATGCTTTAAAACCAATGGCATTGTTTAACTATGACTAACCTAGCATAGTTGTGCATTACATGTTGCCCATACCTTTACAAAATAGAATATTCCTTTGAAAGTATTCATAGGGTCTTTAACTTAAAATAATATCCCATGTAAAATTAATTGACCTTTGAGATGCCTTTATAGCTTTAGCCTTCTCTTGTTATGTTACCAAATCTTCATTTTCATATTTGCTAACTAGATTAAGTCTACATCACTTATGTTCACATCCCTGATCTTCATTGATTTTGGAATCCTACGTGTCATGTTAATGTGGTCATTCCCATGTTAAGATATCTATTTTATTTTAAAAATGTGATCATTATTGCCTTTGGACATGTGTCCTTACTTTGTTCTCTCTTAGGATGGATTAAATACACACTATTGATCTCTTTCTACATGATTGAATGTGAGCATGCCACTTGGTAGCTCCATGGGCTATCTGATCTATTTTCACCACTTAGGTACCATCATGCCACATGGAAGATTCTCTCTCAATCTAATCCCCTTTTATTTATCAAACCTCACATCATGTCATTAGATCATCCTCACCTAAGTTGACATGGTCCTTTGGATCTTTTCATTGAGATCTAGGATCATGACACTTGGTGAATCCTCACTTGTCTTAGGTTTTTATAAATTTTGAACTTATGTTCTCCATTAGATCTTAAGGATACCCATTGATATGGTGACACTTGTCACTATTTTGGTGCGCTTATAAGCTTTGACATTTTAAATTTGATCTCATATCATTAGATCATCTCCGAGTGAGCAAACTCATGCCACTGGATCCTCTCCTTAACTTGTCAACTTTCAATCCTTACCTACAAGTTATTGATCTCTTTTGAATCCCCCATAATTTTTCCACCTATCACCTTCGATTTTGTCCATTTTTTTAGGCACAAAATAAAATTAATAAGGTCCTAGGAAATATAGAAATGAGGATATAATTTTAACCTAAGCTTTTATTCATGTTAATAAACATGATAAAAACCTTAGGATAAATTCTTAAGCTAGGTTTTTAAAAAATAATAAAAAAACAACTCCACTTAATTTATCCCATGTGAATGACAGACTAGACTAAGTGGATTCAAGAAATATAAAAATTAATATGAATCTTTTGGACTAAAGTTTTGGTTGTGTTGATAAACACAATAAAAACAATAGGGTAAAATATTAATCTAAGTTTAACATATAATAATTTTCTCATGCAAATTCAAATAAAATGACCCCTGATGAATTTGAAAATAGCTTAGGATAACCAATTTGACTAAAGGTTTATAATACTTATTTAACATGGATATAATTAATTGAATAAATATTAAGGATTAGTAAAAAGGGATCAAATTAACATTAAGGTATGAAACCTTGAGTAGTGTTGACACAAATGAGACCTCATTAAGCCTGCAACATAGGAATATAAGAATCAAATGTTAGAAAAATTAGATAAATTAAAATGAATATTATGTTCTAAAAGACCCATGTGAACTAGATCAAATTGACATTAAATCATGAAACCCAAACATTGTCCATTTTAAATGGACTCCATTAATCTTATAACCTAAAACACATAGATCTAATTTTAACAAATTTAAACAAGATCAAACTAGAATCATGTGTAAATATGTTAATCCAACAATGTTTTGGATGATCTTCAAATAAATATAATGTTAGACACACTCTAATGGTACTCTAATCATATGAATTTTCAATTTAAAACACAAATTTGTATAATTTGAAATAATGGTCCCCATTTTTTAGAAATGGGGGTATGCTGACCTCAATATGTCTTAAGCCTAAAAACACTAAAAGCCAAGGCACCTCTCACTATTGAATCATCTAGTAAGCATCATCTTCTTACATCTCCATTAGTATTACTTCATTTGATGTAATTACCCATATTTTATACCATCCTTTCACCAATAGTTTCCACATTCATATTTATCCAATCACCTTTTACAAGTCTCTTTTTTATGCAAACATATAGCAATATGATTAGTGACACTCAACTAATTCAACCTCCACTACTATAGTTTATATTCATTTAATTCTCATCCCTTCAACTATAGCCCTATCTATTTCATCCATCAGATAATCCATCACTCTGATTAATACTTCCCCTACCTAATTGGGTTAATATTTGCCTTCTTTAAAATTAGTCTCCATAACCATAATAGCAACCACAAAGAGGGATCTAAGGAATCAACTAACTTTTATTGGGCACCCAATGCCACAATTCAAAATAATAGAATAGTCAAAAATAATTTGGCCATCAATGCCCAAATCTTCCTCTAAAACTGAGCCTAAGCCTAAAGAGCATGTGTAATTAGAATCTTATAAATCATATCCTTCAAAAACCACTCTTTCATATTGGGCCAATGAGTTAGGAGCTTTGGATTCTAAGAGGCATAATTTAAAGATCACTAAACTTCCAATCATGAGCTCATTATTCAACAAGGATACAAAATCAGTTCAAAGGTTCATAAAGAGGAATATTGAGGATAGCTCTGGTATAATTTTAATCATGGAGGAAATAGAAGAGGCTTATTCCCTTTCAAAGAGATAGAACATGAAGAAGGGTCAATCCCCATACATTGAGTACCTCATGTCCTACATGGATACCCATATTGAGGCAATCTTATTCATACATGAGGGAATGGAGATGACTAGACAAGAGCTTAAAGAGGAGTTAAAAAATCTCAGACATTAATAATGGGTAATTTGAGTCCCCCAAGGTATTAAAAAGGATGTGAAAAATATAACACTCAAGATGCATTAATTTATAGATTTCATTTATTATTTAAGAGTCAATTTGGATCCCCATGTAAATTCCTTAACCATATTCTTCAATATTCTCATAGAGGATGAGAATAAGATAAAATTTATTTGTATTTTATACCCCAAATAAGGCATCTGTCCATATGGACTTGATCACCCCTCTGGAGGAATCAAATGCATTGATTCTAGATTTAAAAATAACATAGGAGGCCCAAGATTGGGTATCATCTTTTAAATATCTAGTAAATGAGTTGGCCAAATAAGAGAAGCAGGTAAAGAAAATTTTGACTAAGCTTGAATTAATAATAATTTAGAATAGGCCGATAACTTGAGATACATTTGATTATATGATTAAAGAAGCCTTTGATGGCTTAAAATAACACCTACAAGGACAAAGTTTAGAGGATATCAAATCCAATTTGATTACATCTAGGACTAAGGAAACATAGGCATAAGTCTTCTAGGTTGGTTTTTAAGCCACCAAGATAGAACACCCTGGGCTAATGGGATAAACTGGTAGGGTGACTAGGCCTAATATTTTATACATGAACCTAATTCATGTAAAAACACCCTTAGGTATATCAACATTACCAAGAGTTATATGCTAAGAATAAGGTAGCATAAATGGCACCTATTAGTTCTACTCCACAGACTCCACCTAAAGTGCCAACAATAATGACTATATCAATGCCAGCTCACACTTAAGATCTGATGGTATCTATTGAAAAAATTTGAATGCTAGTCAAATGAGATCAACCCTTATCATTTTAAAAAATTTAAGAAGGTTTACATACATCCTATGGGGTCTCATATTGTCTTATATATCTTACTTTGTCTTGTCCTAGTCTTTGCCTAAGTTCATTCCCCTTGAATTGGCATAGTCAACCATGGCCAACTATGGTTAAACCTTGCTAAAACTTAGTCAAAGGTCCATTTTGTGTCAAATTGTCCTAATATTACATTGAGCATGTTTTAATGTGATCACAAGTCATAAACTAGTCATTTGTTAGGTCTCATGTGAAAAAGGGGTATTTTGGCCACCTTTTAGCCTATTAAATGACATGTACTTACTTTTATGTAATAGGATTTGACACCAAGGTGAGTTTCAACATGGGTCATGTCAATATCCTATCAGTGGACAATTATAAGTTAGGTTCATCAGTCAAGAAGTAGTTTTACATTAAAAAATAGGCCTTTTCTAACATTTGTATGGACTTCCCAAGTTCCCTTATAGATAAAAATGTGGTAGTGTGACTCTTCACCTCCCCACAAGTCATCCACATTTGGTTTTCATAAATTACATAAAAAATGCATCTAGAACTCATTTTTCTTGTATTTCCTCTTGGCATGTAAAGGAAGGTCAACTTGAAGAACTCACTATGGGCCATACAGTTTGAGTTGGAGGAAATACTCTTGGGGTGAATAGTGCTCTTATTCTACTTCACATCCATAATGAGAAGTTGAAATATGGTGCCTCCTCTTTTATTAATGATGGTTAACACTCTAGGAAGATTTTTATTCCTATTCAAGCATGAGGGGGTCTCTTTATGAATTTATTTCAACCTCTATTGCTTTAGATTGATGGAATGGTTTGTTTTAGGAGCTTCCACATGTTTTTTAGGAAATTATAAGGCTTATTTGGGTGTTACAAACTATATATACTTGGAAAATTCTCCTTTAGGCTTGTACATGCTTGCAAATGGCCTAGTTTGCATTGATAGTTAGCTTAGTTGATTTATGAGTGGTTTTTCCACATTAGGATAGGTATTTTATAATTGTTTTGATGATGGTCCTAGTGTATGTGGTGTTTAAATTCTTTACAAGTGTTTTTTGGTGATTGGAATACCTTGTTTTACATGTTTTTTCCCTCTTAAGGGGTTGTCTCAGTCCACACAGCCAAGAGCTTCACCTACAAGAGCATGTCGACATCATCATGACCAAAATAAAACCTTACAAATGGTCTCAAGACTTTAAATTTAATTGAAATACATTTTTTAGAGGTCTAGGCTTGATAGAGAGTGATCACAAGGTTGTGAGAAGTCAAGAGAAAGTGATAGCAATTTTGGGCTCACAGTCCCTAAAAGTTCCAAATAGAGATTGTAGGGGTTCATGTGGTTTCCATAAAGTGAATATATGATTGTTATAGGAGATAATATTATGTTAATTTTGTATTCTAGCATACAAATAACACCTATACTAGGTTGGATCTTGAAAATATACAGAGAAGATGGATTTTGAAGCCTTCAAAAGTTGTTGAAACTCACTAAATTGTGGAAGTGATGTCTACATGAGTTTGAAGGATATTTTCAACTTGCACCATATGTGCAGGTCCTAAACCTTATAAAAATAGATAAAAAACATAAAAGGTATATAATAATCAGTCTTGAGCACTTAGGTGGTGGAGAAGGAGGATATTTCATGAAATGACCCTTTTAGGCCATCCCCTATCTATACACAAGTCAAAGAGGCAGTGTTTCAAAGATTGGAACAAAAAAGATGGTTAAAAGACTCATAATGAAGAATATAAGTATAATTTTTATTCCTATAAGGATAAATTAAATATAAAAAATCAATAGATAGAGTCAAACATATTCCAAATGCCCCTTGGCCAACCTAAAGGCTTGGAAACATGCACCCATAGTCAGGGTATTGAGAAAATTGATCTCAGTCAAGGGTAAAGTCATTTTGAACTCAATAGAACGTGAGAGAAGGTGAAATTTGGTAAAATTATGATATTAGGACAATACCAAGTATTTGGTATACACTTTTTAGACTAAATACACGATCAAGATACACATTCAAGCATAAATAGGGTCTGAATTTGTACATGTAGTGATTTAATGAATGACACAAAGGATGGTGTTGAGGATTCCCAAATATAAAATAGTGTAAATGTAAATTATATAGATATAAATGAAATATAAATAAACCATATATACTCCTATCATGATTCAAGTGACCCTTAGCTGACCTATAGGCCTGGGAACATGTACCTATAGCCAAGGATAGTGGAAGATTAGCTTAGTCAAGGTGAAAAGGGTCCTTTGTGCTAAACATGAAGAATGAATATGGTGTATTAAGGATACTTTGATGAAAATAACATAATTTAAATTTTTAATACCCAATTTTATGGCTATATACCTATCAAGATGAACCTACATGCCTTTGAGTAGGCATATGTAGTCAAAGTATGAGGAATTAGTGGTAGTTAAGGGGAAAAGGATCTTTGAAGCTCAAATGGAACATGAAAATGAGGTATTACTATATAATTATGATTTTTTAAAGATTAAAAAATACCTTTCACAAATTTTTGAGGTTAGAGGTCATCCATGAAAGCATACAGGCCTAGAAAATTGTGTCTCAATCCATACAGGCAATATAGTGAATCAATACGTGAGATGGGGCTATGGAAACATGGGACAAGGTTTTTGAAAGGAAAATGAACTATAATTGGTATAAATATATTTTTTATGGAAAAAATATTCCTTCCATACTCTAATAAAACTCAAAACAATAAATTATGCTTCCAAACACATTCCAAACGGTGCCTACCCTCAAACTATGCTTTTCCTAGAAGTCTTCCTTACAAATTTATTGAGTTGAGGGACCAAATGGCTGATTTAGGAGCTAAAATTTGGTATATAGTACCATTATAGCCTATATAACACTATAAAATCATTAATTTTTAAAATTTATTATAGAAATACCTATTTGTTTTATCTTAGAGCAGGGTCATTTTTTAGTGTGCATGGAGGTGCCAATTTCTTGAAAATAGATGAAATGTTGAACTAGAAGGATATAAAGGAAAAATTTATGGATAATATGGAGGGGAAATAAATAAACCTATGAAACCTTACTATAATTTGTATAAGCATATAGGTTCTCCCAACCAAGGATGTTTACAGTCAGGTGTGAAAGGAATCCTTAGTCCTAAAAGCCAAATTAAAGGTCATTTTCATTTTTGGACTTTTACATGCCTTAAAATTTATTATTACATGTTTTAATTGGTACATATTATTTTTTAAAGCTGATATTATACTTGTTAAGTGATAATGGAGGGTCATGTAGCTCAAAAATACAAACTAGCTCATTGGCAAGGTCTAGGCCTTATCCCAAACCAGGGGTCATTTCCATTTTTCACCTTTAGTGATACATTTCAGGTGTTAAAGAGGATTTATTTGGTATATTAAAATATTTGACAAATTTTCATTGGAAAATGAACTCTATAGGAAGCCATTTTTTACCTAAAGAATGCTCAGATCACCCACATGAAGCACAAAAGTAACTCGAAAGCCAACTTCCATCACTCATATATTTCATGAATTCTTTCATGGTGCCCTAAGAAATTTGGATAAGTTAGAGGGGTTTATTAAGAGGATAATAATGTAATTTTTTTAGGGTTTCAAATTTTGACCTTAATGAATGAAGGTTAAGAGTCTAAGCCACACAAAACCCTTGTAAAACCCTTATAGAGATCCGATTGGAGAAAGAAATAAAATTAGGTATACATATAAAATGGAATGGAAATTAAACCACATATATTTTGTATAGGATTATTATAGTATCCCACACATGTTATTTTCTTGTATGGAACTATATAGACTAGAGGAAAATAGGGCTTGTTTTAACCATTTTGAATGGTGTGTAGGATATAGGAGGAGTTACGAGATCAAAAAAAACTTTGGGAGGAATATTTACACTTTAGATAATTCCAAAATTTCACTTCATCTCATTAATAATCCTATAAGTTCCTAAACCATGCCCTCATTTGCAGCCAATCTAGTGAACCAACTAGTGAACACTTGGGGAAAATGGAAAATCTTTGTTTGGAGAGCCTTTTAAGGCTAATTTATTGTAAATTATGGTATGATCACTCCTAAAACATGTAATTTATCATATTTTATGGATCATATTGTATATATGAATAGTTTTTAGATGCTAAGTGTGAAGGGTGAAGGGAAAAGAACTATTTTGAGACTACCAAGTGTGATTATGCATGGACAAGATGATAGGAAGGGTTAAGAGCCTCCAAAATTCATGATAGGGATTATTATTAACCCATATTACTTATATTAATCATCAAAATTTATCAAGTGTAGATTTTTGCAAAATTTTTAAGACCAATCATAAGGGGCAATTTTCTATGCATAGAAAAGCAATTTATTGACTATTTGTAGGTCTTCAATGATTCCAGATGATATTTGTAAATAATAAAATTATTATATCACCCCATCCATCTATATCATTAATTTTTAACTTATTTTATCAAGTGAATCTTGGAATTCCCTTCTCTCTACCTTCCCATTTCTTTTATAAATTTTGGCCTTTCAGCTATTATATCGATCTCTCTACCTAGGTATGAAAAAGCCATACCAAAATTTTACCTTGAATAAATAAATACAATTTTTTTACCTCATTCAAATATTTCACTATGTCAAATGGATGTTACTCTTGTGCAAGTGTATGTTGTGACTACCTTCACATGTTTCTCTCCTTGCTACCTTGTGTGTTTGTAATCTCCCACTTACAAGTCAACAAGAAGTGTCAAATTAGATTTTAGGTGTAGTGAGTAGGCTACTAAATAGAGTGTCTAATAATGCCTATTATTTATTTCCTCCTATCCTATGTCATCTCTAAGACCCCATGTTTAAGCATTGTTGTGAGAAGGGAAGATTGATGTTGAGTGAAGTGTATGTGTTATTTATCCTAAGTTTCAAGTGTATGTTAAAGGTATGAGTAGAGAAAATATTTTTGTGCATCAACTCTAATATAATAGGTTTACAATTAGTTATTATAAGCCTTTTCATCCCCATAGGTTTTTATTAGTATGAATATGAGCTTAAATAATGCATCAAGGGGAGCTAGCCCCTAATCTAGAGATTCACCTCCTAATAGGGATACCCACAACCCTAAGGTGGTTCCATTATTTCACTTGAATGAGGATAAGTTTGTCCCATCTCCTCATTGTGTGCAAGTTCAAGACACAATATTTTTTGGCATGCCTAGTGTGATTAGAGGTCCTTCCTTGAGAATTTTTGGTGTTCTTCTCAAGATACTAGCCTTTAGAAGAAACTCACTAAGCACCAATGGTTAATCCAAGTACATATCTTCTAGTTGAGTAGTCCAGGTATACTAATTGAAGTTTTTTTTATTGTTTTACTCTCTTTTGTGAAGTGATCAATGGAAAATTATGAGTTTGAGCTTGTTTTAACATAAGTTGAGAAGTTATGTCCAACTTCGACTCTTCCTCCTAAGTATGAACAAGTTATTCACCAACATTTTCATGATCCCCATCAACAATATGCTACCAATGATCATCCTTATAAAATTTGTGCTCCATATAGACCACCTAACCCCTTTCCAAGCCATTCCATTTCAAGTTTTAAAATAACTCTCCTTGGTTATGAATAATACATGCTAGACTTTGACATTAGACATGGATGTGGTGAAATCATACTTAGTGATTATATTGAGAGCATAAGGAATGCCTTGGAAAAAATAAAAAAAGAGTGGATACTTATAGATGGGGATAATTAGCCAAATATTACCTATTAAATGCTTGATGTTTGTGGCTTGATATTTAACCTAGAGGAGAGATTGATATTTTATGAATAAATTCCATCTTGGCACACTCAAAATTCCCCATATTCACCTTCAAGTGTGACACCCTTACCTCTTCAAAATGATAGTCCAACCATGTTTCCTAATACCCCAAATCCCTCATATATTTTCCCAAGTTTTCCTTAATTGAAATCCATCCAAGAAAGCAGACCAACGGAGGATAACATCATGGTTGAGAAGGTTCATTTGTTGGGAAATGATTTTGAGAGGAAAAGATTGAAATTTGAATCTCATCTTGAAAGGTAGTTTGAATTGGAAAATCAGGTCTTGAGGCAGTCCATCATGGCAAGGGAAGGTAAACTATCTAAACCCACTTCTCCAACTTGAAATAAAAGTTCCAATCCCAAGGAAACTTTAGGTTTCTTACATATATCTTTCACCCCTTCATCAGCCTCTCAATCCCATGAAGCTATCCTTTAACCCACCTATATGATGGTCCCATGAGGAAAAGAACAAGTCATGTTTAAATGGAGAAGTTGTTAAGGAATATAAATTTGGATCCATTCATAACCCTTCCACCCCTCCTTAAGAGACCACTAAATCCATCCTTACACCTCCTCTAATTGATCGAGCTTGCCTTCATAATGTGGAGAATTGTTTTGATACTTGGGAATCGTATTTGGCTAAGCTCCCTATTTTTTAAGTACCTAAGGTTGATGTCATTAGGAGGGAGGATGATATTGAAATCTCAGATTGGATTGAATATTAATAAGGGATGAATGATGGTGAGTAGAGATCAAGTTGTGAGGATATGAAAGAAGATTAACCTTGTGTTATAAAAGATGCCTTGGAACAAGTTCTCTTAGACTCTAATGAAGAAGAAGAAATGGCCTCTTTTGTCTCTCCTTTTTATGATCCAAGATAGCCAAATGATGATGAAATATGGCAAAGGTTTGAGAGATTATGTAATGAAGTTTAATCTCTCAAAGAACTTACAAAGCCCTTAGATCTGACTAGTCATGGATGTAAGAAGATGTGGCTTGAAAGGAGGACATGTGGAATATTTACATTAAAATGTTCCAAGAATATGAGGACAATGAAAAGACTAAGCTCAAGAACAAACAAGCTCAAGAGGAGGGAAAGAAAATACATCTGGAAGTGCAACATCATGGAAAGATCCTAGTTCATAACTGAGCAATTTATGATTATTTTAGGCCTTTTGAAAGTAACTTGGAGATTTTCTCTACATCCACCTATGCAACACCTCCAACAATCTTCATGAAGAATGTAATCAAGCAACACCTTTAAATGGTTTTGATACAATTCTCTTTGAAAAGTTTTGAATAGATTATGAGAATGTAAAATGATGATTAGATCCTTCAAGGAGAGATGAACTTATAACAAGCTATTCCATACATGTATTTTCAGATTTATCATGATAAGATGAAGGGACAATAGTTTAAGTCATGCTTTGAGGTTCAAGAGGACCTTGACTACTTTGAAAATACATGGGAGATGGTTCCATTAAATGATGTACAAAACCAAAGAGTAAAGAGAAGGAAAGAGTCTCCTGACACCCCATCTAAGAAAAAGCATGCTTGGTAACCTCACTCATCTAGTGAGGAAGGAGACCTAAGGTACTTCCCTTTTGATCCAAGGAGGGAGTCATAATCAAGGTGAATGTACATATTTGTTTCCTTTCTATTGTGTTTTATTTTCCCCAAGTGATTAGTAGAAAAAGTGTGTCATTTTGGTGTGTTTGTTTGTCCCTTTATGTGTGTTGTTCTTTCCCTTTGTGTCATTGAGGTAATGTTATCTATCTTGTTGGTTAATGCAAGTTTTGGTGCTATTGTTTCTAGGTGAATTCTAAGTCCCTCACCCAATGGATAGGATAAGGCTACTAGTCCTTAACATAGGCAACCATGTTACCCTTAAGAGTTGCTGACTTGTTGACAAAATTTGATTTCTAGTCAAATGGGGTAAACCCCTATCATTTTAAACTTTTTAAGAAGGTTTACATACATCCTATGAGGTCTCATATTGTCCTATATGTCTTGATTCATCTTGTCGTACTCATAGCATAAGTTAATTCCCCTTAAATTGGCATAGTCAACCATGGTAAACTATGGTCAAATATTGGTAAAACTTAGTCATAGGTTCGTTCTATGTCAAAATTTCCTAATATGGCATCTAGCATGTTTTAATGTGTCACAAGTCATAAACTAGTCATTTGTTAGGTCTCATGTGAAAAAGGGGTTTTTTGGCCACCTTTTAGCCTATTAAATGACTTTTACCTACTTTTAAAAAATAAAATTTGACAAAAAGGTGAGTTTAAATGTGGGTCATGTTAGGATCATGTCAGTGGATAGTTACAGGTCATGTTCATCAATCAGGAAGAAGTTTTCCCTAAAATATATGCCTTTTCTAACCCATATACAGACTTCCCAAGCTATGTTTCAAAAAAAAAACGTGGTGGTGTGACTCTACACCTCCCCAAAGGTCATATCCATCTTTGGTTTCTAGAAATTTCATTAAAAAATGAATTTTTAACTCATTTTTCTTCTTTTTCCTCTTCGCATGCAAAAGAAGGTCAACCTCAAGCACTCACTATGGGCGTATAGTTTGAGTTGGAAGAAATTATCTTAGGGGTGGATATATAAATATATATATATATATATATATATATATATATATAAGCATAATTCAAATCCAAAATAAATAAGTTTTAATTTCGTGGCTCCTCCTTTAGGAATAATGGTTAACACTCTAGGCAACTTTTTATGCCTATTCAACCATGAGGGGGTCTCTTTTTGAGTCTTTTTCAACATCTCTTGCTTTGGATTGATAGAATAGTTTGTTTTAGGAGCTTAAATTTTTTTTAATGACATTATCATGATTATTTGGGTTTTATAAAATATATATGCCTGGAAAATCCTTGTTTAGGCTTGTACATGCTTGTAAATGTCTTAGTTTACATTGACAGCTAGCTCAATTGCTTTGTGAGTGGTTTCTCCACAATAGGAAAGGTGTTTTCTTATTATTTTGATGATGATACTATTTATTATGGTGTTTAAGTATTTTATAAATGTTTTTTGGTGCTTGGAAGACCTTTTTTTACATGTTTTTGCCCTCTTGAAGGGTTGTCTCAGTCCACACAGCTAGGAGCTTCACTTATAAGAGCATGTTGATGTCATCATGACCAAAAAATAATATCCACATTGAATCAATCCTTTAAATGTAATTGAAATTAATTTTTTATATGTCTATGATTGATAGAGAGTGATCACAAGGTTGTGAGAAGTGAAGAGAAAGTGATTGAAAATTTTGGCTCACAGTCCCTAAAAGGTCCAAACAAAGATTCTAGGGGTTCTTGTGGCTTACATAAAGTGAAGATGTGATCGTTTTAGGAGATCATATTATGTTAATTTTGTATTCCCACATAAAAAATAACACCTATAACAAGATATAAATTTAAAATATAAGGAGAATATGGATTTTGAATCCTCTAAAAGTTGTTAAAACTCAATGAATTGTGGCAATGATGTCTACACGAGTTTAAAGTAGATTTTTAACTTTCACCATTTGTGAAGGTCATAGACCTTGTCCAAATAGATTAAAAACTTCTTATGGATATAAAAATTAGTCTTGAGAACTTAGATGATAGAGAGGGAATATATTACATGAAATGACCCTTTTAGGCCATCCCATGTTTGTACACAAGGTAGAAAGGTAGTGAGGGTAGTGTTTCAAATATTTGCACAAAAATATATGGTTTAAGGAATCCTAAATAAGAATATAAGTCTAAGTATGAGTCATAAAAGGCTAAATTAAATGTCAAAAATCCCTAGATAGATTCAAACATATTCCAAATTCCCCTTGGCCAACTTATAGGCCTGGAAACATGCACCCATAGCCAGGATATTGAGAAAATTGATCTCAGTCAAGGGTAAATTAGTTTCTAAGATTATTACAACATGAAAGTAGGTGAAATTTGGTAAAATTATGATAATAGGACAAATTAAATGGTTTTTTATACACTTTTGAGACCAAATACATGATCAAGATAAACATTCAAATATAAACAGGGTTTCAATTTGTACATGCAATGCTTTGATGAATGACACAAAAGCTGGTGTTAAGGATTACTAAGAAGAAAATAGGTTAAATTTAAATAACAGAGAGATAAATTAAATATAAAAAAAACCCTATATACACATAACATGCACCATGTGACCCTTAGATGACCTATAGGCCTATGAAAATGTACCTACAACCAACGACAATGGAAGATTAGCCTAATCAAGGTGAAAAATGTCCTTTGTGCTAAACATGAAGCATTTGGATGGTGTAATAAATATAATTTTATTAAAAAATAATAATATAAAGGTTTTATACATTATTTTTTGGATATATACCTATAAATATGCACCTACATGCTTGTGAGCAAGCATATGCAGTCATAGTATGAGGAATTGGTGGTAGTCAAGGTGAAAAGGATCTTTAGAGGTCAAATGGAACATGAAAATGAGATATTATGATGTAGTTATGATGTTTTTAATTTAAAAAAAAACTACCTTACACACATTTTTTAGTTCATATTTCATCCATGAAAGCCCATAGGCCTAGAAAATTGTGTCTCAGTTCGTACAGGCAATATATTGAAGCAATACATGAGATGAGGCTAGAGAAGCACGAGACAAGATGCTTAAAATTAAAATGAAATATAAGTGGTTTAAGTATGTTTTTTATGGAAATTTTTTTCATTTAATTATCCAATAAAACTAAAAACAATTAATTAGGCTTCCAGACACATTCCAAACCCTACCTACCCTCAAACTATGCTTTTCCCAAAAGTTTGCCTTGTAAATTTATTGATTTGGGGAACAAAATGGAGGATTTTGGAGATAATATTTGGTATATTTATCACTATTACCTATATAAAACTCTAAAAATGTAAATTTTACAAGTTAAATACGTAAAAACCTCTTTATTTTGTCTTTTAGTAGGGTCATTTTTAGTGTGCATGGAGGTGCCAATTTTGGGAAAAGTGATGAAATGTTGAATCAAAAAGGATATAGAGGAAAAATTTGTGATTTGTAAATATGTATGGGACACAAATAAGCCTATTAAACCTTATTTTAAAGTTTTAAGCATACAGTTTCTCCCAACCAAGGAGGTTTGTAGTCATGTGTGATAGAAATCCTTACGCCTAAAAGCCAAATTAAAGGTCATTTAAATTTTTTCTCCTTTTTCATGCCTTCAAAATTTATTATAAATTTTTTTTAGGGTTAAATATGATGTTTTAAATAATATATTATACTTTATAATTGTAAATCGAGGGTCATGTATCTAAAAAATACAAACTACCTCATTGGCAAGGTCCAGGCCTTATCCCAAACTAGGGGTCATTTCCATTTTTGGCCATTAGTAATTAATTTAAGGTATTATATATGGTTTATCAGGTATATTAAGAGATTATAAAACTTTTGGTTGGAAAATTTACTCCATAGGAATATATTTTTGACCTCAAGAATGCTTAGACCCACCATAGGAAGCATAAAAGTAACTTGAAGGTCAACTTCCATAACTCATATATTTCATGAATGATTGTATGGGTCCATAATGAATTTGGATAATATATAATGGGTTATTAAGAGGCCACAAATTTATTTTTCTAGGGTTTCAATATTTGACCTTTATGAACAAAGGTTACGAGTCTAGGCCACTCAAAACCTTTATAAAACCCTTATAGAGACTTTATTGGAGAAAGAAAGAAAATGATGTATCTATAGAAAAGGCAGTGGACATGAAACCACATATATATTTCATAGGACTCTCATAGGATCACACACATGTGATATTTTTGTATGGAATTATATGGGTCAGAGGAAAACATGGCTTGTTTTGACCATTTTGAGTGGTTTGTAGGATACAAAAGGAGTTAGGTAATGAAGTAAACTTTGAAAGGAATATTTACAATTTATATAAATCTGAAAATTCACCTAATCTCTGTAATAAACCTCTAAGTTCCCCAAGTAGGCTGTCACTTTAAGCCAATCCAGTGAGCCAGCTAGTGAACACTTGGGGAAAATGGTAAATCTTTATTTGGAGAGCCATTTAAGGCCAATTTATTTTAACTAATGGTATGTTAAATCATAAAAATTTTAATTTATATTATTTCATGGATAATATTGTATATATTAATAGTTTTTAGATTCCATGTATGAAGGGTGAAGTGAATAGAGTTATTTTGAGACTACCAAGTGTGATCATACATGGCAAAGATGATAGGAGGGGTTAAGAGCCTCCCTAATTAATTTGAGGGATTATTAATAACCCCTCTTACTTATATTAATCATCAAAACTTTTTAGGCGTAGATTTTTGGCAATTTTTTAAAACCAATCATAAGGGGCAATTTTTTATACATAGAAAAGGAGTTTCTTGACTCTTTGTAGGTCCTGAATGATTCCAGATGATATTTGTCACTCCTGACATAGATTATCTCATCCCATTACTATATATAATTAATTTTTAACTTATTTGACAAAGTTACACATGTCTAAGTGACTCTTGGACTTCCCTTCTCTTTACCTTCCCATTTCTTCTATAAATTTTTGCCTTTTTGGCTATTGTATGGATTTGTCTGCCTGGGTATGGTGAAGAAATACCAAAATTTTACATCAAATAAATAAATATAAGTGTTTTACCTCATTCAAATATTTCACTAAATTTGAAATTGATGTTAATCTTATGCAAGTGTAAGTTTTATCTACCTTCACATATTTCTCTCTTTAGTAGCTTACGTGTTTGTAATCTCCAACTTGTAGGTCAATAAGAAGTATCAAAGTAGATTATAGGTTTAGTGAGTAAGATAATTAGTAGAGTGTATTATAATGCATATTTTTTAGTTCCTCCTATCCTATTTCATCTCCAAGACCCAATTTTTAAGAATTTTTGTGAGAGGGGAGATTCATGTTGAAAGAAGTGTATGTGTTATTTGTCCTTAGTTTCAAGTGTATGTCAAAGGTATGAGTAGAGAAAATATTTTGGTGAATCACCTCCAGTTGAATATTTTTAATTTAAATTTTTATAACCCTTTTCATCCCCCCAATTTTTTAGTAGTTGGAATATTAGCTTAAACGATGCATCAAGGGGAGCTAGCCTCTAATCTAGAGATCCACCTCCTAATAGGGATACCCACATCATTGAGGTGGTTCCATTATTTCACTTGAAAAAGGAGAAGTTTGTCCCATTTCCTCATTGGGTTAAATTTTAAGTGACAATAATAACTCTATCTTAATTAATAAGTGCATCACTAAGTACAACTCTAGTTACCACATAATCAAGCATGTGCACAATTATAGTTCCAATGACAATTTTGAAAAACATTAAGCAAGAGATAAGTTAGATTGAAGGTTATTTTTGTACAATTTTGCATGTAAATTTTGTAGAGTAAGATTACAAGATGCATTATTCAATGCATTAGTCAAGAAAATCTCTTATAAATAAGCATATAGCCACTAAAACATCAAGCCTAATCCATCATGGGGGTTTAAAAACAAATTCTAAGAGCTATTTAAATAAGGAATACTACCAAATCTTCCAAATAGTGTCCCTCCTTACAAGCACAACCAAGAAACAATTTTTACTCATATTTGGTGTTCCAAGTCTATTTTAATGATGAGTAACAAACTTCTCCATCATTTATTAATTCAATAATGGCTTAGACTCATGAATTTGATTAATTTATGCAAATAGGTGAAGATTTGTGAAGATAATTATACATTATAACATTACACAATTCAATCTCTTTTAATCAATGGTGAAGCCCCATATTTATAACTTTATAAAAATGTTTAGAATCAACCATGGTTGTCATCCAAAGATCAAGACACGTGGCCATGAATCAATTCAATTTTGGAGGGATAAGTTATAAATATTTATTGAATTAAGGCACTAATGAGGCATGGGAAGGATTAATCCTTATATTTATGTCCATTAATGGCTTATGGATGCCACCCCATAGATTATGTTATAGAATGATGTATATTTGAGGAATGAATTTCTATTAAATATATTTTCAATAACTTTCGTGTAGTTTTCACTTAGGCTCCTAATTTTATTTAATTTGCTTAAGTGACTTTTCTTAAATTTTTATAATTCTCTGGAAATATATTACATGCTTAATCAACATAGTTATAAAATTCATTTTATGAAGTCATAATTTGATTATATTATAATCGAAAGAAGGTGTTAATTTCATATGAAATAATACCCTAGTTAGCGCATTATGGATGAAAAATAACAAATGCACATGACGTGTCCTACCAAATTATAATAATTTAGTGGTCTAAAACATAATTTTACATGGTAACAACTTGAATCAAAGTGATTTTATAAAACATAATAATCACATAAAATGCATTGCCCCATTCAGGGATATATTAGCCTAAATCAGCACCTATAAGTGATAAGTTTGAACCATTTAGCATGTTTTTAGTGATTTTGGTCTAGATTGTGCATTGTCATAGAATATTTACTAGATTGAAAACTTTAGCATAATATTGATAAGAATAGGATGTCTAAATTTTCCCCCTATTTTAGAATTTGTGGAAAGATATTTAGTTGAAGTGACATCATTTAAGAGAATGAAAAGGTAACTATAATCAGAAGAAATAAATTTCATTCCCATTTTTTATTTTTAAAGTTTGCATAAATCATAGAGAAAAATGTTTATGAAAATGCCCCAAACATCATTTGGGTGGTCCCCCTTAAGGGGAAAATGGAAAAATTGAAAATATTTGATAGGTAGGCCCCCGATCATAAGAATTTATTATCTCATTAATTTCATGAAAAGGGGACAAAAAATACATAATTTAGAAGAAATAAAGATTTTAAATATATTATCTAGGCTAAAATGGTATCCCAATGAAGATAAAATGAATTAAATATAGGCATAGGAATGAAACATTTGATAAATTTACTATATTTGATCCCTGGGGATAAAGCAAGTCATTTTGCACCCTAGCTATTGTAAATTTGGAGCTCTAGTATTTACACATGAGTGAGCTAAGTAAGATGGCCAATATCCAACACAACTAACATCTTGGGGAGCATGTGAGAGAGTACTAATGACCAATCAAGATTAAAACATTAGTAGGTATCTTTTTGTGTTTTTTAAATTTGTCATTTAATGTATTTATTTCATGTAGGATGTGGTAGTTAGGGCGATCCTACCATTTTCCCAATTTGGAAAATGGCTAGTTTTCCCATAAAAATGGTCAAAATACTAAGAGATCAGTGATCTCATTGATCCTTATTGAAATCATGGGTCAAAACAAAGAGATCACTAAATAAATGATGAACTCACCCTTTTGGGTAAATTTCACTCTCTCAGATGGTTACTTTTCCAAAA
>JARHVA010003242.1:1575000-1645000 GCA_037957365.1 Torreya grandis
TGTTTGTAATATAAATGTACTTGGAAAATAAACAAATAATAAAATACGTCAAACACAACCCAAAATAAATCAAGAATAAATGAAAACTAGATTAGATTTTTTTATAAAATGCA
Source organism: Torreya grandis (assembly GCA_037957365.1). Classification (NCBI taxonomy): domain Eukaryota; kingdom Viridiplantae; phylum Streptophyta; class Pinopsida; order Cupressales; family Taxaceae; genus Torreya; species Torreya grandis. The sequence continues at coordinate 1,575,114 of JARHVA010003242.1, forward strand.
TTTATACATAATAGAACAAAACATATAAATATCAAGACCAAATAATAAAAAATAAATAAAAAAAGAGAGGTACAATAAAACACTCAGAAACAAAGAATAAACTAATAATAAAAAATGAACAAATAAATAAAAGAACAACTCAATAAAATGATAATGAAAATATAATAAAACACCAATAAATAAAATAAGGACATGACATAATACAAATACAAACCAACAAACAAAGAATAAAAATCCAACAAGAGTAAATTAAGAAATAACAAATCACAACAAAAAAAATTAAAAATAACAAAAACACACACAAACAAGGGTTAATCATAATGTTAGTGAAATAAAAAAATAATTGTTCATGTACGTATAAGAGAGGCACTACTCTCTACGAGAGGGTGGCCCCTAATCTAAAAATAATGATACTAGTACATTGTAACAAGAATAATAGAAGACTAAGTTTCTTCCAAGTGAGAAGGAGATAATGACACAGTAAATTGGGGGGAAAAAGAAGGAAAAGGGGGGTGGCTGAACTGACTCCAGATGCACAAGGTAAGTGGATGTTGCCTACATAGATCTATGGATGTAATATCCAATATGATCTTCAGGCCAAAAGTAGTTCTCCTAGTATATGGTATGGAAGAAAATTGATGATAAGAAAACATGATCAATATTTTAGAATAATAAGGAAATGATTTCAAAAACATAATCAGAGCATTTAAATGATTTCTTGTAAAAAGGCTAGAGTGTGGGAGAAAAATCAACATAAGTGCAAGACAATGTTTTTGTTTGTTTTGTCTATCAATTTATAATATTTTTAGTTTTTTGGGATAAATAATAGAAATTAAATATGTATAAAAATTCATATGGAACTACCTAACTAAGGATATTCACTTTCATAAGTAGGATTTCAATTAACATCTAAACTAGATGTAACAGGGATGATGGATATAAATAATGTCACATGGAACCATCTAATTAAGGATATTCACTTCTAAGAGTAGAATTTCTAATAATAAATAAATCTAGTTGTAACAAATTATTTTGATCCTATCATGTAAACAATGCCTACCAAATAGAATAAAAATAATAATAAAATAGTATACAGTATTAGATAAATCCGAAGAACCATTCAGCAGGGAAAAACCAAGTGCTAATATATTCTCATTCACTTATATGTAATAAGAAGCTATAAAATATAGCTCAAGCTGAACTGATTTATAGAATAGGTGTGGAGTGTGTCTAGAATTCCTATGATTCATAATTAGGATCATAATTGGTTTAAATAATAAAATTACCTGATTATAATGGTCTAGAGTATGAAAAAAATATTATTCTAAGTAGAATGGTCTAGGGTTGCAATGGTCTAGAATGGAATAAAAATGAGTCAAATGGAATATAAATGATCCAAAGTGCCAATGTTCTAGGGTTATAATGGTCCAGAGTAGTAAAATAATAAGTTTCACATTAGAATGCTCTAGGGTAGGTTGAGACAAAATAAAAATGGTCCAAGATTTGATGGTCCAAAGTATAATAATGGGATAATATGGCTTTGCCACAAGTTTCCCCCAAGTATGGGCTCTTGTATATAATGGTTCAAAAGGCCATCAATCATAGAACCACTTGAGATGTATAATATTAATGTTTTCTAGGAGTTCTTTTCCATTTGTAGTAGCCAATCAGTATGCCCTCAAACCATAATTTATTATGATGACATATGGGCCCAACCAATTGGGTTGAAATTTACCCTTCTTATGTTAAACATTAGTGTTCATTTGGTTATATTTGAATACCAAATCACCAATTTAAAACTCCCTATGGATAATATGATTGTTATATATTTTACACAATCTATTATAATATGCTTGAAAGTTTTCTAGGGAAGACAAATGCCTACTATCATGAGTGTTAAATCTTAAAACCTAGAAACTCTATAATCTTCATCATCTTTGATATTTTCCAATCAACTCATAGTGAAGGTAGCTTGATTTCAATTAGGATAAGAGCTTCTATGCCATAAATAAGAAAGTATGGAGTGGCTATTATGGGGGTTTGATATCTAGTGAGATAAGCCCATAGGGCAAGAAAAATTTGCAAGTGTTAATTATGGCAAACATTATTGAAAATCTTCTTTAGGATTGCAATAATGGTTTTGTTTAATACCTCACCTTGATTTTTGCCTTGTATTTTATATGGTGTGGATTTTTTTTGCTTGATTTTGAATTTTTCATAAATAAATTTAACATATTTATTTATAAATGATCCTCCATTATCAGATATAATGTGTTGGGATGCCATATTGATATATGATGTGGTAATGGATAAACTTGGAAATCTACTTCCCAATGATGTAAGTGAGAGGAATGACCTTGATCCACTTAGTAAAATACTCAATAGCAGTGAGAATATCTTGTGACCATTAGAAGATGTTGGGTTGATTTTACTAATGAGATCAAGGCCCCATGTAAAAAAGGACCATGGTATGGTAATTAGTTATAGTGGGAAGGAAGGTACAAGTATCAAATTACCATGTTGTTGGTAATAAAAACACTTAATGTAATTACAAAGGTTTGTTTCCATATTTTTCCAAAATTAATATATTCTAAGAAGATTTTTGGCTAAGACTACACTATTTGTGTGGGCCCCACACAATTTTTTGTGAACCTCCTTAAGTGCTAACATGGATTCTCTTAGAGATAAATGACAAAGAAGTGTTCCATGATAGCATTTGTAGTAAAGTGTGTTTCCAAGGAAGGTATAATGAACTTTGTGATGAAGGAAGATTTATTGTTGGCTTTTGGAAAGATTAGGTGAAAATACTTGTCCATAGATATAATTATAAATGTCTTGAAACTAAGGCAGTTTAGGAGGGGAATTAGAACCAAAAATGGTGCATACCCTATTTGCATTTGGTAATATGTGAGCAAGTTATAAAAAAATTTCAATGAGAAACTAATACTATTTAGCACTACTAGTAATTTGTATCATGGACCTGATTATTTCCATTATATCAACTAATTTATGTTAACATATGGTACCTATTTAAATTATATAAATTGGAAGTGGGTCTTGAGATTATCCATAATATGCTTGTAAAGTAAATGTTTATCATATCTAGTTTGATACTAATTTATAGTTTGATTAATAATCATTTTGGAATCCCCATAGACAATTAAGAATTAGATATCCCACTACATCACAAGGCAAAATCTTGCCTTCAGGGATTTATATTCATCCATATTGTTTGTATAATGAAAATTAATATGAAATGCCTTGGGAATCAGATCCCCTTATGGTGTAATCAAAAAAATACTAGCCCCAAATCCAAAATATGTAAATGAGCCATAAAATTATAATCTCCATTTCTCAAGTTCATGAAAATTTCTTCTATTATCATAATATAATCATTTGGGAAATCAAATCTGAGTGGTTGAGTGTTGATAATAGGGGATTATACAAGTTTATTTTTAAAGAAATGTCGCTTGATGTATTTTATATTTTGGTACTCAACATCAAATTCAATTAACATCATGACCCATTTCACCATGCAACCTATAAGATTTGTTTTGGATAATAAATATTTGAGAGGGTTCAATTTAACAATTATAGTAGTCTTATTATTCAACATATAGTGTCACAACTTTTGGGAGGCAAACACCATTTATAAACAAGACTTCTCAATAAGTGTATAATTATGCTCATAAGACACAAGCGTGTGGCTCAAATATAAAATTACATGTTTTTTTCCATGCTCATCATGTTGAACCAAGAGTGCCCTCAATACATGTTCCATGGCTAAAATATAAAGGATCAATGGTTGCCCAGGTGTTGGAAATATCAAAACTAATGGGTTGGTCAAGTGTGTAATGAGCTTCACAAATGCTAATTGGCACTCATTATCCCATTGATATGTGACCCCTTTATTCAATAGGTATGTAAATGGTTGGAATTTATCTACCAATTTTGAAATGAACCTATGAATAGATTGGCTTTTTCCTTGTAGGTTGTGAAGCTATTTGAGATTAAAAGGTGGAGGCATTTCCACAATGGCCTTGATTTTATTAGGATCTAATTCAATCCCTCTATATAACACAATGAACTCTATCAATTTTATTGAAGTGACACCAACGACACATTTATTAGTATTTAGATGAAATTTGTAATCATCTAATCTCTCAAAGATCCTTTATAGAACATCAAGATTTTTGACACATGTTTTTGATTTAGCTAAGATGTCATCAACATAATCCTCAATAAAATAATGTATCATGTCATGGAATATGATAGTCATAGCATGCTAATAAATTGTCCTACTGTTATTTAAGCCAAATAGATGAGATGATAAGAAAATGTTCCCCACGGTGTAGGAAATGTAGTTTTGTGCTGGTATTAAGGAGCTATCTTTATCTAATTGTATCTTGAGAATCTATCCATAAAGGACAAAATATCATAACCAATAGTAGAATAAAAATTTGTATCGATATTGGTAAGAATAAAATCATCTTTGGGATAATGAGACTAATATCAATCTATGGATAATGAGACTAATATTAATCTATTAGTTCAAGTAGTGGCCAACTTGAAAATATTATTTGCAAATTAGAGAGTAAGATGCTCAAATAATTTTTGTTGTTTGGATGTGATATTAGTAATGGTTATGGAGATAGGACTTGATAGACGTTACACATCCTTTGGAGATGAGAAAAATTCCCCATCTAAGAGTTCCTAAAATAGGTTTTCACTCAAGGGCTTATCTTTTTATTTACTATTGCTTTGATCAATAAGTGCCTTGAAGAGGTTTTCATTTGAGGAACTTGATGTTTTATCTTTTCCATGACTAAAAAAGTTTTCCTTCTCTCAAAAGTAACCATAAGAGTCAAAGGAAAAGTTAAATCCATACTTAGGATCACCAACTAATAATCCATCTTAGGGGTCCATATACTTGGCAATAGATTATTCATTTTGGAATTCATTAAGGGATATGATAAAATTTTGATTGTCCCAATCAATAAGTTTAGGATGGAAAAGGGGATAGTGGTATGTGAGAGTCATAATATAGTTTGAGTCAAATAGGTCCATATTAACAAGATCATTGTAAATCTATAATTAGAAATTAAGTCCCTACCACGAGTCTCATTGCTAGTTGATTTAGAATAATCACTATCAAAATACATGAGGTCACCTTTAGGCAATATAAGTCTAAAACCTTGACTCAAGTTGGGCCTACTTACCAATAATGGTTCTAGGATTCCTTATTCTCATGACCTAAGGCGTTTTATTGTATAATAAATTTTATCCATAATTAGATTAGGGATAGGATATTTAGTATTCTAAAAATAATCAATAGTGCCATCACAATATAACCTACCTCTTTTAAAAAAATCTTGTCGATCTTGATTTGGTAAAGTAAAAAGTATGAATACCATTGGTGGTTTCTATGTATCCTTATTTTTTCCAAATCATGTTGGTCCTATAAGGGATTTGTAAAGGTTTGGATTTTCCTAAATATTTTTGAGGATTAAGTAACCTAGTAATAAATAAGGCATATTTTAGATGGTATCTGGAAATGCCTATGTCTTCAATAATAACCCATTGTGCAAAGGTTACAAGAAATGGATCAGCCAAATTGGAATCAAGGTCACTAGCGTTGATATAATTATATTTGAGTGGATTCAAAAGTATTTATTTTTTATTCTTTGTGATAAATTTATAATTGGACCAATATTTATAATTATGACATCAACTTCTAAGTGTTTGCAATATTGATAAGGCTAGAGATTAGTGGTAATGGTGACTTCAATCCCATCATGGTGGAACTTGAGACATTGGTGAAAAGTGGATGGGATGGCCTATACTTAATGGATACAAGGAAGAACAAGGAATATTCTATAAGGTAGTTCAATATATACAATATGGCACAAAGTATGATGGGGCACATACCTAATAATAATCAATAAACATATAGTTTTAAAAGATTCCATTTTGGCATTATTGTATGCCTTGATCATGATTATTTTTGGTTGGATGTCTTTTGAAGCATAACCCAATCAGTGTAATAAATTGAGTGACACTATGTTTAGCATTGAACTATTATATATAATAACTCATTTGATTTTGTGATTTTCAATAATGACCTCAATATACTAGGGGTTGTTATGGCTAAGACCAAGAGTAGGCATGCCCTTATAATCAAGTGTAACTTATTAAAAAGGAGGAAAATGTACAATAAGTTTTTGTAATTATTTAGGGTTAATGTCTTAGGGAATAATAAAATATGTAATGAAATTATTCAAAATAATTTTGTTAACTTTAGATGTACATAAAATATCTAAAATCCAAATTTATGTAGGGTTTCTACATAGTTGGTCTAAGATACTATACACCTTTTCAATAATAGCATGATATGGTTTATCCTTGATTGGTGCAGTGTTTAAATTTGGATTTGAAAGCATAGTGTTCATGTTAGGTCTATTGTTGGAAGAGGGCAAAGGGACCTGAAGGGTGACTCATGAGCATGTAGTTATGATTGTGCAATTTTGAGTTGGCAAGGAGTTATTATAATTAGAAGAGGGGTGTCTAGAAATTGCAACCCATGAAAATTGAGGTTCATTGTAATTTCTTAAACCTAATGTGATATTACCTAAAAATGAGGGTGTTGACCCTATAATGATGTGTTCATTACATCAAGAAGCATTGAATGGTTCATGATCATTGATGGTAATGCTAGTAATGTTATTTACATAAATATGTCATATGGTACTATTGTAATCATAAGGCATGTATTTGTAACCCAAGTTAATAGCATGCATATTATGATACTAATTATGATCATGATAATTATGATTTTAGCCTTGTGCTTTTTTATGCTAGTTTTTCCCTTGATTTTAGTTATTTCTTGTTAGCTAGTGATTATGTTTAGGAAATAGGTCTTTATAAATTCCCATATACTAATTAGTGTTTTGTGTCACGTGTTTTACTTAAATTTAATTATTTTAAATCAATTATTTAATGAGATGTCTCAAATTAACACATCAATAAACCCCATGGCTAGTAACATGATGGAAGTTATCAAATTCATCTACCTAATACCAAACAAGTTTAGGTTGATCTTCAAGGAATGGCTTTGGTATAGGCCACATAATTAGATTATATGATATGAGACGTTTAAAAATGTGTTCAAAAGGATTTATAATTTTTCTAAATACTCTATATTTATTGAATACCCTTCATGGATGATCCCTTTGTAAAGTAGTGAAGGGATTAGGTGGGGATTGTTACACATTTGGAGTTGGCAGAGCCTACACCATTTGTACATGTCTAGATTTAATCACCCCATTCCATACCATGTTATTTTTATAGTTAAAACCTTTAGTTTTATATGTTATAATAGATTAAATACATGATTGGGTTTGATTAGATGTTTGACCTTGTGAATAAATCTTGACATGGCCTTTATTGATAAGTTCCTTCTCAATCTGTACACCATTATATATAATTTCCTTGAATGTATTTTCACAAGTGAGTCACATATTTTTAGACACATTAGGATATATGTTATATTAAAAAATATATCATACAACTATTTATCTATAAAATTATGTGGAAAGCATCTAGCTAATGCTCTCTATTATTGTAGTTATGTTGGGAAGCTTCCCCCATCTCATTGTTTGGTCTTACATAATTCAACCATAGTCAACTCATGTTAATTTTATAAGAGAAATAGTTGACATATTTTTTAGATAAATCATTCCAATACTCCATCAATCTCTTAGGTAACATGAGGAGTTGGTCTAAAGCTTGTCTAGTGAAACTATGTGGAAACAAGTGAAGCATATAAACATTACTATAAGCTACCTCTTGGCATAATAGAATTTTTTCTAATATGTTCTCAAGGGTCACACTTATCTTTGTATATGTAAAATTTGGGTGCATAAAAACTAGGTGGAAGCAGGAATTATAGGATACTTACGTCAAATAGATAGGGACATATCTCATCAAAATTATATTTCTTGACTCATTTTTTCATCTCTAATCTTGACATGATTTCATTCATCCAATTCCACTCCTGCATGTTTGGTGCATTTTTAGGTGGAATAAATTTTTTACAGTGGTATGTGCCCCTAATATTTTATTTTTATAGGGATATAAACCCTATGATCTACAACTTTGTTTTAGTTTACTCCTTGAGTCAAGTAGGTTATCTATTGATTCTTAGGTGGTTGATAAACATTTCCTAAAATATACCACCATGAATTGTAAGTGTATTATTGATTTTGAGTACTATATGTTCAATGCACCAAAAGAAATTTCTCTTTGGAGGAACTTGACAAGATTTTTTGAACAATTCCCCCAACATTCATTGAGTTTTTCATCCCTTGGTTTTACAAAGAGACAAGAGCATCTTGGTGATTGAAAAATGTATGCTCTATATTTGGCAAAGCATGTTAGAAAGCCTCTTTTGGTTTTTTTGTTTCAAATGAGACACCAGGATCTATCAAAGATGAATTTTAAATAAGGATATGCTACATATATTATATCACATTCTCTTATTCTTTATAAGCATTGTTGTTTATCAAAGTTACAACCAAAGAGTCTATTAAGTCTATGATAAGTTGTTTCACATATCATTGACTAATTTTCTTGATCTTGGTAGTAAGATATTGATTTTTTGACACAAACTCTATTAATGTTTCATTCCCTTTACTAGAATAAGCAATATTGGATTTTTTATTACGATTAAAATTTTTCTCTTATTGTTTTTCTTCTACACTAAGAAGTGTGTGTAATTATTCTATCATAAAATCTAGTGGTAACCTAGTGATTTATCTTATCAACCTTAGGATGGATTCATATTTTTATTATAAGGATTGATGTTCATAGTAATCTTATTCAGACCCTATGGTTATTGAGATATTCAAACATAATGGAGTTATCCTATAAATTATAAAAATGCTCTTCCTCATAACTAGGGTCATAAGAGACCCCACTATGGTTATACGTTTATGTAATTATTGAAAGATTGTTCTCTACATTCACTTAAGATGTAAATGTTTTTTATGAACATTATAAAGATGTGTTTATATTTATTCAAAAAAATTGACAAGGTATGATGAGAATATAATAAAAGAAGTGGTGTAGTACCACACAATTTACAAGAAAATAGTTACAAGATTTCTCAATTTTGGTTGGTTTATATCATCAAATTAGAAGATGGTAAGATAAATTTAAGACGTAAAGTATAGCCTAACACCAGAAACCTAAGTCAAAGATATGTTGATTTAATAAAATCTATATATAACTATGATGAGTTACGACTATAAAATTAGAAAGGATTTATAATTAGGAAGATAAAAATGTAAAGCAATAAGCTCAAAACATTAATTAACATGAGAAATCCTAAGTATAAATACAAAACTAAATGGGTAGCACAATGATGCCACATGTCAAGGGAATGTAAAATGGTCGAGGAAATTATAGTGTGAGTGAACACAAGATAATCTAAATTCACAATGAGAATAAAATGATGATGATTCTAGATAACATCCTTTAATAAAAATGGGAAATCATACCCAAGTTTACTTAAACCAAGTGCAAAAGGTAAATTGATATGACCTTGGATTAGAACATAAAAAGGTGAGATTTTAAATTTAAACAGAAATGAAGGACTTTAATATTTTGAGAAGTGGGAAAATTGTCTAGACTAAAATGTATAACATAAAAAAGATTTAAAAAAAATACAAACATAATGTTTTGAATGATGATTTTAGCAAGGCAAATTTTGGTTTCAATTTGGTTAGTGTAATGCCTCTTTGCTCAAATAGAATGGTGTATGAAAATGTGTTTGGTTTTATGATGTGTTTTTGGTTTTAAAATAGTTTTAGACTCAAAAATAATAATTAATTAGAGGATAAAATGACAAAACACACCTAAGTGTAATGTCTAAAGTCCTAAAATTGATAAGGTTGTATAATATTGTTGAATTCCATCTATATACATACTCTTGAGAGGATTTTATTTATTAATGAAAAAATAAAAGTGAATGAAAATTAGGGTTTTTAGGTAACCTCTTCTCTCAATATTTTATATGGTGACATGGAACTTATGGCTACTCACCCTTCCAACATTATATCCATGGAAAGTGGGGTTATTCTAAAACTAGTTTTTTACATGTCTAGATGGTACCAAATGTGGGTAGCATAGGAGATGCTAACATAAATTAGATTAAAATAAAATATCTTATTATGAAAATATATTATACTTTTCACAACCACTAAACCCATTTCTTGATCAATATACTGCAATGTTTGAGTTGATCATATCTACTGAGGGTAAAAGCTACTAATGAAGGTAGTTTAACTACTCAAACTACCTTCCTAATGATTCAAAAATTCAATTTATATACCCCATAATAGAGTGGGGTTAAAAATATGTTTTTATATGAATTCTTATGTCAACATTTCTGTAGAGAACTTATGAGGAGGCTATGAACTCCCACTCACAAGCTAAAGTATAGAAAAATAAAGATAAGTGAAAATACTTTATGGTCTTTTTAAGTTCACCCAAACCATATGGATTTGAGGAGGGCTCTTTAAAAATTATTTTCACACCTTAATAAAATACATAAATGAAAATAATTATCACTTTTGGTCACCCAAGTTCCTTATAGGGGATGAGGGAGAACATACGTACTACACTCATTTCCTTAAAAATAAAAAATCACAATAAACAATAATGAAAATAGAACTCTTAAAAGTATTTAGATAATGTGAGAGTTATTTTTAAGGCAAAAAAATGAATTATGAGTGAATTTTTCCTTTTTTCTATTGAAATGGAGATTAAATTCCTTAAAACCTACAAAAAGATGTTAGAAGTCTAAAATGAGGTTGTTAATTATTAGCACAAAATTCTATCTTATTGTTTTAAGTCTCTATTTTTATTATACAAGTCAATCTCACCATTCCATAGAGTAATCTCACAATTTGCTAGAGTAATCTCACTATTTACCAAATCAATTCTACCATTATATAGGGAAATCCCACTAAAAGATAGAATAAAGACAACATTAGTTTGTGATCTTATTATTTGTCAAGGTGATATCACTAATTAGAATTAAGAACTTGTTAAAGCATAAGGTAATCCTATCAAAGTGATATAAATTTATTAAAATAAAATATCAGTCACCTATTAATTTTTGGTCCAAATCGATCTATCCATTTCATAGCTTAATCCTCCAAATTTGTAGAGTAATCTCATTGATCTATAGTGCATTCCTACATTCTATAGAGCGATCTTGACAATTGATAGAGTGATACAACCAATCCTATAAAACATACATGTAGATAAAATTTATATAAAAAATCACTCTCACCATTCATGGATGCATTCCCACCATTTCATAGGTTGATCTCATCGATATTCAAGTCAATCCCACCACCTTTGAAAGCAATGATGCCATTTCAAAGGTCGATCCTACCGTTTTTCTCAAAAGATATGGAAATGTAAAATGAGATAAAAATAAGTAAAAAAATCCTCCAAAGATGGTATAAATGAAAAATTATAAGTTATAAAAAGTTGTGTGAGGTGTGAGTCCCATTAGGTATGCCAAAATGTTGAATAGCATTAAAAGATGCATTAGCCCATGCATTAGTCAAGAAAATATCTTATAAATAAGCATATATACACTAAAACATAAATCCCACTCCCTCATAGGGAGTTACAAATAAATTATAAGATTAATTTAAATAAGGAATACTACAAAACCTTCCAAATAGTGTCCTTCATTCCTTGTGTGGCCAAAAAGTGTGTAAATCCCCAAATTTGGTGCTCTATGTTTATGTAGATGATGATTATCAAGATTATCCATCAATTCTCAATGTACGAATATCTTAGGCTCATGAATTTGATCAATTTTTTTAAATAAGTGATGCTTTATGAAGACAATTCTACATTATAACATTACATAATTCAATCTCTCTTAATCAATGGTGAAGACCCATATTTATATTTTTTTGAAAATATTTAGAATCAACAATGACAATCCATCCTAAGATCAAGATGTGTTTCCATGGATCAATTCAATTTTGGAGGGATAATTCATAAATATTTGGAAAAATGGGGCATTAATAAGGTATGGGAAGGCTTAATCCTAATATTTGTTCCATTAATGGCTTATTGATTCCACCCCATTGATGATGTCATGGGATGATGTAGATTTGATGAATGAATTTACAATAAATAGATTGTTAATAACTTCCATGTATTTTTCACTTAGGCTCTGATTTGATTTAATTTTCTTAAATGGATTTTATTTATTTTCTACATTTTTAAAGAAAATTGTTGCATGATTAATCAACCTAGTCAAAAATATCATTTTATGAAGTCATTATTTTTTAGGAGTATATTCAAATGAAGGTGTTAGTTTAATATAGAATAATACCCTAGTTAGTACATTATGGATGTGAAATAACACATGCATGTGACATGTGTTTCTAAATTAAAAGAATTTAGTTGTATAGATCATCATTTTATGTGGTTGAAATTTGACTCAAAGTGATTTGAGAAAAGATAATAATCACATAAAATGCATTTCTCCATTCAAGGATACATTAGCCTAAATCAACACCTGTACATGATAAATTCAAACCATTTAGAGCATTTTTATGTATTTTGGTTTGATTATGCACTATCATAGAATATTTCATAGATTGACAATTTTAGCATAATAGTGATAAGAATAAGATGTCTTTAGTGGTTATAAATTAATATAAGTCTTACATCTATATTATAATTAATTGAATCATTTTTGTTAATGTGCACATGTTGGATGACTAAAATATCTATATGTTATAAGGATGTAACTAAGACTTAACAAATAGTATTTTAAGATGTAATCAAAGTGTTCTTAACTTGGAGGATGAGGTGACCCCTTTCCAAGTTCTTTATAAAAATGTATAACCCTTTATTCAAAGGGTCAAAGTTTTTGATGAATATATAGAAAGAAATCAAGAAATTAATTGTCATGAAAATATGTTTGTTCTTTATTCTTCCCTCTCTATGTTAATGAATTTAAAGTCTCTTTGCTTATATTTATTCAATCATTCTGAGTGTGCTAATGTTATGGATGAATCTAATTGTTTTCTTAATGAATATTAGTCCTAGATGAGCAATAACTATTAGGAATTGATAGATTTAATTGATTTAAGTAGTTAGTACAAGTTGAATCAATATTTCAATGCGTGTAGAGGCATTTCCATTTATATAGTCCTTTAGGTGTGAGCGATATCTACCCTAGATAACTTCTTGGTCAGAACAATAATATCTTATTCAAGGGTGTGAAATAACATCACTAAGAAGAACAACCTTTAGATGAAATCATTAAACACCCTATATTTATTATGCCATACTAATAATTGTGTTTGTTCACAAGTGTCAAAAAGGTACAAATAAAAAACATTGTTCTTGAGATGTTTGTCCACCAAATAAATGACCTTAGAAATTCCTTTTCAAAGATAGAACCTTTTTTTTGTCTTACCCTTCATTCCCTTATTTATTTTATTTGAGGTGTATCCACCATAGAATAGTTATCAACCCATAAAAATGACCTAGTGATTTATCCTTTTTTTTTAGAATCCATGCACCCATCCATAAAACTTGGTTAAACACCCTACAAGCTCAACATGTTATTTCACCACCTAGTTATTTCAACCATATATATGCAACTCATTATCTAGAGTAGAAACTAGTTCCATAGAGATCTAAATTCATTATAGGCTACCTTATTTAAACCTATATTAGGTGTGCATAAAACTCACATCAACATGTTCCATTGTGGATTGATCATCTTGTTTGAAGAGTCTTATTTGACATTTTTTATGATTTCACCTTCATCCTTACAAATTTTAGAATCATATTCTCTTCTTATTTCTTTCCCAAAATTTTATACTTCCTCTTGAATTAAATTTCCATTAAGGAGTATTATTATTTTATTTCAACTCCCTTTCTTATTTTTAAACTATTTTATCCACTTTTGTAACCCAAAATTAAGCTTAAGGGGGAGAGTTAGAGATTAACCTTATTTGGGTTCACTATAGGATCTTTAGGCTTACCCGAATCCTCTTTTAGGTTTGAATATAATATAATTATTAATTCACTTTATATCATATTTATGAGGTTTCTCTCACCTCTCTTATCCACTTTTTTATTTTAGGAGTTACTTGTGCAAGTAACTCCTCCTCCCACATGACACACACTTCCCTTCACTCTCTTTGAGGATATGAAATTTGTAACACACCAATGGATAATTATAAGGTCATTTTGATATTATAGTAACTCCCTCATCCTTAATCTTTCTCTATTATAATATCCCTCTCCTCCTCTCTTCTACAATAGTCTTTCCATTGAGATCTTGTGGTGCCTCTTTTAGCTTGAGGCCACTCTTCTATTTACTCTTGTTTTTACTTATTATTGTAGTTGGAGTTAAAAAATTTAAAATTATTATGATATATTTTTTTATTATGTGGAGCCTATTTCCAAATTACAATTTATTTAAAATATTGTACATTAAAATTTACTTTATACTCTTAATTTATTCTCAACAAGAGTATAGATATTCATTTTATATGTACTTGTATATGTGTGGTGTCATCACCCATTATTAATGGGGAAGCATTATGGGTTTACTTGGCCCATGGTTTTGGTACCCTTGTTTTTTAAAACTACTATGTCAGTTAAATATTTATGTATTATATATGGAAATATAATAGGCAATACATCAAAAGAAGAATTGAGTTTGTGAAGGTGAATAGAGTGTGTGAATTCAAGTGTGAATTCACTAGAGTTTTTTGAGTGCAGATCCAATTTTTTTTTTGCATTTTAATTGTGAGAAGACTGATATCAAAGTGGATTTTACTCTTTTATATTTTATTAAAATCTAATAAATTCTGTCTTGGTGGATGTATCCCACGTTGGGTGAACCACGTTAAATTTTGTGTTCTTGTTGTGCATTTTTATTTTTTATGTATCTCTATTCATAGCTCTTGTTATTATTATTGTATGAATTTTTTTATACATTAAGTTTTGATTTATTACTAACAATATTGTGGGGTTTTCTCTCTATTTTATAGTTTCCTTGTTAATTATTGTCTCTCATTTTATGATTTGATTCACTCTTTAGGTAACATTGTTGATTTACACATTTTTTAATGTACTCAACATTATTTTCTATAGATATTTAAAAATAATATAATATATTTATTTACTCATGGAAATATAATAATGGAAATTACTAAGAATCACATCTTTGATCTACCTTTTCTAGTTGAATTATTTTTAACTAGTGAGATTTTTATTTATCTTTTCCACTACTAAAACATAAAATTATTATAGGTTAAAGTATAATTTGATTTTTTTGAGGGTGTTTGGATTAATATGTATAAATTATTATCTTGATGATATTAACACAATGGTTCAACCTCCCAAAGGTGATGGTTTTTACAAAAAAAAGGTATCTGAATATATATGTTAAAAAAAATTAGTAACGACATCAAGATCTAGTAAACTAGTGATGGAGGATAAGCTGAAATTATATGAATTCAAAGCATAAAATAAACCTCTAATGCCATTTTCATCAAAAGGGCATGAAAATAGAGATTATATCAAATAAAAAACATAGAAAATGGGTTATATACAAGGATGTTATAGAATATGAGAGTGAACCCTCTCTTATGTTTTATGGGAGAAAAGTATTCCTCAATGCTAGCCAGGAAGTAGGAATGGTATATTGGCTCATAGTGTATGGAGATATTAATTTTAAAATATAGTAGTCCCCATTTATTTCAAAAACACAAACATCCTTTAATTCATATTTGATCATTACAATGAAACATATAGGGAGATATAAAATATATATGGTTTGGTTTTATTGGACCTAAATGCTAAAACTCCCAAAGATATTTTTGGGTTGTCAATTATTGGTGTTATACAATAAGAGATGAAAATAGTTGATTATGTGTATAAAAATAACCATATTATTTAAAAATATATTGAGTTATAAAAAACATGGGAAATAATATAAGGAATACATTATAATAAACTATGTATGGATGATAACTTATTTTACCTATTTGATATAATAATGTTCTTACCTTACTTCCAACATGCCATGTCTATTTTGTCACAATTTTTTGTGTATGAGGATTTTATGTCACTAAAAAATCCTAGGATATTAGTTTTACCATATATTTTTCATTATCATAACCCCATTAGTTATGATTATGTTGCACTATTGTTAACACAAATCGATAATAAATTTGTTGATTACAAGAAAATTTGGGTCCTAATAAGTTTAGTTACTCATCCCATCAATGTCACATGTATATATATACTATAACTACAGTAAAATTAATAAATAATTAGAGATAAGAGATTGGTAATATTAATAAATAATTTATTATAGTTCATAAATAATTACAATCCTAGATATGTCATTTGGACCAAAAGTACTAGACCATTTTTTAGGATTATTTTGTGGAGACTTTGTACAAGTTGATTAATGGAGAAGAGATCCTTGGGTTAAGTAATGGATTAATTAAATTATTAATGACCCTATAGTTTTCTATTTTAAAATAATCCCCTACCCAAAATTGGGTTGAATTATTTTTGACACCAAATGGAACATATATAAGAGTTTATGGAGCTAGTGTGTTTCCCTTTATCTTGCCTCTTCATTTAAATTTAAGAACTTTATGTGTGGATTTAATAAGGAAAATTGATTCCATATAGAAATACTTTGTAAAATTTAATAATTTCACCTTTTGAAAATTTTGGTAACTATTGGAATTCTCAAATTTTATTATAGAGGTTCCCTTGTTGTCCCCACAAATTCCATCTCTGAACTATGTTTCACAATGTAGGGGAAGATAATATGTAATGCAAAAAGCATTATTAAATATATGTGATCTAAAGAGGTTTATTAAATATAAAGGGAATTCCAAAAGGAGAAGTTGATATATATGTATAAATTATTTGAATATAGATGAATTACAAGAGAGAAAATTACAATGGATTAGATTAAAAATCACTAAGGAAAGAAAAATGAAAAAATAGACATTACAAAAGGTCATAGTTTAACATTTTTAACCCTATAAAATAGATGGATAAGATATTAGAAAATATTTATAATTAAATTTATCTAAATAATGAACATAAAAGGCAAATAACCAAATATTAATAATATAATGTTGATGAAGAGATAATACCTATCATGTCATGAAACAAAAATATGAATGTATACATCCTAATTATGCCAACTTAATTCATCATCCAATCTATCATCAAATAGCTTGAACTAACATCATTAAAATTACAATATGACACCCATATGAAATTACCAGATTAATAAAATAATCCCATATAAACCCATTAACATCACCCCATAAAAATATCTAAATTAATAAATATTAATTATTTAATTGTAGCTTAACAAATTCCATGATGAAAATAAAAATTTAAAATGGAGTAGAGGAACAAAGGAATGAATGGTAAAAAATTCAAATTTTTGGGTGGGTGGGAAGTCTCTAGTGAGAAGAGTGATGTGAAGATGAAGACAAATCAAATGAATCAGTTGAAGGAAAACCTCTACATGGTGTATTTCTTAGTCGGCTACAAAAACTACCTATTCTTTGGGGTCCATGGGATGGACTGTGCTCAGAATTGCATTTTTTTCTACTAAGATATTATGTTTATTTATTCTTAATTAGATATGCTCATAGGCATGGATCAAGGAGATCCTACCTCAGATAGAAACGTGGATCTTATCTAAAAAATTATGCCCTCTACTGAACATATTGGTGATTCTAATCAGGGAAGTAAGTTATTGAGTTTCATTACTACTTTGAGCATCATTTATCCAGTTAGAATCATTTGCCTTAGAGGAGACTGGTGTTATGGTCTCTCTTAATCTATTTTACTATACATTGTGTTTTCTTAGTGAACTTACCTAGTAAGATAATGATTGTTACATTCTTCCCTAAAACTTTTAAGTGTTATCTTATGTTAAAGATTTAGTTTCATAGTAGTCTTCCAGGGAATTTTTTGAAATGGTTCCCTATTAAAGGATTTAAGATACAACTAAAACTATGGTTAGTGTTAGATATATTGTGTTTAAGTATTCATTCCTTATGGTTTGTTTGATAACGGTTGTGATTAAATCTTTGGGTGTAGTTTTGGGAAAGGATTAAAGATGTACATCATTGGAATGAGCCAACTTCTTAAACCAAGGATTGTGCTAAAAAATACTGATTTACTAGCTTTAGATATGGGGTCATCCCTCCTTGAGTACATGTCATGGGTTGATCCTCTCTTTTAATATTTTGAGTGGATTTAAAGAATCCTAAAGGACATATCTACTATGATTTTGGAGTGGAAAATGTAAATTTTGGATCTAGGTGAAAGGGAAAAGTAGAACTATAATAGTAAATCCTATTGATGTTCAAGATTAGGGAATATTATGAATATCTTAAAAAAAATTGGCAAAAAATGTATGGATATTAGGTCTTGGATCCTCAATAGAATGTTTTACCCTTTCTTTAACTATATTGGCCTAACTTCATTCAGCCATGGATTTGACCTATTTTTTTATCAATCCCCTATTTTGGGGTAAGGTGTTCTATTTTGGTCTACTTCAAAGATCATTTGGAGGAAGGTTTAATTTATTATTTAAGGACTCTAAGATTCCATATGGTTTTCATCTCTAGTTCATACTTTGGAATTGTTATGGACTTGTTGGATCTTAGTTTCAAGTGGCCAAGTTGGATTTTAGGTTATTTGTGGATGTTGATCCTATGATAGAGACTTGGATCTACATTTGTGTCTAGGATGGATCTCAATCCAACAAAAATCATTCCATATATACTTATACCTCACACTCTTTAAAGCCTAGAATGGTTATCGGTCCATCTAAAATTGGAAGGTGTTTTCTCTTTTAGATCTTGGAGACCTGGATCTCCTCATGTATTTAGGCTAATTCAAGATCTAGTCAAAATAGGTTTCTTATTGCTGTGAAATATAATCATCTATAATTTTTAGTTTAAGGTGGTTTTTAATCTAGTAAAAACTGATTGGTTGATGTACTAGTTAAAATTAATTATTGCCTATTGGTTCCTAATATAATCAAAATTGGATGTTTTTAAGTCAAGGGCCTTGGCTCTTTCTATCCAATTTGGATCCTATATCGATTATATATTGGACTGATGCTTAAATAATGTTAAGCTCACATTTGGATCCTACTGAACCTAATGGTTTCTTATGACCTTGGTCTCCTTTATCCTAGTTTAATTTTTGGTTCATCTAACATTTGTTGGTTTCCACACTAGTTAAATATGGTATTCGCTCTTTTTCTATTGGTCATAGATCCATTAAAAATAGGATGTTTATTCCTTAGGTTGGGTTGTTTTTTTACTTTTGGTCAGTTTTTTTTGTCTAGGACGAGACCTAGTCCTCCTATTATAACTTTTAATAGGGTCCTTTTGTAATCCTAGTCAGTTGTTTCTGGCCATGGGAAGACATGAACCTTCTAATGTGTCTAGGGCTAGTACCCACATTAGTTATTAAATGTGGGTTTACTCTAATATAAATAAATTTCATGAACATAAAATTAAAAAATAAATAAATCATACATATCAACCAATTCCTTCAACTCTCTCAACTAACTCATTAAACTAGTCAACCAACTCATCAAAATGGTCAATCAGTTACCTCACTACCTCAACCAACTCATTAGTCCACCAAATCCATCAACTTAATTATTGAATGAAAATAGAATATCATCCATGAAAAATAAAAATAATTAAATAAATCTAGATAAATCTCAATTGTCCATTCCCTCATCCAAAAATATTTAAGAGTACCTTTCATCCTTCATTGTTGATAACTTAAATATTTATAAATCTCTTGCATCTATTATACGGAGGATAAGCTTGGAAAAATCAACATAAATATTTTTCATCTTTTCCATCACTCTTTATATGTGTATTTTGTTAAAATTCAAGCATGATTCTATTGAAGTAACTAAAATCTTTCAACATTTCATGAGAAAACCATCTCAACAAAATATTTTTTTTAGCTTGATAAGTGAAGGGAAATTGGTTTTATATTTTAATTTATCAATCAATATTTGTTAAAATTTAGATTATGAATTTTGTCTTTGGTCTTAGTTTATATTTAATTTCTAAGTTATAGCAAACATAGTTATGGCATGCCTAGTGGCACATCCTTTTTATATTTCATTTTCTTATTATTTTGTGGTGTTATTATAAATTTTGTTTAGTTAATATGGTAGTTTCATATTCCTGAGATAGATTTGAGTCTTCTTAGTTTAAAATTATGATTATTTTTATGAATTTTATGTCTTTTTCTTTATTTTCTATGTTTTAATGTTTCTATTTTACATTTCGGCATTTCCATTCTTTGAAGCAATGTTTTTGCATTAGGTTTTCGTGTTCATATGTTTTTTTAGGGCATAAAAACCTAGTGGTGTTTATGAAACACATAGCAGAAATTTTTTCACACTTAGTGGTGTTTTTCACATTAAGTTGCATTTCTGCACATCCAATGGCATTTTTGCACAACTAGTGGTATTTATACACACCCAGTGGTAGAGTATTTTAGGGGTTTAGAATGAAACCACACATATAATTAGATATGTGAATCTTTAGATGATGAAATGATATTTTAAAAAAGGATATGATAGTTTTTAATTCGAGCATACCTTGAAAATATATGTTGTGCCAACTAAAATCTATTACTCTAGATACTATGGGATCTTATTGTGTATTGTTCAACTTTTCTAGATCATTCTATGTTGACACAAAGAACTAAGTAAATATTTTTAACATCACACAATTCTAAGGAAGTTTATGTGGCTAACATAGATTATGTATCCTTTCATAACTTGTAGAGACTATCTACAACCTTGTGTTCCTCTGTAAAACCAAGATCAATCACCATAATAATGTGTAGGATTCATATAGGCCCTAAGTCTCCTTATATTTTTAAATTATTTCAAGATGAACATTGTATTCAATAAAAAATACATCACATTTATAAATAAATCCTAACTCAAAGAAGATAGATCCTACTTACACTTTGGATTGGAGATAGAATAAATAATTGATAACATAACCAATATGTGAATCCTCTAGACCTAATAAAGAGATATCTTATCACAACAATAATAATAGGGAGGGTTACAAATCCTTCACTCAAGGAAAATAATGTAATCACCCTAACTAAACCCTATGTTTGCATATTCACTATACTAATACCAAGAAAAGAAATCTAATCTAGTTCTCAACAAATCTTGTGGCACAAAGTGGGGTTAATAAAAAAAAATTAAATCATCCATAAGAGGCATATAATCACATCAATTTATACAAAAAAATAATTCATGGAAGATAAATACAAATGCATATTTATCTAGTATTATGAAGGAATAATAAAGTTAGGAATATTTACCTTTTAATACAAATATGTCAAGCCTCAAACTCTCCCTTGGCCAAGGTGATTCACAAGAGGTTATTGTGGTATGTAAGGATGATAAGAATAAATCATCTCTAAGATACACA
Source organism: Torreya grandis (assembly GCA_037957365.1). NCBI lineage: Eukaryota > Viridiplantae > Streptophyta > Pinopsida > Cupressales > Taxaceae > Torreya > Torreya grandis. The sequence continues at coordinate 1,596,722 of JARHVA010003242.1, forward strand.
ACCTATCAATGCATCTAAAAGACTTATTAACAAGATAAACTCCATATCTCCAAAGAAAGTAGGAAACCTTAAGCTTGATCCTCAAGTAGAATGGTGCATAAGTAGATGCATAATTAATCTTACTTATTATTATATTATCTAAATAATGAAAAATTGAAATTGTATATATACATGGATTTGACCCTAAGGCCTTCCAAAAAATTTGGCCAATAGGGTCGACCTAGTTGACCTAGTAATTTTATTGACAAAAACTCATTAGGTCACGAGCTAGGTCATCAACGAGCCAACATGGACCCTAAATGAGTTTCACGAATAAGAGTACAAGGTAGAATTAATTGATTTATTTTAATACCATTGTTATTTCACATGCTTTCCATTTTATTAAATTATGTTCATACTTCCCAACATGATTTAGTGCAATTTTACATTTTTTAATTTGGTGCCAAATATTTTTCATTGTTTTAAATATAAACATTTTTCTATCTTGTTTACCACTCTTTGGTTTCTTATACATAGTAATATTTTGTTACTATACATTTCTAAATGTGATATAGCATATGTAAATTTGTTTTTGATTAATTATAGTTTACATTACTAGTTTAATTGGGTCAAACTTGTATCTTATTATTGAAACTCATTTAGGGTCTAAGTTAGCTCTTCGATGACCTAGCTCGTGACCTAATGAGTTTTTGTCAAGAATAATACTAGATAAACTAGGTTGACCCTATTAGCCGAAAAGGTTAGAAGGACTTAGGTTAAAATCCATGTATATATAAAAGATCAAATTTCCATTATTTAGATAAGATAATAATAGGTAAGAGTTATTATGCATCTACTTATGAACCATTCTACTTAAGGAGTAAACTTAGGGTTTCATATTTTCTTTAGAGATACAAATATTATCTTACAAGTAAGTATGTTAGATAAATTGATAGGTTATGTAGCCTAGATATGTTTTATTATTATCATCTGTACATACCATAATAACCTATTTTGAAGCACCTTGGCCAAGGGAGACATTGAGGCTCAGTAGGTTCATCGTCAAATGTAATTATTCTTAACTTTGTTCCTCCTTTGTAAGAGTAGATAGATATGGATTTTTAATTCTCTTCTATGAATTAGGATTTTGTATACATTAAAATGAGTATATTTATCTTATGCATGTTTTATTTTATTATTTATTACCCCCAATTTATGCCACAAGTTTTGGTGAGCACTAGATTAGACTTGAGTTGATTTATTATTAGTTTAGTGAAATATGAAAACATAAGACCTAGTTAGGGTTATTACATGATTGTGCTTGACTAGAGGATTTTTAACCCTGCCTAACATTTTGTATTATGGTAAGATATCCCCTAATTGGGTCTATTAAATCCACATATTGATCATCTTCTCAATTATCTAGTGTATCCCCAATTGGATGTCTAATTATGATCTATCTTCTCTAAGTTAGGATTGATTTATAGACATGATGTATTTTTTAATTAAATACATTATTATGAACCCAATGTGAATCTAACCCTTATAGGTTTAATTTCATGTTTTACATTATTTTATCATTTTATTTATAATTTTTATATATTTATGATACTATGTATATAGTGTTAGTATAGTTTCTAACTTCTATGCATAAGTTTAACACATAGTCACCACAATACTAATATATTATATTTGTGTAGGTCGTCACTAGGTATAGGCTACTAGGTTGAACAACTCAACACAGTACATGGTTTCACATCCATATATTTTACTAGGTGAACCTTCTTGACATAATACACTTCCAAACTTATAGAAAACATACTAGGTTGACACTATCATCATAGTATTCTTCATAAGTTTCAATAAATAGGTAACTATAGAATTAGGTCAAATCAATCGACATAGTTGGTAGAGTTTTCAAGTATAAATCAAGGCACTTCAATAAGAATATCACTTTACTCTACATCCTCCAACCGACCAAGTCTTCTTTCTCTCCTTCTGTATCATTTCTATTATTCATTATAGTTCTATTTTTCATAGTTTGTAGTCTTTAAAAATACCCTTATACAATAAACTAGGTCCACTCTATCGACTTAGTTCAATATTCTATTTTGTCTGGAGGACTAAGTTGACACTATTTATGTAGTTATTTAATAGATCCTTTCTTTAGTATTATATTAACGACACTATCAACTCTATTCTATAATCTCTACATACACTATCATCTGAACCAACACAGTGCTAAATTTCCAATTTGGAATTAACACTTATATACTAGTAATTAGCTCACACTTTCATTTTTAGTTGCTTAAATGCTTAGAATAGATCAAATAGTCTAATTATGTGGTTTTTCAATATACCTTTTAGTATCACTACTTTTTTTCTTTCTTACACACACTACCAAATCACATAATCTTAAAATGCATTCAAACAATTATCTACCCAAGGCCCTACTTACTTGGATTTTATCACCAAGGGGGAAATAAAATTGGTTTTTTGGCTAAGTATAAACACATGATTAATGGTATATATTGGAAAAACACCCAATACCCTTATTGTTGTGGTGTGTCAAATGAGGGGGTAGGCCCCAATACCAAGTTAGTACCATTACCAACACAAATCCCTTTCGACCTAAACATCCTAAGACCATCCATAGATTGATTTTTAGTTCCTTACTTGAATCTAACTTCTTATCACACTTAAAATGATACTCTAATAATCTAACATTCAGGATGACCACTAAGTTAGCATTTAATTTCCAATTTTACTACTTTCTCTTTGATCTATCGTATGTTATATTATAAAAACTTACATTAGCCAACATTGGTGTAAGGTTTTGTGTTATGTGCCTCAATTGGATCATCCTCATTAACCCAATTTATTGTGTTTTTCTATTCATTTCTTACTTTAAAAAGTATTTGCAATTTTTTTTCTTATTTTAATACATAGTCATTCTATTCAACATAGTCTCTTATAGATCGTCTATTTCCTCTACTTTAAATACTAGGTCGACCTTGTTGGCACAATATTATTTTCTAACTTATAGGATATAGTACTATTATTGACCCTATAAAATCTATATCATTTTTTCCCTTTTTTATATCTAGGTTATAGAACTAGGTTAACCTAGTCAACTCTATATCCCTATTTTTCTCAAATTTTAGACCCTATTTTTATTACTAGGTCAACCCAATCAACTCTGTACTCTTATCTACCTCTTATTTTTCCTTTATTTTGTATCAATTTTACCTTATATAACCCTTATTCCTCACCATTAACTTCTTATTTAGGGAAAACACTAAGTTGAATTCAATGGATATGATGAGTCTCACCAACCCTCATAGGGTCTCCCAGAAGTACATTAGGGCTCCTCTCTTGGATGAGAGTAATGTTCATATAAACACTCACATAGTAAATTATGGGACATCTACTCATTCTTCTTTACATTATAATCCTCTCTACTCACTTAAATATCAACTTGAATTAGATTATACCCTTCAACTTCTCTTCTTTATCTCTAAGATTCCTCAACATTGAGAAAAGGATCCTTATACCATTTACCAAATCATGAATAGTGGTCAAGTTGAACAGAATCATTCACCTTCTCCCACATTTTCATATGGATTTGGGGATACTATTTTCTTTAATTATTAGCCTCTTCCCTTTAATTTTTACCCCTTCTCATACCTTGACTTCTTCTTCTTTGATTTCTTCTACCTTCATGCCTAGTACCTCCACTAACATGGTAGGTTATACTTCTAGTGGGCATCCTCCAAGACCCATTCTCCTCAACACTTCCACTATTGTATCATTTTTTAAACCATTGTAATCATTCTTCTAGTGCTTCCTCTTCTCATCCCTTCACTAGTCCATATTTTACCACACAAGCAAATTATGCCACTAGTGCCTCAGATTCTAATAGCTCTTCTCAAGCTCCTACCAACAGCCATAGTGGTACCCAAACCACTAATTCTAATTCTAATGTTTCAAACAATACCAATAATGAAACTAAAACTGACCAAATTTTATTACAAATACTCAATCAAATGAATGATTCTCAAGATCATAATGTAAACCAAATGATGTGAATGCAAAACCACCTTATCCATCTTCAAACCCACCTTTAATAGATGCCATGGGGTATTCTTAATCAAAATTTTCTCTCACCTCCTCTTCAAGATTCCCATGGTAATCTTATCCCTAAACCTTATCTTGTCAAAAAATAATCAAGCATCTTAAAAATGAGCCTTTTACATATGAAATGGATGATATCAACATAGGAGGTATCACCCATACCATTCTTCCATGCACTGTCATAATAAATGATAATATACTGACACTTTACATCTTACTACTCCTCAATCCTTATAAAAGGTCATACCTACCCCAAACATACTACCTAAATATATTCCTAAGTATGGAGAGGTATATTGTATTTTGAACCAATGTGACATCCATCATAATGACCATTGTCATATCCTTCAATAACATGTTAAAAATCCCTTTTTAACTATTCCTACCCCTTCTACCATTCCTCCCATAGGTCATTCCCATAAAAAGGCTCCCCCTTCTTACTCCATGGTTTGACTTCATATCGTTCCATATCTTCTTTTGGTAGCTTTTTCCCCTTTTTTTCCTCCACTTGTGAGTCCTTCACCTATGGACCTTCCCTTAACTATGGATCCTTATCCACCTATGATTTTGTCACCTATATATCCTTCCCCACTGATGATCCCTTTGTCACCTATAACATCCATTATTATGCATTCTTATGAACATTTTCACCTGATATCCCTCCTTATCATGATCCATAAACCATTACTACCTTTTCTATTAATGACATTTGATGTGAGGTATTTTCCTAATTTTCATTAAAGATAGATGAGACATTCACTATAGTTTGCATTTAACTTCATATAGACTTATCAGATGTTCTAGATAACGTGTGTGGACAAATATATCAATACCTATGAGCAAATTCATGGTGTTATTAAATTTTCATTTGGATTGTACATGTGCTCCAATTTTATCGTTTTCTATTTGTTATATCATTTTACATTGTGTCAAATTCTTAATTATCTTGTAAGGTGTCTATAATTTTGCACTTTATATGGATTATAATTTTAGTTATTCTTTATCATGGATGTTTTCTTTATCTTTTTATCCTTTTATTATTACATGTCTTTCTTATGATTCCCTTGTTCTCTTTTCATGATTGTTTTCTCTCTTATCTCTATATACATGGATAATTATTATTGTGACTTGGTTATACAAACCTTGTTCCCTTTAGTCATTCCTTATATACCATGTGATCAATTTGTAAATAATTAATCTCATTATAATATCCTATTAATGGTCCACTTTGGATTTCCTTTCTTCCCTTTATTACCTTTAAAAAATTAAGTATATACATGGTTGAGACTTGAGATGACATGTTCGTTTATTGTTAAGCCTAAATGTCCCAGTCAGTCTTGTCTTTGGTTACTTAGCTTAATTTAGCCTAAGCCTAAAGCTAATTATTGTGTATCACTATATCTATCACGTTTATTAATTATAATTATATATAGATGATTAATCTTAAAATCCATAAAAGCATTTAAAATACAAATTATTTAATAAAAGGAAATAATTCAGAAAGGCAACATTTAAAATTCTTAAAAGTTAAATCACAATAAAAGATGTGATTTAAAGAAAATATCCTTATTATAGTTGTAACTCAAAATCCCAAATTAACCTCATGATATAATTTAAGTCTATTAGGGTATGGTAGGATAGTAGATTATAAATTAGAATAAAAAAAACTTTTAGTGCTACCTACTTTCTCATGCCAGTACCCAATCTTCATAATAGACCGATAGATCTATAAGGGGTCTTGAGGAATGGGGAAGATGTCATGGGAAGGTAGGTCCATTTTAGTTTTCTTGTACCAATATAATTTCATGATTTTATCTTATTAGTATTCTTACTAACCTACATAAATTTGTGTCTATATCAAAAATGTTTCCTTTGTACATTGATGGTCATTAGTCACTTAGTGTCTTCTCATGTACTTACTATACCTCATGTATGCTAAGTTATTCTCAAAATATTCATAATTTATGCTTTTTACATTTCCATATTTTTCATTAAATACATTCCTCATATTTTCTCTTGAGAAATATTGTTTTATTCATTGATCACTCCCTTAGGGATTCCATTTGTGAGTTACATTCTACGACCATGGATAGGACCACACATTTTTTACAGATTACGAAAATTTTCCCATTGATATTAACAACATCCCCTTTTACCATATTTTCACTTTTATTCTACCTCAGTAGTGTTTCCTTTATGAGTTGCAGTGTAAGACCATGGATAGGACCTAGCCTCCCTCACAGAATTTTCCAATAGTCCAAGTCATAAAAAAAATTATATGTGTCAAATATGAGATAAGATTTGTTTAACAATGAAGTTTCACGTCATTGATAAGATTATCATCTTGTTTGAGTATGTTTTATGCTTACTTTGTTACTATTTCACTTTTGTCTTCTTATTTTATGATCACATGTAAGAATCCAACCATTTCTTGAATTTTTCATACTTCCCAGCTTCAATTAGTGTGATAAATTTATGACCAATTTTGCCAATTTTTTTTCTCTTTTATACTTCACAACATGATTTAGTATGATTCATTGACATAACTAATTTTTTTTCTACCATTTATATTTCACATATTTTCCACTTTATTACATTATTGTCATACTTCCCAATGTGACTTAGTGTGATTCTCTTCATTTTAATGTGGTTTAAATCATTCTCTTAGTTTAAAAACAAACTTTTTCCATCTTGTTTACCATTATTTTGTTTCTTATAATTATTAATTTTATTATTTTTACACATTTCCCAACATGAAATAGTGTGTAGTACATTTATTTTTGATTGATTTTACTTAGCCAAAATCTTTTTGCTTATTTCTTTTTAACTATGCATGTGTCCTACGTAATTATAGAAAAGAAAAAACAACTCATATATTTCCGATGGCATATACAACAAAAGATATATATATATATATATATATATATATATATATATGTATATATATATATATGTATATATATATATGTATATATATATATATGTATATATATATGTATATATATATATGTATATATATATATATGTATATATATATATACATATATATGTATGTATATATATATGTATGGATATATATATATATATGTATATATATATGTATATATATACACACATATATATATATATATATGTATATATATATATATATATATACATATATATGTATATATATATATATGTATATATATATACATATATATATGTGTGTATATATATACATACATATATATATATATATATATATCATGTGTTTTGATACAATGTACAAAATTATGCATCATTCCATCTTTATGGCTAGGCTCTATCCTATTTATGTCGTGGCCTAATAATGCTTCTCATATATGCCTCTGAAAATCATCTCTAAATAATATATTGTAAAGAGACTATCCAAGATCTCAAACCTATAATCCATCCTTGTAGGTTTGCCACCTGGGCCTCTACCTATGCTAGTTGGGTCATTATAGCCATATGCATGACTCTCTCCTAAGCCAAGGTTTTCCATATATGTGTCTCTCCTAATCCTACCCCTATTAGTGTTTTTGTCTCCTCCTTACACACATGTACTCATCTCACGGTCTCTCCTCCTAATTTGAACTAGCTACCTAGGGTAGATACTATTGTAGGATCATCTAGTGTAATAATGTCATATTACATTAACACTTCATCCAAGATATCATGGAATGTTCATTTCACTTTGGATCCCCATATGGTCTACTCCTCTATACTATCTACAAAATTCAAACTATATAGATATTAGATCACTGATATATCTCAAAAATATATCTATCTATAATCAATCTCAAAAAACTTAAGCAAATGTTAAACCATTTATTATTACATGTTTGAGTGTCACCTACCACTATCTCCTCATATGTAAAACCATTGATCATGGTTTCTCCATTAGCCTATCTTATTATTACCTTATCTATGGGATATCTCACAACTAATTTAAATCCATGGGTCTCTGCCTATGTTCATCTCAAGCTATGCCTGAGTGGTACCTTTATCAACCAAATCTATACTAAACCACCTGATGGTCATCTAAGATGACCACCCACTCTGCTCTCTTTCTCTCTCTCACTACCAGTGTCTCTATTGATCATATTATTGAGGTGGTAATTACTCCTCATATTATGGTACTTTTATCACTCCTACATCCACATCTATCTCCTCTCTATTTGTTGGCTACCATGCTTGACATGTCTATACTTTTTGATACCATGGTATGACCTCTAGTCTAGTAAATAGTAGTATAACTCCTCTCCCCCTCAGCTCTCTCATATGTCTCACCCAAAATGTGGGCACCACTATCAAAACTGATGGATGAATAAGTGTTATCTATCTTGGTATATTTTCCATTAGATATGACTCTATCTACCAGGTGTATTGTCTTATAATATGTACCCATGACAATAATGGTACAACTATCCTTCAATTTAGCCATACTATAATGATGTGCCCATATAGTTACCACATAATGTCTACCTACATAATTATCTATAGTGATAATATGTGATGTATGGCCCATACTACCCATTCTTACCACCACCTCTGCACCTAAGACTACCAAACATCAAAAACATGGGGTTATATAGTTGGCCAATGCATCAAGAACCTCACATATATATCTAAGACCTCAACAAAATAATTATCCCCATGATATTTTTCCTTCTAGACAACATCCTATACATGTCATGTGTAATCTAGACCCATAAGATATAGCCTAAATCATATATTACCTCATGATCTAAAATGGACCGACATAAGGCCATCACATATAGTGGTACTTTACCATCTAATTTATGACACAAAATTGATGCTATCATAATTCATATAACTATATTTCAAATGTCTATAATATGATTTCTATACATATCAAATAGGCTAAATCTTAGCTTGAGATATACCCTATCTGATCCCATAACCCATAAGGCTAAGAATCATATTTTATTATTTTTAGTAAAGGGGTTTTATTCCTAGTTACATAAATAGGTCTGAGCAAAGTAAATCAATAAATAATATGCATGAATTAAGCTACTAATTTGTATAAATAGATTTGTATTTTTTGCCTTTTCTAAATATAGTGATAAATAAGAGAAATCTAACTTAGCTTATTATAAATGATCCAGACTGATGTAGGGTCTAATATTAGAGGAGCACAACTAGGAAACTATCATAAAATAGATTGATCCAAAACTCTAAATCTTTGGTTTAAATATCATTCAAGAAATAAGAACAATACAATTCAAATAATGTTATCTTTGAGAAGAGATGTTTTATTGATCAAATTTGTAGACCCAAACATATGCCTATCTCTGAGAAGAGATGTTTGATTTCCATTTTGGGTTACATATTCATTTATACATGTTTTTCAAGTGGGAGGAGGATGTGTAAGGTCACCAATCTTGAGGCAGATTAAGTGGTTTGACTTCCATGATTTAAAGCAATACAAAATTTGAGGAATTACTATTTTTAGAAACTAACTATTTTTAGATTGCACTACTAAAATTGAAATTTGTGGCACTTCTATTAGGTTTTCAGGGGTTAAAGTCCATTGATCTAAGATTTATGTCATCTCACCACATTCTCCTCATTCTTATCTTTCCAACAGTTTAAATGGTGAGTCAATTAAAGCTACGGTGTAAAAGTTATGGCTCTTAGAAGTTTCATCATCAATTGGGGTGGACTTGTCACTTGAATTATCACCTTAATTGTTGCCCAGATCAAGAATTAAGAAATAATAATTAATAAGTATGGTGTAAATAATATGAAATAATTAATTTATTAATTTGTATAAATAGATTTGTATTTTTGTCTTTTATAAATATAGTGATAAATAAGATAAATTTAACTTAGCTTATTATAAATGGTCTAGACTGAGGTAGGGTCTGATATTAGAGGAACAAAAATTGGGAAACTATTAGAAACTAGATCTTAAGGTTAATTTTTGGATTGGACAATAGCATCAAAAGTGGGACACCCTATTGTCTAGTGATATAGTCCTTTTCTAGTGATATTGTTGAGGTCATCTAAGCTTTTTGGGTTTAGTTCAATAGACTTATGTTACCATGTCAGTGAAATAACAATGTTTTAAATCTTGTGGAGCTCATTGTGAGTCTATTTTAAATCTTCAAATCCATAGGATCTCTTTGTTCTTAAACTTGAATGGAAACTTGGAAAAGATAGAGAAGAGGTTAGTGTGTAAAGGATATGTTGGATTCACTTCACACCCCATGTGTGGGCACACTACCTACATACCAATACTTTGAAGAAGGATCAAGCTAATGTGATTCTCCCATTGAAGTTTTTGTTGTAATAATATATTATAAATTTAATTAGATGAGAAATTACATGTACTTTAGATGACTATGGACTGGTGTAAAGGTTTGAATAAGCTTGAAATGATCTTAGAAGGTTGTATGTAGAGAATAGGGAAGAGTACTTGAATATACTTGCTCGTAATCTTAATTCTTTCTTGTAAATGAGTTTCAACCTTTATAAATGGACTTTGGATGGCCTTTTATAGGGAAACTAATTATCATGGGTTAAATGAATTCATGTGAGGCCAATAGGGAAAATTATAATTATTTAGGGGAATATGACCGTGAGGACTAATTTTGAACTTTGAAAATAGTGCCAAAATCAAGACACCCTAGGTTTCAATGCTCCTATCCAAATTGGGTGCTATTATCCTAATGGAATGAGGCTTGGGGGGATGGATCTAGGCCTGAAAGAGTTTCTTGGGCCTAAAAGGGTTTATTCCAAAATATTGGGGATGACTAGGAATTAGTGAAAGAATAACATATAAGGGTTTTTTGAGTAAGAAAGAGGACCTATGGATTAGGTATCATTAGCCATGCTTAAGTCATCCAATTTCCCATTTTATATGACTACATTTTCCTCTCCTTTATTCTAGTGATGTATCAAAGAAAAATACTAGGATAAATGAAAGTAAAAATCATACCTAAACTTACCTATAAGGGAAAGTATCATAAAGTTGTATGATGTTGGATATACATAGAGAGTACACTGTGAAGTGTGAATCTATAATAAAAACATAAATGTAGATCAGTTCTTACTAGATACACTATATCTAAAATAAGAACATACAAAAGTTGAGTAAGAGGAAAAAAAGGAATGAATACACCCCATTGGATATGTGAACCAATATAAAACATGTTGTGATGTTTGATTGTGTTATATTAAGAGTAATATCATGAATAGAGGTGATTTCTCAATTCCCCAGAATGTGTCTCAAGAATACAAAGGCTATCCCTTTGGCTCCATCATCACCAATGAAGTGAAGTTAATAAATCATGCATGTGTTATTCAATATTTTAAACTATGTGTCCAATCGCTTTGAATAGGTGGCTTAAGAATACAAAGGCTGGCCCTTTATCTCCATTGTTGCCCTATGAAGTGAAGATATGAAGTGATAACCATATAGAATAGATGTCATATTAAATGGATCATGGAACCCATGGATGTTCTAGAAATATAACAATGTGGCATGGATAGACTGAATATATGTTGGAAACTAAGCCACTCTTGGCCATTTTGAAAGATGGAGGTTAGGCTTGTATGAAAGCCACTCTGAAACTGATGTACTTGGCTTATATTAAAGCCAAATAAGGAACTTAGTTACTCATAAAGTTAAACTTATATGAAATTTTAATGTGAAACTGATGCCAACATTCTATAGATGGGGTAAGGCACATAACTACTAAGAATGCCTAGATAATAAACTAAACTTGGAAATATAACAAGACCAATGTACTTTACACATTGCCCCTAATCACTTGTGTCTGGAAAATGTATTATAATCTATAAATTATGTCAACTACCTAATATAAAACTAAAAGTGAGAACCATCATCCTATGCATGATAACCCCTTAAATCTGGATTGTCTAAGAAAACTATATTGAACTACTAATTTTGAATGAACTAGATGTGTAAAAATTGTATCTAAACTATACATTTTCCCTAGTTATGGAAAGATTTAGTGTTTTTTTTCCTAGATATGATCACTAAAATGAGTACACCCCTAGTTTTGGCACTACTATACATTTTTAGCACTACTATCTTATGCTAAAACTAGCTGTTGATCTAGAACTGTCACTATTTTCTTACTTTGTTCAGACTAGTTTGACCTCTAGATTCTAAACTAGGTGATCTAAATGCTAATATTTTGACTATTAAAAGATTTTATCTCTATAAAAAAACCTCTATTTATTTCCCCTCTTCTGAGGGTAGGAATGATGAGCCTATAATGACTACCCTTAGAAGAATACAGTCTTGCAAGTGTGTTATGTTGCATAGATACATGATATGAAAATGATATTTGACAAGATATCTATAGATACAAAAGAATTTATATTGAGAGATTTTTAGATAAGTAAGGGTATGACTAGATAGATATAACAATGTATAATCCTATGTAAAGTACTAAACTATAACTAGAAATGTTTGGATGTTAGTTGGTAGTTGTTAGTTGGAGGGATGGAGCATGATGTCCATCATGTCATCTAAGAAAGAAAGGGAAATACATGATGTGGATCACGGTATTACACACATCGAGAAGTAAGAAAATAAATAAAGCAATCAACCATGAAGTAATAAGTGAGAAGCATACAAAGATGACCAAGGGTATATACAAAAAAGGGACATGGTCATATGTCACTTAGCCTAGAAAAAAACATAGAAGGCATGTACAAATTCCACATACACATACAAGTGAAACAAGAAATGTTGGCACAAAGACCACATGTACATGGAAGAGTATAAGAAAAGGACATTGACAAATATCCTAAGGCACACACATGATTATAAGTAAAGGACATTGGAAAATGTCCTAAGGCATAAACAAGAGATAAGTAAGAACTAGAAATACAATCACACAAGCTATGCTAATTAAGAGGAGAAATCATGTAATAAATAGAAAGGTAGAATCACATCTAACTAATCAAAGTAAATGTGAAAGTATGAAAAACATGTGTAGTACAAGACTAGGTATATGCTAAGAAATACACAAGTGATAGATACTAGTGAAATGTTGATATAGTAATTTGTTCAATCTTAGGAAGGAATGTACATCAACATGATAACTCAGAATGTGTAGTATAGGAATGACATAACTTGGATGGTGCATCTATGTATAATATGCCCTTAGTGGGTAGGTATATCAATGTGTGTCTCAAATGTGGAAGTAGGAATGCCCCCTAAATTGATAGAGTGAAGTAATTAAGTAGTTGAATTTCACTGCACACACTCAAAAGAGATCCAGTGAAGCATGTTAATGTAGATAAATCAACATACAATAGCATGAAATAGTCGATGTAAGTCCTATCATGATAGTAGTAATGTAAATCATGGATGATGCATACAATAAAAATATTTTTGGTATTTTTGATATATTTGAATGTTTTTGTATTTTGATATAATCTATGTACAGCTAAAACTAGGAATAAATGATACTAACCAATGAATCTCAAATGATACTCCCTATTATGGTGTCATATATCGAAAAAATACATCATGCATGATTTGAGGCACAATTAAATGTCTAAGATTGTAAATTTGAAATCTATGTACATTGTAACTACTCTAAAATCTCTAAAGTGGAAATAGATTGTGGGTTCCCCCTATAACTCTAAAAATTAGATGTAATTTTAGGGCTCTTAGGGACCCATATATAATAAAAATAAGCTCTTTGAGTAGGTGCTCTCTATGTAGTTGCATGAGACCTTAATGTTACTAATCTAGGTGTGAAAACTATAGCTAGAAGCTATCTAAAATCCTAAAAATATGGAGGTGTGTGAACCCTTTATACTAGTAATGAATGCCGCAACTGTGGCTATATATAAATTAAAATTATAACTAAAAATGGAGGAGAAACTATAATATGTGGAATAACTAGAGCTAGTAGAGGGATTTGAAGTGGGGAGTGGTGACTCATAATGAACTCCACCAAATGTAATAACCTAATTAATGTGAATGAATTACATGCATCTATGAATTGTATAAGGTACTACCCTAGTTTTTTTAATCTATGGTCAACCAAGTAATATGGCAAAAAATCCTACACTAAGAACTGTAGTGAATGGTGTTGCCAAATATGTAGGACCAAGTTTTAGTAAAAGTATTATCTTACCTGATGAACTATATATATATATATATATATATATATATATATATATATATATATATATATATATATATATATACCCACCAAAACCAATGATAATTGTGTTTTTCAAAGTGATAAATTTATGTAAATAATCCAAATCCTATAGTAATGTCAAGGTGCACATGTTAAGGCTAGAACCATTGTCAATAAGCACACTATAAATAGATTGGTTAGGAATATGTGCTTTGATACAAAGTGCATTATAACATGTATTATCCTCCACAATCTCCTCATATAAAAAATATATCAAAGGTCTAGCTAGAATGCTAGACTCATACACACCTATCATACCTCTCAAAGGATGTGCCTTAATTAAAGGTACCTGATATGTAGTCAATGGAGGATGTGCATGGTATGTATGGTGAACACTTGTGGTGACCTCTTTATCCTATTTATAAGGCTATGGAAATATATCTAAGAATATTTTCAAAGCTTTATATTGTGTTCAATTTACCTTTGGAGGCTCAACTGAAGTGTCCATATCAAGTAGATTATCATCTATCAAGTCCTATATCTTATGTCTCAAATTGATGCATCTATTTGTTATGTGGCCTAGTGCCCTATGAAAATTTAAAAATGCATGTTGATCATATCTCCATGGAAGAGGATTTTATGGGTTAGCTTCCTAGATAAGAAGGAGAGTGATGATGTTACATTCTAATAAATTCTATAAAACCTTGGCTAGAGAAACTAGTAGATTGGCAAATGCATAATGAGGAGGTGCTGATAAAACCACACATTGAAGGGGACCTAAAGTTGCATTAACTATTGGTTGATTCTTATTCTTATTTTCATTTATTTTGACCTTGTATGGGACTTTGTTATTAATCTTGTTTGTTGTGTCTAAGATACTTGAGTACTTAAGTTTTCCCACTGAAATTAGCTTGACTTCTCATTCCTTTAATGTATGACATAATTTAGTGAAGGAAGAGAAACATGATTGATTCATGAAGTACTAGTAGAAGACCCTATTAGAAGAGGTCATATAACTCCATATCTACCATGGGACTAGTCATCTTAGCCAAGATGGTCTAATACCAAAGAACATAGTCTATGAGATGCTCATTTGTTCATTAATTTTATTAATAAATTTGAGAATATGAAACCTTATCACCAATGTTGAACTGAAATTTTCTAAGAACATGTCTACTAAAGGATTAAATGCCATGACTAACTGATTTGGTAGACTATAAAGCTATTGTAAATCATAATCCTTTAAACTCCATATAAGTAAGTTCATATGTAACCAATAATTGGATACATAATTCAAACATGTTACATGAAAAGATCTCAAGTGTGTCTCTGGATCACCCTTGCCATCATAAAGAGTAAGCTTGGGTTGAACAAAACTTTGTGTCAAGGGTGTCAAAGCAATATTCAATGCCAATGGTCTATGTAAAAGAGTAAAAGAATCTAAAGTGTGTATAAGTCTAGTGGTACCTTTCTCGAGATATTGTAACTTGGATTTAGGAGATATTATCTCTTGCATAAGGGCTACTACATCAAGAGATTGGGATGTACTAGTCATAGTTGGTGGCATAGAAGAAGGTTGGGTTGATTAGGGGGTTATTGAGATATAGTTTCCCCCATAGTGTCATTTACAACTGGTGGCTCTATGGTTTGAGAAGATTGACCATTTTTCACTTTTTGTTTTTCCTCTTATATAATTCTAAGCATGTCATCTTCCATATCTAGTTGTTTTGTTAAGAGTTCTTAAAGTTCTCTTTTATCAGTTTCATCAAAACTGGTATATTGGGCCATTGTGAAAGTAGGAAAATAATTTATAATGTGTTTGAATGTTTTACAATAAGCTTTAATAGGTAACGTGATAGAAAGGAAATTATTGAATGTAATAAAGGAAAAGTCCTAAAAATAGTTAATTAGAATTTGTGCAAAAAAGATACAAAGCTCCCAAACATGTAAGGTGATACCTCAAGAAGCCAATAGGTGCTAGTATATGAGACTAAGGACTTTTTGAAAGTATTTATGCAAACTAATATGAATTTTTAAATTCATTTTTTGTGTTTTATATGCAACTAAAACTTGAGAAAATGATTGGACAAGTAGTAGAAAGTAATTGGGAGTTTAGTTGATGTAACTAGAGAATTATAAAATGATATATTTTTTAAAATATTATGATAAATTTTAAAAATTTAGAGACAATTTATAGAATTTTTATTGAAAATTTTATGAAAATAAAAAAATTATTTATAAAATTAGAAATATATTTTTCCTAGTGTTTGGAATGTGTTTGTATGTAAGGAGGAGCTAGTATGTGCAAACTAGGGTTTTAAAAAAATATTTGGTATTTTTGAAATTAATCTATATATTTATTATTTTTTGAATGTAGGGAAAATCAAGAAATTATGGATAAAAATTATAAATAGTTATCCCTAGGGATTCTAGGGTTTTGTGTGAAATTTGAAGTAAGTTGGGTTCACCAGATGTTTTATTATTTTCATAATAACGGGGTTTTATTCCTAGTTAAATAAATAGGTGTAAGCAAAGTAAATTATTAAATAATATGTAAGAATTAATCTAATAATTTGTATAAATAGATTTTTATTTTTTCCTTTTCTAAATATAGTGATAAATAAGACAAATCTAGCTTAGCTTATTCTAAATTATCCGAATTAAGGTAGGGTCCGATACTAGAGGAGTGGTATAGGGAAAATATAAAAAAAATATCTTGAGGTTCATTTCTAGATTAGATAGGAGCATCAAAAGTGGGATACCTTGTTATTTGTCACTATAGTCCTTTTTGGGAACTATTGTTTAGGTGGTTTGAGCTTTTTGGGTTCTGTTCAATAAACTAGTGTTACCTTATTAGTGAAATATCAAAGCATAAAATCTTGTGGATCTCATTGTGCATATTTTTTAATATTCAAATCCCTAGAATCTCTTTTTTATTGAACATGAATTAAAACTTGGAAAAAATATAAAAGGGGTTAGTGTGTAAAGGATATGCTAGATGCACTTCACACCCCATGTGTGGGCACACTGCCTACATACCAATACTTTGAAGAGGAATAAAGCTGATGTAGTTCTCCCATTGAAGTGTTTGGTGTAATTATGTATGCTAAATGTAATTAGATACAAAATTGGATGTACTTTGGATGGTTAGGGACTAGTGCAAAGGTTTGAATAAGCTTGAAATGACCTTGGAAGGCTATATGTAGAGAATAGGGAAGAGTGATTGAATGTAATTGATTGTATTATTTCTTCTATCTTGTAAATGAGGGTCAACCCTTCTAAATTGAATTTGAATGGCCTTTTATAGAAAAACTAATGATCATAGGTTAAATGAATTAATGTGAGACTAATAAGGAAAAATATGATTTGAAGGAACATGATTGTTAGGGCAATTTTGAACTTGGACAACAACACTAAAATTAGTACACCCTAGGTTTCAACATTCTTGTTCTAGTTCAGCACTATAGTCCTAAGAAAATGAAGCCTATGGGGATGGATCTGGTCTTGAAAGAGATACTTGGGCCTAAAAGGGTTAAGTCTAAAAGGTTGGGTATAATTAAGAATTAGTGAAATAATATCCTAGAAGAGTTGTGTGAGTAATAAAGAGGACCTATGGATTGAGTGTCATTAGCCATGCTTAAGTAATCAAATTTTTTATTTTATATGACTACAACTCACCTATCCTCTTATCCATCTGGTACCCCCATGATCATAGGCATACCTCTTATCAGTAATCTAAGAATCACATGGATATCCATTAGGTTGATACGCGCCTTGATGGTATCCCCATCCACCTCCCATCTAATTATGTTAGTCAATCATTCCCAAGCTCCTCAAAACATGACTATTAAATCAACATTCAATAGTACTCAAAACATATCCTTAATCCTTCCTACACCTAATATAACCAACCTTAATCAATATTTAATTTTTAATCACTTCAAAAGGTATGGGAGCTATGATACATCCACCAAATGCCAAAATCTCAGACACCCCTGCAAACATAAAACAAAAAAAAATATATTAGATATCCAAGTCATTTATAATTAAATAAATTATTTTTAAATTTTAAAAATAAAATCCTAATTTGCTTTAATCTATCCATTCTTGACTAATTTGACCTATTTTTAGCCTAATTGGCCATTTTAGTCCTTAAACAATCATTTTAGGCCTTTCTCACATTATTTCAATCTATTTCATGCATTTTTTGTAATATCATAATCACTTAGTCAAACACTAAGTTGACCAAATAATCCTCATTTTGACCATGTTTACTTAACAAACTAATTTGACCCTTTACTTTCTCACCCTTAATACTAAGTCAATAGAGTGGATTATGCTACTAAGTTGGTAGTCAGGTGATAAGTTGGTAGAATGCAAAACAAACTAAGTCAACACAAACCTACAAATTTAGCAGCGAGAATTTCAAAGTTTCTAGCCTATTAGGTCAACTAGGTGAACCTAGTTGGTTTTGACTATTGACCCCTTTCCTTGCTTGTAATCAATGCCTTCAATAGTTATTACTATGATTCCTTTCAATCCATTTCTCCTTTTGGATTCTATTTCCCTTAACAACTTTCTCACATTTATTATGGTTACTATAATTACTCTAAATTACAAATATATATATAAAAAACTTTAATTTTAATAAAATATTCAAAAACAACTTTGAAATAATTAGTTGCCTACCTGTGTTACACCCACTATGACTGCTAGGCATCCCTCTCATCTTGATTTTCCTCTCCTTACCATATTATCTCTATTTAATTTTGTTTGGACTCTCATAGCTCTATTTTTCTCTCATAACCAAATCAAACAATAAGCAAATGACTTCCATTTCACCCTATTTAAACTTAATTTTCACAAATCTTTAACTTTCAAATATTTACCATTAGATTCCTTATTTTGATCATATCTTTGTTTTTACTATCCCATTATTTGAACCATAAAATTTTATGGAATCATGACATAATATATAATGTTTTCCACTACTATATGCCAATGTTGCAAAAATTTCATTTTTTTTTCTATTTTTTGAACTAATATCTATAGGTTCACCTAATTTTATTCACATTTGGATGCCTTTACTTGTCTCTCAATATATGTATTTATCTATAATGCTAAGGTAAATAAAGGTATGTGATTTTTCATTATCCTTTAATTTATCCTATTTGATCCTTACTGCATTTTATTCAACATCATCATTATGTGTTATCATGTTCTATTCCCAAAGCACCATCCCATGTTGCACTCATGTGGCATGTGATGATATTTGAGTGGGTAATATAAATTAATGATTCTCTTTATCTTTTAATAACACATTTAATCTCAATCTGTATGAGTATGCCCTAATGGGTGCACTGATATAGGTGTGGTTATACTAATGGTGTTTCATAAGATTGTTGTCCCTTTAGCCACTTGTTATTTACACACTTATGTCCTAAAAACCATATCCTTAAACTTATTATTCTCTATGGCATAATATTGGGTCATTTTATACCTTTTATCCCCCTTTTTTCTAGCCTTAATACCCTTTTGACTATATACTAGGTCAACCCTATAGTATTTTGGGTAAAATTCATTTAGGGTCTAGGTCAACTCTTGGGTGACCTAGCCTATGACCTAGTGAATTTCTTTCCATAATTTTAAGAAGTCAATTGGGTCAACCCTATTGGCTAATTTTTTTTAAGGGTCTAAGGTTAAATATACCTATATATACAAGATAATTTTTCCATTATTTAGAGAAGAGAATAATAATTAAGATTTATTCTACATCTACTTATCCACCATTATAGTTGAGGAGAAAGCTTAGGGTCTCATACTTTCTTTGGAGATATGTATATTGTCTTTTAGAAATTTATTTTAGATGCATTGATAGGTTGTGTATCCTAGAGCTGATTTATCCTTGTCATCTTTACATATCACACCAACCTCTTACAAATCACCTTGGCCAAGGGATAGATTGAGCCTTGATGGGTTCATATTTAAAGGTAAGTATCCCTAAAGTTGTTCCTCCTTTATAAGATTATATAGATATACCTTTATAATTATCTTCCATACATTAGGATTTCATATAAATTGATGTGAGTATATGTCTTTTACACATGTTTAATTTTTTTTTATTACCCCTTCTTTATGCCACAAGATTTGGTGAGCACTATATTATAATTTACTTATTATTAGTTTAGTGAAAAATGAAAACATAGGACCTATATAGGGTTATTGCATTATTGTGATTGATTGGAGGCTTTTAAACCCTCCCTATCATTATTTATTGTGGTAATATATCCCCTAATTGGGTCTAGTGGATACCCATATTAGACATGTTCCTAATTATCTAATATGTCCCCAATTGAAAGTGTAAGTATGATCTATCCTCTCTGAGTTAGGATTGATTTATAGACATGATGAATTTATGATTTCATACCTAACTAATCATGAGAGATATATTCATACGCATGAATGAGTTTTAAGCTTTGGATAAAGGAATCTAAGTATGTAAAGACAAGACTGAATAAAACACTTAAGCTTAACTATGAACCAACATGTTATCTCAAGTCTCAACTATGTGTAATCTTAGTTTCTGAAAGGAAATAAAGGGGAATAAAAGGAGATTAAAAGCGTATCACTAAAAGGATATTATAAATATATGATTTTTTTTCTAATTGATCACATGGTAAATGATAAATGACTAAAAAAATCAAGGTTTGTATAACCAAGTCATAGTAATAATTATCCATGTTTATAGAGATAAGATAACAAATAATCATGAAAGGGAACAAGGGAGTCATAAAAAATGAACTCAATAATAAAAAGAAGGAAATGATGAAAAATATATCCATAAGAGAACATAATGAAATCATAAACAATATAAAATGTGAAACAAAAGTCATCATGTAAGATAAATAAGAATTTGAAACAATATCAAATGATATAAAAATAGACAAGGATAAATTTGGATGACACGTCCAATCCAAATTAAAATGTAAGAACACCATGTATTTGCTCATAAGTAATGATATATTTGTCTAGACATATTATCCATAACATCTGATAAGTCTCTATGAAGTTGAATGCAAACTATAACTAATGTCTCATCTATCTTCAATGAAAGACGGGAAAATACTTCATGTTGAATATCCTTAATAGAAATTATAGGAATATTTTAATGATCATGATAAAGAGTAATATCATACAAGGATGCTTAGGATAATACATGGGAGTGGTTTTGATGGGAGATGAAGGGGTCATCGATGGGGAAGGTACCATAGGTGAGGTAATCATGGGTGGTGAAGGATCCATGGGTGAGGTAAGGTCCATGGGTGAGGGAATAACATGTATAGGAATAGTAGATGAATAAGAAACCATGAAAGGAGATGGAACCATAGGATCTAAAACCATGGGGGAAGAAGGGGGAGCCTTCTTGTGAGAATGACCTATGGGTGGAATGATAGAAGGTGCAAGAATGGTTAAGAGGTGATCCTTAAAATGCTACTAAAGGATGTGGAAATGATCAATGTGATGTTTCCCACATTGTTACTAGAGATAAGATACCTATACTTACTAAGGAAGATACTCATATAATAATTTTTTGGGAGGTATGGCCTTTTCTAAGGGTTAATGAGTAGTAGGATGCAAAGTTTCAATACATTGTCGTAGCTTGTGACAATGCATAGATAAATGGTTATCTGTGGTGTGGAAGAAACATGTATGCCTGCAATTAGTATTAGTAGGTGTAATCATAGGAAGAGGTGTAATATAAGTTGAGGTAGCTTGGTATAGGGAACAATCTCTAGTCTAATGACTAGCAAATTTATGAATGTCATAATAAGATTAAGCAGCCTATTTGGTAGGCAAATGATGTGTCTATGGTAAAGGGAGTAAACCATCACCAAGAGAAGGTGGGTTTGGTGAATAGATTAAAAAAATATCAATAGATGGAGTAATAGGATTGGAATTAGTAAGAGGCTCAGCTAGAATGGGAGTAGTAATGGGATTTGAACTAGGATCTATTGATGAGGGAGTAGGGTCTATACAAGGTTAAAGGATAATCACACACATATCAGGGATAAACAAGATATAAGGGGCCATGGTATTTATAAATGTGATAGGTCCCAATCATAACATGATCCATAAGCATACTTATACAAGGATATTTATAAATTAGAGATGTCCACACCATCTCTACCCTATGATAAAGAGGAAAAATGCAAAAATTAAGAGTGATAAAGATGGAACATGAAAAAATATACTAAAATAATAAGTAAAGACGAATGATAAAGATTAATCTCAACATATTGGGCCTAAAAAAGACCTCAAAATAATGGATAATCTAAGTTATAGCCATCATCATAATCAAGTATATGAAGATCAATGACATAGGTAGGGATGACCTTGTCATCCGATGTGGTGTGATGAATGGAATGTCAAGTCTTAGTTAAGATAATGGGGATGTCATCACAAGGTTATTGATGAGAACTAGGTTGTAAATAAGTGGGAAGCTGAGATGTGAGATGAGGTGAAAGATAAGAAGTTTTAGTCTTAAGATTGATCTCATCAGGTTCATCATCATCAAAATATAGAAGGTTAGGGGAAATATTCCCAATGAGTTTAGGATGACAATTGTAACCTCAAATAGAATTTATGGGAAATTTAAATCATTGAAATTCATGAAATGGAATGCTTGGGTAGGGTTAAAGGGTAGGAATCTTGAAAACAACTTGGTCTTGAAATTGATTAAAATTCCAAGGATTGGTGTTACCCTAG
Organism: Torreya grandis; assembly: GCA_037957365.1. Taxonomy (NCBI): domain Eukaryota; kingdom Viridiplantae; phylum Streptophyta; class Pinopsida; order Cupressales; family Taxaceae; genus Torreya; species Torreya grandis. The sequence goes on from JARHVA010003242.1 coordinate 1,619,764, forward strand.
ATCTTATAGATTCCTCTATTATGAGGGAATTTGATGAAATGCCCAAAATTAGAGGCAATTTACCTAATATAATGAGTCCATGGACTACCAAGAAAAATGTTTTAAGATAGAGGAACATTAAATATCATCACCTTCATATGGATAATGATAGGTGGGATGTTAATGAAGAGTCACACATAACATAAAGGAGGCATGTGCCTTCAGTCATAGCCTTGACATGTGTTATGTGTGGACATAGGATTACATTTAGAATATTTAATAATTTTGATAAAATTGAGAGATACAACCCAAGTGTTAAAACCCTCATTAATTAAGGCATGCTTGATGTGGATATCACTGATTTGAACACTGATGAATAAAGGAGGATCATCTGCATTATGTAAAATCTCATTAGTAATCATAGAAATAATGTGAAATTTGAGGGAAAGGGAAGATTTCATTATTTAATCAACATGGATGGACATATATTTTCATTATTGGATAATGTTATCTTTATATCTAGATAAGCTTGCCTCACATCCTACTAGGGGAGGATCAGGGATGCTACATAAGATGGTTACAATGATGTGGAAAGGTCTATATAAGTTTGAGAAATTATATTTGGGATGGGAGATTAGTGAGTTCCATGATAGGATCCCACTCATCATAGCCCATAAGAATATTGTTAGAGAGAGGTGCATAATGTTGAATGAGATCTTCAAAAGGAGGAGTTGAAGTACATGTGAATTGATGTTGATAAGAGGCAAAATTTTTAATAGGAAGACAAGTTTGTATACTATGTCAAGAAGATTAAGTAGTTGGTGCAGGTGTGGGTTGAGGTAGATTAAAAGAAGTGTTGATAGAATTTTGAGTATCATTGGTGTCAAGTAAAGAAGATGGAGGGATGGTATAAATGGTATGAGAAGTTTTATCCAAGGGAGGTATTGGAATCGGTTCATCAAAAGATATAATATCATTTTATGCAAACTTAGTTAAGTGAGTTAGAGAATAATCTTGGATAACACAAAATGTGCAAGATAATGGAGGGGTGTAGATGGGTTGATTATTTTCTCATGTTAGTTATATTAACCACATTGTCTTCAAGATTTGGGTTAATAAGACTATCAACATTATTGGTAAAAGGGTAGGTTTGTCTTGGGTATCTTGGTGATTTGGAAGAGGATACTTATAGATGGCCAATGAGCATTAACTTTATTCAAATCTTTATATTAGGTTTATGTTTTATGGTATTTGAAATCAATGTCATAGGTTTGTTGGAATTTATGAATAATAAAATCATGGTTGAAATTGGAACCAAGAAGGAAATCCATTGACAAATTATGAAGATGCCTATAGGTCCCATGAGAATGACCCCAACTATTATGAAACCAAACTAATTTATTAGGATCATACCAAGATTTCATAGGATGAATGGGATCAAACTCTCATGGGAGAGGACTTGGTAGATGTTTTAGCAATTCTAATAAGGATAAAGGTTTGTGAACATTGATGTTATTGGTTGAAGATAAATGAGGACTAGTGATTTGGTTAGAAGGGGAAGCTTGTTTTGAAGATTGGTTAAGAGCAACAACTTGAATAATGTGAATGGTATCATAAGAGTCTATGACACCATCATTTATAACATGAAAAGTTTTATTCTTGAGTAACATATGAGTACCTGTACAAGGTTGGGATGGCTCAAATTGATGCATAAAGAAATCTTGATGTTTATCTTGGTCAATAGCCTCTTACAAAGTACATGAAGAGAAAGTCTAGACCCAATATTGTAACTTGGGAAAAAAAAATTGGTAAAGAGATGGAAAAGGTTGTCATATGCTGTATTACATTCACATTTTTTAAACAAGGTCTTCCATAATTTAACAAAATCTTAGGTGGTTTTGATTTCAAGTTTCATTCAATTTATAAAATGGACCAAGGTATTCTCAGGGAAATCACTAGTTTATAACTCTTTGACTAGAGCATTGAATAAATCTTCCAATCTAGTAATAAAATGAGTTTTAAGTTCATTGTACTAATATAAAGCATCACCCATGAGAGTTTTAGATAAGAATTTGGTTGTTGTAAAGGTATTTAATTTGACCCAATCTTTATATAGATTTATAAATGGTTTTAAATGAAGAGTAGGATCGGTTGACCCATTTTAATAAATAGTAGGGGTGATACCTCTTATATCAATATTAGCAATTTGAAATGTAAGATTCTTATTTTAAATGTAAATAATTGTTAAGAGGATGTTAACTGATAATAATACAATGAGAATCCCTAAGAGAAGATGGGGGAACATTATAATTATGCATGCCCTATGACATCTATAGAAGATGGGTTTTAAGATGGATAAGGTGATTTTGTATTTGCATCATTTGATTTGCATTGTTGGATTGAAAAAAAATCATTTGATTAAGGGTTTGAAATAGGACTTGATGATTTGAGTTGAATTATTGGAATTGTTTAAAGCACTAGAATTAGTAGTAGTGTCTTGGGTACCACTATGGGTGTTAGTAGGAGCTTGAGAAGAGTTGTTAGTAAGTGAGGCAATAGTGGCATAATTTTATTTTGTGTCAAAAGATGGACTAGTAAAGGGGCAATAAAAATAAGCACTCAAGGCATGATTACATTGGGTAGAAAAAAATGTAGTAGTGGAATAATTGAGAAGAGTGGGCCTTGGAAAAGGCCCACTAGATGTAGAAATCACCATGCTGGTAGAGATACTAGGCATGGAGGTAGATGAAATCAAATAAGAAGAAGTCATTGTATGAGAAGGGGTTAAAATAAAAGGAAGAAGATGAGAAGTACATTAGCTAGTATCCCAAAATTTGTGTGAGAATGTGGGTTAAGGTGAATGAGGATCCTCAACTTGACCACTTATAATGAGTTGGTAATAGTAGAATGATCCTTTCCTTGATGTTGAGGAAATTTAGAGATGAAGAAGACATTTTTGGGTTATATTATAATTAAGGTTTATCTTCAACTGAGAAGAGAGGATTGTGAATCAAATATCAATAATGAGGGGTCCCATAGTTTATTGTGCAAGTGGATATATGAATATTTCTTTCATCTAGGATAAGAACCACAAGATGCTTATGGGATAACCTATTAGGTTTGGTAATACTCATCAAATCTATTGAATTCAATTCAGTGTTGTCTAAAACATGAAGTTCATGATAAAAGAGAGGGATTAAGCAAGGAAAAGATGATACAAAATGAAGATAATAAGAAAGAATAGATAATAATACAGAGTTAATTGGGTCAACCTAGTACTCAAAATAGGGTCAAAAAATAAAGCAAATAACGATACAGAGTTGATAGGCTTGACCTAGTACTATAACCTAAGATAGAAAATAGCCTAATAAGGATATAGAGCTGATAGGGTTGACTCAGTATTATATGTTGAGTCATAAATGAATAGTAGATTGACTAGGTCAACTTAGTACTATAGTCAGGGGAATAAATAGTCTATAAGAGAATGTGTTGAATAAAATGATAGTGTATTGAAAATAAGGAAAAAAATCAATGTACTTTAAATAAATAAGTGAAAGGAAACACATAATTAATTAGGTCAATCAGAATGATCCAATTTAGGAATATAACACAAAACCTTACACCAACACTTGCTAAAATGTTTTTTTACAATCATACAATGAGCAAAGAGAAAGCAATCAATTTGAAAAGTAAGTGCTAACTAAGTGGTCATCCTAAATGTTTTTAGATTATAAAGTGTTATTTTAAGTGTGATATATAAGTTATTTGAAATTATGAAAAAAAAAAAAATATATGGATATTTTTAGAGGTTGAAAGGGATCTATGTTATCAATGATGTTTTCTTTGTATTGGGGCTTACGCCCTTACTTCACAATCCCAAAATGATAAAGTTGTCAGGTAGTTTGCCAATACATACCATTGACCACATGTTTATAGTTAGCCATAAAACTAAGTCAATTCCCCCCTTGATGATGAAATCCATGTAGGCAAGCCTTGGGTAATGAAAAGTTTAAATGTGTTATGTAATTATGTGATTTGGTAGTGTGTGCAAGAAATATAAAAATAGTGCAAATGAATGGTATATTAAAAAACCACCTAATTAGACTATGTGAGCTAATTTAAACACACAAACAACTAAAATTGAAAGTGTGAAGTTATTTTTATAATATAGTTATTAATTTGTAATTTGAAACATAGTGAAAAGTTGGTTTAGGTGACACTATATGAAAACATTATAAAATAGAGTTGACAATATTGCTACTATACTATTGAAGTGAGAGTCTTTTAAGAACTATGTCGATAGAGTCGACCTAGTATTTAAATAGAACATAGAATATAGAACTAGTTCATACAAGTCAACTTATGTTATTTTATGATGGTATTTTTAAAGACTAAAAATTATACAAAATAGAACTGTAAGGAAGAATTGAAATAAAAGAGAGATAAAAGGGAACCTTGGTAGGTTGGAAGATGTTGAAGAATATGAGATAATTATTGAAGTACCTTAAATGTTATTTGTAATTTCTACCAACTGTGTTGACCTATTTTTGTAATTCCCTATTTTTTAAAGCCTATTAAAATGACTATATTGGTCTGGTCAACCTAGTATGTTTTCTGGAAGCTGTCTATAATACTATATTGGCCTGGTCAACCTAATATGTTTTTTGGAGTTGAATAAGAATATTGTGTTGACCTGTTTGAACCAATAGCCTATATGGAAGTGAAAAATAGTATTGTATTGACCTATTCAATCTATTAAGCTATATCTGATGAAGACTTAAACAAAAATAATAGTCATTTTGATGTGACTGTGTGTTAAACCAACATATAAAAGTTAGAATCTATATCGGCCCTATCAACCTAAGATCACAAATATAGAAAATAATAAACAAAATGATATAAGATGAAAACAAGGAAGAAAACCTGCAATGATGAGATTCATGTTGGGTTCACCAGAATGTATGCAATTAGAAATGCATCACATCTATAAATAAATCCTAAATCGAAGAAGATATATCTTACTTATACGTTCAATTGGGGACATATTATATAATTAGAAACATGACCAATATGTAGATCCACTAGACCCAATTATGGGATCTCTTATCACAAAAATAATACTAGGGAGGGTTCTGAAGTCTCCAATCAAGAAAAATAATGCAATAAACCTAACTTATTCTTATGTTTCAATATTCACTTAAATAATAATAAGTAAATAAAAAAATCTAATATAGTGCTCATCAAATCTTGTGGCACAAAGTGGGGGAAATAAAAAACAAAAGTAAACATGCATAAGAGACATATACTCATGCCAATGTATATGTAATCATAATACCTGGAAGATAATTACAAATTCATATCTATATACTCTTATAAATGAGGAATAAAGTTATACTACTTACCTTCTAATATGAACCTGATAAGCCTCAATTGCCTCTTAGCCAAGGTGTTTTTCAATAGGTTATTTTGGTATATAAGGATGACAAGGATAAATTAGCTCTAGGTTGTACAACCTATCAATGCATACAAAATACATCTCCATAAGACAAGATTCATATCTTCAAAGAAAGTATGAAACCCTAAGCTTTATCTTCAATTATAATGGTGGATAAGTAGATGTACAATACTCTTACTTATTATCTTCTCTAAATAATTGTGAAATGATGTTATATATATATATATATATATATATATATATATATATATATATATATATATGTAGATTTAACCCTAACCCATTCCAAAATTTTCAATCGATAGGGTCGACCTAATCAACCTAGTACTTTTAATGATAAAAAATAACTAGTTCATGGCATAAGTCAGCCACGAGTTGACCTAGACCCTAAATAATTTTTACCAATAAGAGTACAAGGCCAAATCAATTATCCTAGTACTTTAAACAATCAAAATTGGTTTTAAGTTAGGAAAAGGGGTAAAAAATATGGTAAAATATTAGTTGAGTCTGTAAAAGAGAATAAAAAACTTTATGTAATGGTTTTTAGGAGACATATGTGTAGATAACAAGTCAAAAAGGGACAACAATCCTATAAACCACCAATGGTTTGCCTACCCTTTTCCTAGTGTACCACATAAGGCATGCACTCAGAGAGATTTAGACTCAATGGGTTATTGTAAGATAAAGAGTATTAGTAATTGATATAATTTTGAAAATATTATGTGTATATAAACATCATGCATAACCTGGCTCTTCACATGACTCATCACCCTTTTAGCTTACTATGCTAATGTATATAGATACATGAATTCCTTATGTACATTAACTACACCTTGTAATGTACAACATATTAGTCTAGCTTTGTACATGACTAAAATTTTTTATCCAATTAATATTTTATCATGTGATATGATAGGAAAAATTCTCATGTTTTAAAAATGATAAGTATAATGTTATCAATGTAACACTAATGTGAATGTAACTATCACATTTTTTGGGGATTTAAATTTTCACACAAGTTAAATATAAATCATTCTTATAACTACCTTTTTTTGTAATTATCTTTTCTAACTAATTTATTGAAATGATATATATTATAAGATAGATATGTGATAAACACAAATAATCAAGATAATTATGTGTGTTTTTATTCATCCATGTCTATAGTATCCTAGATATTGGTATGTCTCAACCATCTCTTATCAAATGAACTATTCCAAAACAAGGTAAATCAATTAGTATGTTTATCCCTATCTAATAATGAGATCCTATATTCCCCACATTTTTTATGACAATATAGTATAGATTAATATTTTAGGATGTTTATCAATTTTTGGTTAAAGGAACTTGTATTCCTAGTCTTGTTATGCATTTTACGCATATATACTTATACCTATTCTTTATATTGACTAAACATGGAACCATTCTAAAAATTTACTTTGTTAGTTATGCAATGGATTTTTCCACATTTATCATATATTTCATTACATATTACACATCTCTAAAAATCTATTTAAAATTCACTTCCATGTATAACCCCCTTAAATATATTTAATTAGGTTGTCCACCAAGACTCCCCTTGGTCTCGTATCATAATTTATGTCTATTATCTTCATTATGGTTCCCTTATATCACAATGTGAAAATTGAATAATCTAGTTACATCTAATCCTATGGGTAGATAACTGTATATATTTCATTGTTCTTTGGAACCTAATTTTTCATGGTTATGCATCCAATGTGTACCTTTCATGGTGCTTCATAGGACATTCATGATCCAACCTTACATTACTTGTTCAATATAGCTTTGTGTGTTAGTTTTTTTCACAATGTTTAGCCCCACTCTTATGTCTTATGTAAGATTTAGTCTCTCATATCTCTATCTTTGCATTACCATCTACATCTACATGGTATAATTATTTAATTACACTGTGCTCTCTATATTTCTTCATCATAAACATATCCATGACTTTCTAAAATTATAATTTCCTTTTCTACTTAGAGTAGTTTATTTTTATATTAATTAAATGTTGGATGTCTAAATCAAATGGATATGTGTGTTTTACACTTCATTATTCACCCATAATGTTACTCCACTCATTATATTTGGATTCTTTAGTTTTTATCACTTGGCACTGATGGTCACATCTTCAATAATGTAGATAATTATCACCATTATTATTATTGGTATACATTTACATGGTGCCTTTTTTTACCCCTATCTAATTCCTTTCAATAATTTAATAAGACTATTGGATACAAATTGTACATGTTATACTTAAATAATTTGTTTCATCTACTTCCCGATTGATATCTTCCTCTTCTTCAAATGGTTCTATTATATCATCTCTTTATGTATATAACTTGTAAATGTTATTATCATGTTTTTATAAAACTAAAATATCCATGTATATGGCTCTAAAATTTTCATTTATGTGTATCACCACCATTAATCTCATAATTTTAAAATATCATATAAATATTTTTGAACTAAATATCTCATCCATTGGCATAAAAGCATGGTTAAGACAATATATAGAGTGAGTTTTCCTATTTAACCATCTAGATGACCTCAAAATTAAATAGTCATGGGACTCCTATGATTTAAATTAATGGTTTTTGTTATTGATTCAATGTATTTTCATTTAGTTTTATTGGCCATGTACAACACATACTTTGATCATACTAGTGTGAGTCTTACCATTTCATTCCATGTATCCTTTGTCATAATATTGACCTCTATTTTAAAATAAATAAAATATTTATCCATTTCATAATCATTGATCCTTCCACTAATAAGTATTTTTTATTTTTATGCAAGGCTATGTGATACAAATTAGCCTTTTGCTTTTAGTGGTTCCTTTTTATATTCCCTAGGTTTCCTCATACTTTGTTGAAGCCAAGTATTTAGTAAAGGTATTTTGAGCAACCTATTTTTTACCTTGTTAAGTATATTGTTCACTTATTTAAAGTTGGACTAACATTGGATTGGTATATAGGTTGTTGTTTACCTATAGTTAGATAAAACCTCTATATTGTGGGGTTATCTCCTATGATATATCAACATTGAATTCTTTTCCTAAAACCTATTTTCCTTTGGGGGTGAAAAGAGTTATAAAGATAACTTAAAATAAAAATATATACTAGGGATGGTGATGCACCAATTCTTAAATGATCCTCTCTTAACCTTTTTCTGAATCACACTTATGAATCAATTATAAATAGATTACTAACTTGAACTTCTTAACATAGTCATAAAAAATATTATTTCAGATGAAGGTTAGATAAAAGGTCTACAAATTTAAGATAAAATAATGGAGGTCTATATAAGAGACTATAAAATAACTCACTCTTCAACACAAATTCTATCCCTTAACACCTCATATGACCTATAAATATGAAAACATAGAATTATGTGAAGTAGAATACCTACAAAGGAAGATGAATATCATACTTATCTGTAAGTCAATAATTAAGATACACACTAACAATAATAAAGAAGTATAAAACAATATTTTATGATTAACTTAAGGTGTAATATACAAATTTTGTAGATTATTTTTATACCAACATGAACTATGCCCAAATTAGGCCTTTCCAACTCAATAAATATAATTACATGAAGAGATAAATAAGGATAGTGTTGTATAACTTTTTCAAGATGTCAAAAGATCATAACTACCCTACATGATAGATATAATAGTTCTTCATGAATTGAAGTGCTTTCAAGGGGTGCTTAAGATGGTTAAAGCCTATTTTTAGTAACCTTTGAACTATTAAAGGTGTATTCATGCCATATTAATATAATTTGATCTCCTTTATCAATTAAAAACATTAAATAATCATAAACAATGATCTTCAATAAAATGTCAACTAATTGCCTCTCTTTTTGGGTTAACTGTATCCATATAACTACCAAGAAACCTTCATAAATGCTCATAACTATGGAGACTAATTATTTTATGGGTAATAATGGATGCATCTCAATTTTACATTAACTTAACATAGTATTTATATTCCCAAGAGCTCGTTCTTCTGTAACATAGTCTTATTTGATCAATTAGCCCATTTTGACTAGGTTTCATAGACTGACTAATAAGAAGAGAGTTTTAAAGATACTTATATGCATGTTTTTGAACCTATAATGACTTGATAAAGTGAAAAATGTCCCAAAATGTCCCAAAATTTATACCTTATACCTCTTTTTATGCTATTTTCCCCCAAAAAACACTATTTTCTGATAGGGTATACCATTTGTAAAACAAAGTAACATAGTCATGACCCTCTCTAACTGTACTAGATGATCTAGGTGATAATTAAGTGATTTTAATATGTTTGTATGTTTTTTTCCTCATTTATTCCCAATTGTATCTTAACTAGGGTTCTAAATAGGTTTAAGAGGGCTAAAGACTCTTAGAAATGATTCATAAAGTTTTGGAATTAAATATATGAACCAATTCCAAAAAATAGTATTAGACTAAGCCCTCCATCTCTGCCAAAGTGCCCATTTTCCCATGTAAAAGCCTCATACAATGGTGAGCATGTGAAGTTACCTCTCAGGTAAAAAAATGATTTCAAAGTAGTGTTTGGTATCTTCAGGTTTGAATGACTAGTCATATTATCTCCCTTATAACTCGAATTTGACATAACTTCCCTTAACAACCTAATGATGTTCATTCGGACTGGAGGTACCCTCATGACCTCATGTTGCCTTCTATTACCCCTTCTACATAATATTGTGTAATGAAGCTAATAGACAAACATATGTATATGTAATATGATTATATTTTTGACCTCATTTTGAGTTGAAAAGATCTTATCCACTATATACAACATTAATAACATCCTTAAAGTCCCTTGGAGTTATGTTATTGGCTTCAATGATCCATTCACGCTCTATCTCCATGCACACAATCTCTTATCTAAACACCCAAACCTATCTACCTATATAAATAGTCATGATGACCACTATAGATGGTTATTTCAAGGTTTTTAATTAATTTTAGCATCCATTATATTATTTTAATTTCATTGTATATGCAAACACTCTCCATTTTATTTCTCAAAGGATCAAATTAGCCTTCTCAGGCCTAATCCATATTAAAAATCCTTTGAAAATTTCAATTAATAGGTTTTTGTGATGATATAGAGAGTTATGAATAAAAAAATTATATTTTCATATCTAAAACACTTCATTTAGATGCACTTTAAGGCATCTTTCCTTTATCAAGCGTGTTTCAAAGTTTTGCAAGGGTTTTAGAGGTTCAAGACTCTTAGCAATGACTCATAGAGTATAGAAATCTAATTAAAAACTTATTATCCTAGATTTTAATTAAAATAACCCTTTAAACTTCTATGACCATCTTGATTTCCCATGTAATATATGCATTAATATATATATATATAGTTAAAATTTTCTTTAAAATTACTCAATAGACTATGTAAATAAAAGGAAGATTTAAGAGCCAAACTAATAAATTTTTTGCATCCCCCTCATTAAAAAACTTCCCTTAGGAATTTAATTGACTCTATACACAGTTATTATGACCATAAATGTGAAAATAATACCTAGATTAGTTTCAACATAGTGACAGGGTCTCTTACAAGGTTTCAGGTATGTCTACATATGTTAACCCTCAAGGGCATATTAACTTGATATCTAAATGTGATCAATCCTAAATATGTTATGAAGACTTAAAATTAAATTGTTTTCCTTAGAAACACATTCATTAATTTTAACACCTTTGTATAATCTATAGAACCTCCAAACAGTCCAATTGGTTCCCAATATTGACTACAAACAATTAAGGCAATTTTGAGACAAAATAGTGGATGTTTAAACTGATTTTATAGTTTTTAGGATATAATTAAAATTTTATTATAGTTATTGAGACAACTTATACCAATTTTGAGAGCTTAACTCAATCTATAGAGGTTTTAAAACCATAAAACACCTCAAAATTGGCTTTATACACTAACTGTGACTATAATTTCCCTTAGGTTCAACTATCCAAGGTATATAATAACCATTGCATATTTATAAAAATGTGTATGATTGGTTTATAGGTGTTAAAAAAATTTAGGTGTCATCCAAAAATGGATCTCATTCCTCAAACATACCAGTAGTCTTATATTTATTCATTAAAAACAAGAACTCTTTAAGAATATGCTGATATTAGCTCTATTTTGACTATGTCTCATGTTTAGGGAATGTGTTTTATGTTTAATGAACCTTAAATATTATTTTAATATGATTAAAATACTATATAGGTTTAAACCATTTCTTATATATCTTTTCCCACACCTCAAAAACTTATGTTTATTCATATACATAGTACGATATGTGGCCTATAGGTGCCTTTTGAAATGTTGATTATTATATATTTAGGATTATAACCAGATCAACGTCATTTATGGTATTTAACTTAGAGTCCCTAATAGATTCGACCATAAATTAATGTCTCATATATCGCAATTTTACTTCACTCCTTGGTCAAAATAGAGTTTTGCTCCACCTAACTACATAACGCCACTAAGTTGCCTGTAGATGAACCTTGGTTGTCTCATTTACGTCTAGGAACTTGTCATCACATCCTTAGTATTTTATTAATATCTCCATTTAATTATAATTATTTCCTCATACAAACTCTATCTTCCATTTGAAATTAAACTATTGATCCTCAAAAAACCCTGTAGGTTACAACTGATGCATTAATTATGAGTCCTTATTCATAATTTCATATAGGTTATGTCTTCTCTTGGTTCATAATATGGAAATTTTTAATTTTACCATAAAATAAAAAACCATGTTTTATGTCCTTATCCAAACCTAATACATGTAACCTTCTTGGTAGAGGTAGCTTGGTTGTGTCATAGTATATGACTATAGGTGATGATCCACTATGTTGCTTACGTAGGAATGAGATAAGATGGGAATTTCAGAGGATCAACGACATGATTTTATGAACATTTTATCCATAAATAATAAATTAGGGATATTTTTTAATCAAATTATTTTCATTGATACATCCTTTAGTCTCTTCTATACAACACTTATATGAAGCATATTTTTGACTATATTTTGCCTTGGTTGTTGGTGATGATTCATCCCTCTTAGTAGTATTTAAGGATACATAACTTAGTTAATAACCATAATGGTTCATAACACCATTTATTACATTAAAATAGTGAATCCATGAGGTGAATGTGGATAGGTATTAGTGATGGCATGTGTGGTGACAATGGAGTATATGAGGGAATGAAGATTAAGTGATGAAGCTTATAACAATGGAGAAATGACAATGATAAAGGCTATGAAGATGGAATTAAACATAGGGGGATTTAATGAAACATAAATCCACTATCAAGAAAGTATTGATGGATCATAGGTGATCATAAACATATTCCTTAATAGGATATACCATTTTTGAGGCTTTTTACAAAGCATAGACAATGAAAAATGAAACCTAGGATTCTATAAACTACCTTAATATATGATAAGTTATTTTATCATATGCTAAAATGAGACTTTAAGGGTTTTGAAGCACTATTTATGGTTTATAATCCATAATACCTTGAGGAAACTTTGGGACACCTTTAATAAATACAAATGATCATGAATATAACATCTTTAATAGAATATGTTGTGCTTGACAATTTGAATCACCTACTAAACCATACACTTTCCTCCAACTTTCCTATAGACTGTAGATTTAGTAGATAATTTCTTATTCAACTCTATTTACTCACACATGTGGAAGAAAATGTTGGGGAATGCATGACATGTCTCTTTAAATCCTAAATAATTAGTAGCAAGAACTAGTTTGGTCAAAATAGTTAGAAACTTCACAAAACTATACCACTTGTCTTGCCTTCTGTAGATGTGAATAGCGAATAGAAACCTTAAGTTCTTATATTTTGTTAATAAAGTTTAAAATATTAAACAAAATCAAACACCCATGAATTAAAGGTTATAAAGTCTAGTTTATCTGATCAAGAGCTCAGATCTCCTTTCTCTCTACTATACAAACTGAGCACAAACTTGAGGTGCTCTTACTATATAGCACTAAAATTAACATGGAAACAACATTATTTTTTTTATTATCAATCCTTAAAACATTAAAATATCTTCACCATGTGTTTATAAAAATTCCTCCTTACATCTCTAAGACTCCTCCCTGAGTAAATTCATATAGTATAGATCTATGCCACCTAAAAACACTATTGAAACCTGAAAGATCACCTTCATTTCCTCTTCTTTCTACTTAAAACCACAATTTTATGGCCAAATGAATAAAATGTGGGTCAAAATTAATATCAAATCAACTAAAATGTCTTTTAGAGCAAAAGGGACTGATATTTCACTCATGGGAGCTCTTTTGATGGCAAAACAACCTTTCATGCTCATAGAAGAGACATTTTCAAAGAATGAACCTTTTGAATAAGAAATATAAGGACCATGGGGGTGATTTAAATATGGAAGTGATGCTTTAAATACTTATGAGGTCAAAATTTATCTTTTTAAGACCAAAACTTTCTTTTGAAAAATATACATATAGCCTCATCAGACTAAATGCTAATGAATATAAAAAATGAATACCATATAGGTTTCTTAAAGGTTTTAATTAAGTATATATGTATTTAATCACCATTTTAAGGTTTATAATCTACATGCCTTGAATATACTAAGTTCATCAAAGAATCTCACAGTGAGTCATCAACTGCCATCTTCAACCATCTTAGCTTATGGCACTCTAGATCATAAGACCACTCCAATCCATTGTCAAATACATATAAAGATAACCACACCATGAATAAACTTACCACAAGTTAAAACCAAGACATGACCATGAAAAAACATGATAATCATACCCCCTTCACTTGATAACCAATGAACATTCCTTTGAGTTTCGTCAATTCCTCAAAATACATGACAACAATGAGATTTTCATGATGGACCAGATATCCCAATACTCAAGTTGAAACCTTTATAGGATTCAGGATATAAAGTGGTCAACATTTATAGTGACTCAACTTAGTTGACCAGCTTAATGGACAAAAGAATAAAAAATCTCTTACTTGTCACTCATAGTTACATATAAATTGACTTCTCTCTAAAAATATCCAACATTGTAGACTTGAACACAAAGCAAGAAAATAAGACACAAATAAATAAACAATAATGAACAACTAAAAACATGTGCATCAACACTTATAGTAAGGAAACTACTTACGATGTATAAGAAGACTAGTCCTCATAATAGCAATACTTGATGAAAATCCCATTGACATAAATAGGGAGCTCCTCATGACTCAAATTAGATAATTATAAATAATTTTAACTATTAATGACATATGGACCACTCCAAAGACAATCAAATTTGGGATGTTTACCTAATTTGGCATCGTCTTCATCACAATGAGAAGAATATCACCTTGCTAAAAGGTCTTAGATGAAGATCTCTTGTGATTTTGACTAGGTCTTGGTTGTACCACATAGTATGCATACCATTATCTCTTGTTTCTTCCAACCCTCTCAACTCATTCATTTTTACCTGCATTTAATCATTCTCCATAAGCTCTAGATGTGCATTTTCCAAGGTTTAAATTTGAATGAAATGGGATGTTTTGATTCTCTACCATAAATCAAGAGGTAAGGAGAGTTATAAAGAGTATTATTTTCATTTATTATATCTATCCACGAGGAAATATATAACTTGGTATGCCATCCTCTTTGACTATCCTCCATTGTCCTCTTAATGATCTTAATCAAATTCTTATTGGTGGACTCTGTTAGTCCATTACCCTTAGGATAGTAATTAGATGAGAATTTGAGATAAATACCATGATAAAGGACCTACTCACAAGATTTTTCACAACTAAAATCCAAATCATTGTCTAATATAATGGTTGTGGGGACCCCAAACTCAGTCATTAGGCTATCATAGAACTCTAAAACTAAGTTCTTATTTACTTCCTTGAGTGTACCTACCACCACCCACATGTTAAAATAATAAATGGATATAAAAACCCAATTATTAACAACACTTTATGGGTGATTAATAATTAAAATTAATTCTAAACCCCATTGCATAAAGGTTTTCTCAAATTGAATAGGTTTCATAAGCATGTCAAATAGTCTCTACTTACCAGTAAAAATTACACATTTAGAACATCTTATAACCTAAACATGTAAATATTTTAAAATTTTATGCCAAAAAAAGATTTTTATTATGATATTTTATTACATATTCATGGATAAAAAGTGTCCTCCTACAATCCCATCATGGAATGGTTCTAACAACTTGTCCACTAGATAATTTTTTCACATCTTAAAAACATACCTCCAAAGTCCTTCTTATAGAGTAATCCATAAATAAAGATGTAAGGGATAGATTGAAGCTTTAAATGTCTCCTATTTTCCATATATATTTTATATGACACTCTCTCATTTTTAGGATTCTTACTATTTCTTGTGTCTAGGTGGATGGATAGATAGTTATAGTTACATGTTCACTACCTTGGACTATCAAAAGCACTTTTTTTTCCTCATGAACATCTAATACAAGGTTCTCAAAATTTAAGCTACCTATTAAAAACATTTTAAATTCACTCATATATCATATTACATGCATTTTATCACCCAACCATCCATCTTTTCACTTAGATCTCTATTAAGGATAAAATCCTTTACACTAGGATGAACCACCATCACAAAGATTCTATTGTTAAAAACCATATGTCTAAACTTACTAAAGACTATTATTATAAAAATGACATTATTTTAAATAAAATTTATATTTTTCCTCATACCCTTTGAATTCTTCAATGAATAAGGTAATAGGTTACTCTAATCCTTCACTATTTTGTTGCATGTCCTTGGTAAAAACTATATCACATGTGGAAAAAGCATACATAAAGAAGTAATTTTTAAAAATAAGGTTGATAAGGGTGGGATATTTAATAATTACATATTTAATGGAATCAAATTTTTTTTTAAATTATTTACTCCATGAAGACTCTTGATGTTTCTTGAGCATGTGAGTTAGTGGCCTCACCAACTCTACAAATCTAGGTATGAACCTCCCAATAGAATTTATTTTACCCAAGAAATTTTGAAATTCCTTATTTTGTTTTGGAAAATAAAAACAAAGGATGGAATCTATTCTTTTAGGATAAATATAAATCCCACCCTTAGACACAACACGTCCTAGAATCATTCATTCATGCACTACAAATATACACATTTCGGGGTTCAAAGAGACCCAAAACTCTCTACACCTATCAAAAACCAATCTCAAATGTGGTAAATTATCATTATAATCTTTATAAAACACATTAATATCATCAATACAAATTATTACCATTTTACTTAGAAGCCCTTGGAAACCCACATACATTGCCCTTTGGAAGGTAGTTCCAACATTGGATAGTCCTGGATAGTCCAAAAGGCATTTTATTATATGCATAGGTACTCCACTTAGTTATGAAGGTAGTTTTGTGTTTATATTTCTCCTTCACCAATATCTAATTATACCTTGAGTATCCATAAATTAGGGAAAACCTTTGTGAACCTAAAAATCTTTGTAAAATTTGATCCCTATATAGAAGAGGGTAGTGATAGTTCAATAACACCATATTGAGATCTCAAAAATATACACACAACCTTATCTCCCAATTATTTTTCCTCATAGGTACAAGATTTTCCACCCATATTAATTTTTTTATGTGAAATATTATGTTGGTCTCAATAAGCTATGTTAGTTCTTCCCTCATAAGGATCTTAACCTTGAGGTTGATTGGTCTTTGCTTTTACTTCATAGGTTTGGAATTTTTGCCTAAATCTATGGTATATTGAGACAACCCAGGATAAAACCCCTTTAAGTCATGATATTTCAATGCAAAAACATCCATCAAGTCTTTTTACAATGATATTAAGGCTTTTCTTTCCTCTTCAATATTAACTTTTCCTAACTCGAGTAGTGTATCTTCAAATATGGCAATTTATACATAATGTTATTTTTTAGTGGAGATGCTTGCCTTATCTTTTCTAAAATCATAATCCTCATTAAATATGATATCCAAATTTACCACTATCTTAGGTAAATTATTTTAATTCAATTGGGTAATTTGGTCCTCATATTTGTAATGCAACGTATCCTAGTTCTTTGAGCAGAATTCTACCTCATGTTGAAGGAAATAGGTATTTTTTATGACTATCAAATACTTTCCAACTTAGATAATTATTATGGACGGATAGCCTACACACCACTTTAATTTGATACTACTCCTTAATGTCCTTGATTGCATCAACTACGTCCTATTATGCTCTAATAATAGCTAACCAGTTTGCATGTTGATAGGCTCCTATAGGAATGGAGTGAATGTCAAAAACCTAAAATTACTTCATAAGGTCATAAACCCTATGTTTATAGGCCTTCAAGATTGGATTTGTGGATGCACTCAGATCTCTTATCTTCTGCACTACTAGTTCACTATCTCCCTTAACTTGTAGAAGCTTAATACACTTCTTCCTTGCCACTCATTTAAACTTATAATTATCTAATTTCTCTTATATGATGACTTATTCCATAAAACCTAAAACTAAATTTGGTGGTGGAAAAATTTATTACAAATTTTTGATAGTCATTTATTTTGTACATGTGAATAATTATGATAAATCTCTAGGTTAATTGATCTAAACCATTCATGATTTTCATTTAAGTGAATCAAACATTTCATAACATTTTGATCAATTTGTGGTGAATGATTGTACTCTTTGTAGTAATGAAGCTATAATTATTTGTTTAGAACAACCAAATAAATTATAAATATCTATTAAATATTGATAAATACATATTTTTAAGGTTAGTGACATTGGTTGATAATCCTATTATGTACTAGAAGTTGTTTTTATACATCTACCAATATTTGGTTTATGTTTCATATTGATTTATTTATGATTGTTAAAAATGATCTCTTTATAATATTTTAATCTAAATATAAGACTAAAAATGATCTTGAACATGTTAAAAACAACTTAAACCTTTATCATGTTCATTCACACACTTTATTTGAATGCCATAACTTTTTTATTAATGCTTCTATTGTTAAACCTTCTTTGGTTTAGGTTTGTACTCAATGTTTGTAATTATATAAATTTTGTAAATTCACTCTGTTTCATGATTAAAATTATTTGATTATCATAATTTATTAATTTATACATTTTAGGGATAGGGTTTTCATTGTCACATATTTTACATCGTTTACGCTTTAAAATATATTGCATAGGGTAACATATAACAATATTTTTCAAGTTAAAATTAATTATTGATATAAATATTAAAGTTTGGTTGAGCTCATAATTTTGGTGTTTAAAGTGATATTAACTCACTAGTTATGAATAAGATCCAAGTCATTGATATTTTGATTTACCAATATGATAAATCTTTGAATTTATGTGCATGTCCTTATTTTTTGAATGTTGATTAATCTGAAAAAGAAGAGAGAAGAAATTAGAATGAGGTAATCCATTTCAATTTGATCACTATTAGTTAATAAGTTAATATTAGAATTAATAACACTTTGTTTCACATCAATAACTTTGTATGGCCACTAATTTATAAGAAACATTAAGTTTAACTATATTCAATGGGAGTATTAGGAGGTATTCCATCATAATTTAGATATATATTCTCATTTGTTAGTGATCATTCAAGATCTCTGTAGAATTCAAACCCTAATATTTTTTCTTGGAAGGTAAAATAATATTTTGGGAAGCTAAAAAGGTTGTGGGATTTATTTTTTAATAATAGGAATTCATTGTAAATCATGAATTTATTTATTTCCCTTTTTTTTGGTTCACTTGTGGAAATAATGTTTTTTATTGATCATATATTTCCTAGATGTTTCTACATGATATATTTTTTGTATGTTGTAACTTTTGGGTAATATAGGTAAAGATTTAATGTTTAGATGACTAAATGAATAATCACATATGAATTTTCATTCAATTTATATTTTTTTCATCATTTCATAAGTTCTAATTTCATTTGGTGAGTAATGGAAACATTGTTAGTTATATTTATAATGCATTATTCAATTATTTTGAGTTTAATCAATGGTTGTTTCTTAGTGAGGTTGGTATAGATCAAAGTATTCCATTGTTAGTGATTTATCATAAATTTAAATATTTAGGTTCCATTCATAAAGTAAATAATAAGTGTTTGGTTTTGAAGTGGTTGGGTTTGAATGATTTTATTCATTTTATAGCCTCTTTAAGATATTTTAGGTCATATTATTTCATGCAAGTTTAAATTAAAGTCTATGTTTTTATTGTTTTTGAAATAAATATTGAAATATTATGTGTGATGTTAAATATATAGGTTTAATTATATTTAAATAATTCATTTTCATTTGTTTCTTTGAACCAACTACTTGGATGTAAGTAAATTTCAATAATATCCTAAAATAATAGTTTATTGAAGTAGAAGTATAAAAATGCTTTATTATAGAATTTATGTTGGTATTTGATCATTAATATTTTAGTTCAATTTAAGTTTGAGGGTTTTGATATATTATGAAATAAATATATTCTTTTCACTATATGCACCCAAAATTTGAATGATCGGATATTCCAAAATGATGTCTAATGTGATGTAGTGATCTCTTAGTGTATGCTCAAAATAGGTTCCCTATAACACCCATACAATATAATTTCCATCATATCTATAAAACCCATTTTAATTAATTTTATTTATCCATTTCAAAAAAATTCAACTCAATCTTGAAAAATTACTATGCATGAAAAAAGTGCCATTGTTTATGACAGAACATCCACTATGCATTATAAAACCACTGCCTTGGTTTCAAAACATCCATAATAATTTAATCCTCATAGGTTGGTTTCTTAATAAATAAGAAGTGATTATGTATGTACAAGTGGTATTTTAATCATGTGGAATTTTGGTTTCATCATGGGAAATTTTGTTTCTATCACCTTTTCCCCATCTTTTAAAACTAACTCCTGAAACTCAAGATTTTATATGTTTTTACATGTATTTGTGTTTATTATTATTTACACTTTGTGTTAGCTTAAATGATAAAAAAATCAATCCATATTTTATTTTAAATAATTTTTAGTCTCTTTTAATATCTACTCCCAGATTAGCTTAGTTAAATTACTTCATAGAACCTCAATTGTTCTTCTACAAGTAAGCCAATTTTGGCTTGATTTTGGATCTAAAAATTTTCATTAGAAAATATATTTTTTAATTTTTTCCTATAAAAAATCATGATAAAATTTTTAATAATCTATAAATTTATTATTATGATAATTGACTACACCAATGAAGTAAGGAAGTGTCATTGATTCTGTAACACAATATTTAAAAATAATGCACTCAACTAGCCACAAATCAACTACTCTTTGTTTAGGATTGTGTCTCTCTTATTATTACCTATATTATTAAATCCATTAGTTCATATCCATTTTTAAATATCCTTGAGATATTTTCATAGATAAATGTGCTAGCTATTGAAGATCAAAACAATGCATGATAAATAATTTAAGTTGATCCTTGCCTTGATCAAGTTGGAGGCTCTTTGATTTTATTATATTTTTCTTATTTAGATTATATTATTTAAAATATTATTTCTAAATGTTATATTTATATTCCAAAAAATTATAAATTTTTATAGGAATAAGAATCATTTCTATTTCTAGTCTTTGAATAAAAAAAGAGTAGATAGTCTCTTTATTTTTTTCTATTCGTTACATTAATTCATAGTATATAATATTGCATTCAAACCATAGATGAATATTAGAATATTAAAAAAAAAATTATTCATTGAAAATTTTAAATTTTAGTTTGAAAATGAACTCTTTCCATTATCACACATAAACACTAGAAACTATAAAATCGTAGACCAACCTAAGTAGATAAAACTTATTTTAATACTAATTTCTCTTATTTTTGAAAAAAATAAGAACACTTTTTTAACACACAATAAAATATTATAAATTTAAACAATCATTTTATTTAGAATAAAACATTTTTTATGTCTAGTGTGCATCCAATTTAAGAATATTGAGATTTTGTTTTAGCTTACACGTGAGCAAGAGAATTGTTAGGAACTTAATATTATTTTGATTTTTAGAGTGTAAACCTCTTATTTAATAATTTTCATGTTGTTAAAAAAATTATTTTGAATATAGGTGCATTTATACTTTATTCATAAAATCACAAAAATAACTTCATTTAGATTTCACCTACAAAAATTAAAATCAACATTTGCATAGTTAGAGTAAATCTCTCTCTCCCTCTCTCTCTCTCTCTCTTACCTTACACGTATGTAAAATAAATTTAAAAGGAAAAAAATGTAATATTTCATTTCAGTTGTAGTTATTTATCATCCTTAACTTTTAGTTATTAATTCTCAGTAAGTAATTAAGATTTCATTTCAGTATTATATACCAAAAACAATACAAAAATTAAACTACCAAAACCATTATTAGACTAAAAATAGGCACACTAAAAGCTTTGTTCAATGGAAAAATAATTAATTTCACAAATAAATTACCAAGACAATATCATAAGCTTATAGTTTTCCTATTCTCCTTTGTATAACACCTTTTAAGACACCTGATCTTGTTAGAGAAGGCATTTTCTCTAGGTTTATAGCACCTGGTCCTATAATCAACACATAATCAAATATTAATGTTGAATTAAGAAACTATTTTTTCTATGTTATGACTATTTTCCACATCATTATTGATACTCTTAGTTCCCTAGAGGAGTAGGTGAAAATTCCCAATCCACCAATCATTGTCCTACCCCAAAATAGAGGCCACAAATATAACATGATTCAATCCTATATCCTCCCCTCAACCCCCTTTTCATCTCTTTGGATCTAATCTCATCATATATCATTCACTTTTTTAGATGACATTAACTAGGTGTAGTCAACCAATAGAGTTGATATCATCCCTCTATTCATTCCACCTATCCATACCCATTTCCTCTATCCTAATATTGATTAAAAACTTTTCCACCTTGTTATCTTAGACACTGAAGGAGCTTGGAGCTTTGTTTCTACTCATCTATATGCTCTTAACAAGGAATGTGATGTTGCAAAGGTATTTTGGTTCATCACAATAACCCATTTCCACCACCCATTTTAAATCTCATTACACCTAAAAATAAACCTAATCTATAGTTCCACTCATCACCCACCCATTACATTGACTATCTGAACATGACCTTGGCAAGTCAACTGCATAATTTAAAGTGTGTTATTTGTGTTCATATAAATTATTTAAATTTACATGAAAGAATTCCATATTTTACATTTACCCTTTTCTTATCCATATCCTTTTTTTCCTTTATCCATCTTCCCCTCTTATTTCATTTATTTTGTAGGTATCCATATACCCCCAAAATATGTTTAGATAGGACTTAGGCATATCTCATGGTCTAAGGGTCTATAAAAAGAGCTAAATTAAATATGGTGAGGGCTTGTTGGTAAGTTAGAAAAAATATACTTTAGGAAATAATTTTTATTATTAATCCAATGATTATTCTCACTGCAATACTCAAACCATGATTGTAATCCCTATTCATGATGTGTGATATGTATCTAAAACTACTAACAATCATTCCAACTCTAATGTTATGACCCTCACTAGAGGAGGTTTGGCCACTCTTCATAAGGCCATTAGACCATAAATTATCCTATGTATAAGAGATGTGGAAATAATTACTAAATATTATGATTATCTAGGAATGATCCACCACTTGGAGGATGAGATTAATCACATGTATGTGGTTATGCATCCCTTTGGTAGGAACCAAAATGCCTATAAGCCACTAATGTAAACTATATCCACCATATCAAGGATCCAAATATAAATAAATATCTTCATTCTAACCAAACCTTCACTCATACACCTCTTGTAAGAGATACTCCCATACCTAACACCACCACTAAACTAAAGGATCTCATCAACACCTTGGTGGGTTGTATTCATGACTTAGAGAACAACCAACAATTTCTGAGTTGAGTCAAAGGATGGGACCAAATCCTTATAAATAATCTAATCTCTGTCTTCTCCTATCTAAATGATGAAAATTTAAACATTATATAAACAATATTACATGATCATACCAAAATAAGAGCATATACCTCCACCAAACTATTCCTCCAACCATCCTCTTGGGGATATCCTTACTTATGGAGTTCTTAGCCCTGACACTTTCAAAAATATTTTACCTTATAAATTACTTATCCAAACCTTGATGTGATGTGTATTCATATAAATACCACTCACTAAAATAAATGTGATGACCTATAACCCACCACCCTTTACCTCTATGAGTTACATGCCTCCCATGTAAAATATTCCTACACAAACTAACCATGTTTCACCTTGAATTCCTTTTGGATATGTGAAAACCACATGCACCCCTCCTCAACAAGTCACCAAATTCTTATACATATGATAACATTCCTTCCTATTTTCACATTTTCTCTAAATTTACTTAGCTAGATAATTATTTCTCATCTTATTCTGCTTCACCCTATTAAAGTTATTTTATTCCTCCAAGTGGTTACCTAGTAACCCCTATGAAATACCACCCTTCAAATATATCTTGGACATGTAACCAAATAATTTAAATAACATGGATACTTACATATAATACCTTAAGTAACCCCTTGACCTCGATAAATGAGTGTTTATTTTTCCACATCCCCTACTAAACTTTCCAAGGTTTAAAGGGGAGGGATATCCCAATGCACATGTCAAGGCATATGCCACTAATATCAAGGAGGTTTTACCTTAGGATGGGGTTGCTGTCAAAAAATTCTGAAAAACCAAGAAGGGTTAGCATTTGATTTGTATTATTACCTTCCTAAAGGGTACATTAATTCCTTATACCAGCTAATTATTGAGTTCATCAAGGTTTTTAATATGAAAAATATTTTGAAGACTAAAATTCAAGAGTTTATCCCTATCAAACAATAATAAAATAAATTGGTTTCCAATTTTATCACAAAATGGTAGAAAGTCTCCTTGTATGGAACAGAGAGAGTGGTGTAACCTCTTCCTTCTCTTCATTAACAAAGAGAATATGGAGGATGTTCAACAATTCCCATATTAGTGCTATAAATAATATCTTGAGAGTGCCTTACAAATACATCAAGTGGCCATCAACAATGGTTGATGAACCTATGGGGATAACATTCACATTTCTACCCCAAGCCAAAATAATGGGGGTTTTAAAATGGGAGACAAAACACTATAAATAATTAAGGACCCAATATCCTTTATAAAACTAAAAATGCCACCAATTATTGCATTATTTATCAAGGTAAGAATACTAATCCTATTACTAATAACCCATCTTAGCTCATGAATAACACAAATTCCAATAACAACATAGGTGTGTGGAACCAAAATACCCCATGTGTGGTTCATATGGTTGAATATAATCATCCTCCAGCTCAAAAAATGCACTTACAATCAAAACCAAGACCAATTTTAGCATGTTAAGAGTTTTCCTCAATTCTAAAACCAATCCTATTACCTTGTAATTAATCAATAATGGTTTGATCAATAGGGTAAAATTCAAAGGACTAAGTATTATGATCCTAACTTGTAGTATATTTTTCATTGCATTTTTGTACATGATACTTAAAATAATAGGGAGTATAAGGAGTTTATATAGATACTCCCTAAGGACTAGAGATAAAAAAAATTGGACATGTTCCAAGAAAGTGCAAGGGGAAATTCCCAAACCCCTCA